>OY740812.1:0-529842 GCA_963514005.1 Raja brachyura
AACCCTAGCAACTCTAAACCCTAGCAACTCTAAACCCTAGCAACTCTAAACCCTAGCAACTCTAAACCCTAGCAACTCTAAACCCTAGCAACTCTAAACCCTAGCAACTCTAAACCCTAGCAACTCTAAACCCTAGCAACTCTAAACCCTAGCAACTCTAAACCCTAGCAACTCTAAACCCTAGCAACTCTAAACCCTAGCAACTCTAAACCCTAGCAACTCTAAACCCTAGCAACTCTAAACCCTAGCAACTCTAAACCTAGCAACTCTAAACCCTAGCAACTCTAAACCCTAGCAACTCTAAACCCTAGCAACTCTAAACCCTAGCAACTCTAAACCCTAGCAACTCTAAACCCTAGCAACTCTAAACCCTAGCAACTCTAAACCCTAGCAACTCTAAACCCTAGCAACTCTAAACCCTAGCAACTCTAAACCCTAGCAACTCTAAACCCTAGCAACTCTAAACCCTAGCAACTCTAAACCCTAGCAACTCTAAACCCTAGCAACTCTAACCCTAGCAACTCTAAACCCTAGCAACTCTAAACCCTAGCAACTCTAAACCCTAGCAACTCTAAACCCTAGCAACTCTAAACCCTAGCAACTCTAAACCCTAGCAACTCTAAACCCTAGCAACTCTAAACCCTAGCAACTCTAAACCCTAGCAACTCTAAACCTAGCAACTCTAAACCCTAGCAACTCTAAACCCTAGCAACTCTAAACCCTAGCAACTCTAAACCCTAGCAACTCTAAACCCTAGCAACTCTAAACCCTAGCAACTCTAAACCCTAGCAACTCTAAACCCTAGCAACTCTAAACCCTAGCAACTCTAAACCCTAGCAACTCTAAACCCTAGCAACTCTAAACCCTAGCAACTCTAAACCCTAGCAACTCTAAACCCTAGCAACTCTAAACCCTAGCAACTCTAAACCCTAGCAACTCTAAACCCTAGCAACTCTAAACCCTAGCAACTCTAAACCCTAGCAACTCTAAACCCTAGCAACTCTAAACCCTAGCAACTCTAAACCCTAGCAACTCTAAACCCTAGCAACTCTAAACCCTAGCAACTCTAAACCCTAGCAACTCTAAACCCTAGCAACTCTAAACCCTAGCAACTCTAAACCCTAGCAACTCTAAACCTAGCAACTCTAAACCCTAGCAACTCTAAACCCTAGCAACTCTAAACCCTAGCAACTCTAAACCCTAGCAACTCTAAACCCTAGCAACTCTAAACCCTAGCAACTCTAAACCCTAGCAACTCTAAACCCTAGCAACTCTAAACCCTAGCAACTCTAAACCCTAGCAACTCTAAACCCTAGCAACTCTAAACCCTAGCAACTCTAAACCCTAGCAACTCTAAACCCTAGCAACTCTAAACCCTAGCAACTCTAAACCCTAGCAACTCTAAACCCTAGCAACTCTAAACCCTAGCAACTCTAAACCCTAGCAACTCTAAACCCTAGCAACTCTAAACCCTAGCAACTCTAAACCCTAGCAACTCTAAACCCTAGCAACTCTAAACCCTAGCAACTCTAAACCCTAGCAACTCTAAACCCTAGCAACTCTAAACCCTAGCAACTCTAAACCCTAGCAACTCTAAACCCTAGCAACTCTAAACCTAGCAACTCTAAACCCTAGCAACTCTAAACCCTAGCAACTCTAAACCCTAGCAACTCTAAACCCTAGCAACTCTAAACCCTAGCAACTCTAAACCCTAGCAACTCTAAACCCTAGCAACTCTAAACCCTAGCAACTCTAAACCCTAGCAACTCTAAACCCTAGCAACTCTAAACCCTAGCAACTCTAAACCCTAGCAACTCTAAACCCTAGCAACTCTAAACCCTAGCAACTCTAAACCCTAGCAACTCTAAACCCTAGCAACTCTAAACCCTAGCAACTCTAAACCCTAGCAACTCTAAACCCTAGCAACTCTAAACCCTAGCAACTCTAAACCCTAGCAACTCTAAACCCTAGCAACTCTAAACCCTAGCAACTCTAAACCCTAGCAACTCTAAACCCTAGCAACTCTAAACCCTAGCAACTCTAAACCCTAGCAACTCTAAACCCTAGCAACTCTAAACCCTAGCAACTCTAAACCCTAGCAACTCTAAACCCTAGCAACTCTAAACCCTAGCAACTCTAAACCCTAGCAACTCTAAACCCTAGCAACTCTAAACCCTAGCAACTCTAAACCCTAGCAACTCTAAACCCTAGCAACTCTAAACCCTAGCAACTCTAAACCCTAGCAACTCTAAACCCTAGCAACTCTAAACCCTAGCAACTCTAAACCCTAGCAACTCTAAACCCTAGCAACTCTAAACCCTAGCAACTCTAAACCCTAGCAACTCTAAACCCTAGCAACTCTAAACCCTAGCAACTCTAAACCCTAGCAACTCTAAACCCTAGCAACTCTAAACCCTAGCAACTCTAAACCCTAGCAACTCTAAACCCTAGCAACTCTAAACCCTAGCAACTCTAAACCCTAGCAACTCTAAACCCTAGCAACTCTAAACCCTAGCAACTCTAAACCCTAGCAACTCTAAACCCTAGCAACTCTAAACCCTAGCAACTCTAAACCCTAGCAACTCTAAACCCTAGCAACTCTAAACCCTAGCAACTCTAAACCCTAGCAACTCTAAACCCTAGCAACTCTAAACCCTAGCAACTCTAAACCCTAGCAACTCTAAACCCTAGCAACTCTAAACCCTAGCAACTCTAAACCCTAGCAACTCTAAACCCTAGCAACTCTAAACCCTAGCAACTCTAAACCCTAGCAACTCTAAACCCTAGCAACTCTAAACCCTAGCAACTCTAAACCCTAGCAACTCTAAACCCTAGCAACTCTAAACCCTAGCAACTCTAAACCCTAGCAACTCTAAACCCTAGCAACTCTAAACCCTAGCAACTCTAAACCCTAGCAACTCTAAACCCTAGCAACTCTAAACCCTAGCAACTCTAAACCCTAGCAACTCTAAACCCTAGCAACTCTAAACCCTAGCAACTCTAAACCCTAGCAACTCTAAACCCTAGCAACTCTAAACCCTAGCAACTCTAAACCCTAGCAACTCTAAACCCTAGCAACTCTAAACCCTAGCAACTCTAAACCCTAGCAACTCTAAACCCTAGCAACTCTAAACCCTAGCAACTCTAAACCCTAGCAACTCTAAACCCTAGCAACTCTAAACCCTAGCAACTCTAAACCCTAGCAACTCTAAACCCTAGCAACTCTAAACCCTAGCAACTCTAAACCCTAGCAACTCTAAACCCTAGCAACTCTAAACCCTAGCAACTCTAAACCCTAGCAACTCTAAACCCTAGCAACTCTAAACCCTAGCAACTCTAAACCCTAGCAACTCTAAACCCTAGCAACTCTAAACCCTAGCAACTCTAAACCCTAGCAACTCTAAACCCTAGCAACTCTAAACCCTAGCAACTCTAAACCCTAGCAACTCTAAACCCTAGCAACTCTAAACCCTAGCAACTCTAAACCCTAGCAACTCTAAACCCTAGCAACTCTAAACCCTAGCAACTCTAAACCCTAGCAACTCTAAACCCTAGCAACTCTAAACCCTAGCAACTCTAAACCCTAGCAACTCTAAACCCTAGCAACTCTAAACCCTAGCAACTCTAAACCCTAGCAACTCTAAACCCTAGCAACTCTAAACCCTAGCAACTCTAAACCCTAGCAACTCTAAACCCTAGCAACTCTAAACCCTAGCAACTCTAAACCCTAGCAACTCTAAACCCTAGCAACTCTAAACCCTAGCAACTCTAAACCCTAGCAACTCTAAACCCTAGCAACTCTAAACCCTAGCAACTCTAAACCCTAGCAACTCTAAACCCTAGCAACTCTAAACCCTAGCAACTCTAAACCCTAGCAACTCTAAACCCTAGCAACTCTAAACCCTAGCAACTCTAAACCCTAGCAACTCTAAACCCTAGCAACTCTAAACCCTAGCAACTCTAAACCCTAGCAACTCTAAACCCTAGCAACTCTAAACCCTAGCAACTCTAAACCCTAGCAACTCTAAACCCTAGCAACTCTAAACCCTAGCAACTCTAAACCCTAGCAACTCTAAACCCTAGCAACTCTAAACCCTAGCAACTCTAAACCCTAGCAACTCTAAACCCTAGCAACTCTAAACCCTAGCAACTCTAAACCCTAGCAACTCTAAACCCTAGCAACTCTAAACCCTAGCAACTCTAAACCCTAGCAACTCTAAACCCTAGCAACTCTAAACCCTAGCAACTCTAAACCCTAGCAACTCTAAACCCTAGCAACTCTAAACCCTAGCAACTCTAAACCCTAGCAACTCTAAACCCTAGCAACTCTAAACCCTAGCAACTCTAAACCCTAGCAACTCTAAACCCTAGCAACTCTAAACCCTAGCAACTCTAAACCCTAGCAACTCTAAACCCTAGCAACTCTAAACCCTAGCAACTCTAAACCCTAGCAACTCTAAACCCTAGCAACTCTAAACCCTAGCAACTCTAAACCCTAGCAACTCTAAACCCTAGCAACTCTAAACCCTAGCAACTCTAAACCCTAGCAACTCTAAACCCTAGCAACTCTAAACCCTAGCAACTCTAAACCCTAGCAACTCTAAACCCTAGCAACTCTAAACCCTAGCAACTCTAAACCCTAGCAACTCTAAACCCTAGCAACTCTAAACCCTAGCAACTCTAAACCCTAGCAACTCTAAACCCTAGCAACTCTAAACCCTAGCAACTCTAAACCCTAGCAACTCTAAACCCTAGCAACTCTAAACCCTAGCAACTCTAAACCCTAGCAACTCTAAACCCTAGCAACTCTAAACCCTAGCAACTCTAAACCCTAGCAACTCTAAACCCTAGCAACTCTAAACCCTAGCAACTCTAAACCCTAGCAACTCTAAACCCTAGCAACTCTAAACCCTAGCAACTCTAAACCCTAGCAACTCTAAACCCTAGCAACTCTAAACCCTAGCAACTCTAAACCCTAGCAACTCTAAACCCTAGCAACTCTAAACCCTAGCAACTCTAAACCCTAGCAACTCTAAACCCTAGCAACTCTAAACCCTAGCAACTCTAAACCCTAGCAACTCTAAACCCTAGCAACTCTAAACCCTAGCAACTCTAAACCCTAGCAACTCTAAACCCTAGCAACTCTAAACCCTAGCAACTCTAAACCCTAGCAACTCTAAACCCTAGCAACTCTAAACCCTAGCAACTCTAAACCCTAGCAACTCTAAACCCTAGCAACTCTAAACCCTAGCAACTCTAAACCCTAGCAACTCTAAACCCTAGCAACTCTAAACCCTAGCAACTCTAAACCCTAGCAACTCTAAACCCTAGCAACTCTAAACCCTAGCAACTCTAAACCCTAGCAACTCTAAACCCTAGCAACTCTAAACCCTAGCAACTCTAAACCCTAGCAACTCTAAACCCTAGCAACTCTAAACCCTAGCAACTCTAAACCCTAGCAACTCTAAACCCTAGCAACTCTAAACCCTAGCAACTCTAAACCCTAGCAACTCTAAACCCTAGCAACTCTAAACCCTAGCAACTCTAAACCCTAGCAACTCTAAACCCTAGCAACTCTAAACCCTAGCAACTCTAAACCCTAGCAACTCTAAACCCTAGCAACTCTAAACCCTAGCAACTCTAAACCCTAGCAACTCTAAACCCTAGCAACTCTAAACCCTAGCAACTCTAAACCCTAGCAACTCTAAACCCTAGCAACTCTAAACCCTAGCAACTCTAAACCCTAGCAACTCTAAACCCTAGCAACTCTAAACCCTAGCAACTCTAAACCCTAGCAACTCTAAACCCTAGCAACTCTAAACCCTAGCAACTCTAAACCCTAGCAACTCTAAACCCTAGCAACTCTAAACCCTAGCAACTCTAAACCCTAGCAACTCTAAACCCTAGCAACTCTAAACCCTAGCAACTCTAAACCCTAGCAACTCTAAACCCTAGCAACTCTAAACCCTAGCAACTCTAAACCCTAGCAACTCTAAACCCTAGCAACTCTAAACCCTAGCAACTCTAAACCCTAGCAACTCTAAACCCTAGCAACTCTAAACCCTAGCAACTCTAAACCCTAGCAACTCTAAACCCTAGCAACTCTAAACCCTAGCAACTCTAAACCCTAGCAACTCTAAACCCTAGCAACTCTAAACCCTAGCAACTCTAAACCCTAGCAACTCTAAACCCTAGCAACTCTAAACCCTAGCAACTCTAAACCCTAGCAACTCTAAACCCTAGCAACTCTAAACCCTAGCAACTCTAAACCCTAGCAACTCTAAACCCTAGCAACTCTAAACCCTAGCAACTCTAAACCCTAGCAACTCTAAACCCTAGCAACTCTAAACCCTAGCAACTCTAAACCCTAGCAACTCTAAACCCTAGCAACTCTAAACCCTAGCAACTCTAAACCCTAGCAACTCTAAACCCTAGCAACTCTAAACCCTAGCAACTCTAAACCCTAGCAACTCTAAACCCTAGCAACTCTAAACCCTAGCAACTCTAAACCCTAGCAACTCTAAACCCTAGCAACTCTAAACCCTAGCAACTCTAAACCCTAGCAACTCTAAACCCTAGCAACTCTAAACCCTAGCAACTCTAAACCCTAGCAACTCTAAACCCTAGCAACTCTAAACCCTAGCAACTCTAAACCCTAGCAACTCTAAACCCTAGCAACTCTAAACCCTAGCAACTCTAAACCCTAGCAACTCTAAACCCTAGCAACTCTAAACCCTAGCAACTCTAAACCCTAGCAACTCTAAACCCTAGCAACTCTAAACCCTAGCAACTCTAAACCCTAGCAACTCTAAACCCTAGCAACTCTAAACCCTAGCAACTCTAAACCCTAGCAACTCTAAACCCTAGCAACTCTAAACCCTAGCAACTCTAAACCCTAGCAACTCTAAACCCTAGCAACTCTAAACCCTAGCAACTCTAAACCCTAGCAACTCTAAACCCTAGCAACTCTAAACCCTAGCAACTCTAAACCCTAGCAACTCTAAACCCTAGCAACTCTAAACCCTAGCAACTCTAAACCCTAGCAACTCTAAACCCTAGCAACTCTAAACCCTAGCAACTCTAAACCCTAGCAACTCTAAACCCTAGCAACTCTAAACCCTAGCAACTCTAAACCCTAGCAACTCTAAACCCTAGCAACTCTAAACCCTAGCAACTCTAAACCCTAGCAACTCTAAACCCTAGCAACTCTAAACCCTAGCAACTCTAAACCCTAGCAACTCTAAACCCTAGCAACTCTAAACCCTAGCAACTCTAAACCCTAGCAACTCTAAACCCTAGCAACTCTAAACCCTAGCAACTCTAAACCCTAGCAACTCTAAACCCTAGCAACTCTAAACCCTAGCAACTCTAAACCCTAGCAACTCTAAACCCTAGCAACTCTAAACCCTAGCAACTCTAAACCCTAGCAACTCTAAACCCTAGCAACTCTAAACCCTAGCAACTCTAAACCCTAGCAACTCTAAACCCTAGCAACTCTAAACCCTAGCAACTCTAAACCCTAGCAACTCTAAACCCTAGCAACTCTAAACCCTAGCAACTCTAAACCCTAGCAACTCTAAACCCTAGCAACTCTAAACCCTAGCAACTCTAAACCCTAGCAACTCTAAACCCTAGCAACTCTAAACCCTAGCAACTCTAAACCCTAGCAACTCTAAACCCTAGCAACTCTAAACCCTAGCAACTCTAAACCCTAGCAACTCTAAACCCTAGCAACTCTAAACCCTAGCAACTCTAAACCCTAGCAACTCTAAACCCTAGCAACTCTAAACCCTAGCAACTCTAAACCCTAGCAACTCTAAACCCTAGCAACTCTAAACCCTAGCAACTCTAAACCCTAGCAACTCTAAACCCTAGCAACTCTAAACCCTAGCAACTCTAAACCCTAGCAACTCTAAACCCTAGCAACTCTAAACCCTAGCAACTCTAAACCCTAGCAACTCTAAACCCTAGCAACTCTAAACCCTAGCAACTCTAAACCCTAGCAACTCTAAACCCTAGCAACTCTAAACCCTAGCAACTCTAAACCCTAGCAACTCTAAACCCTAGCAACTCTAAACCCTAGCAACTCTAAACCCTAGCAACTCTAAACCCTAGCAACTCTAAACCCTAGCAACTCTAAACCCTAGCAACTCTAAACCCTAGCAACTCTAAACCCTAGCAACTCTAAACCCTAGCAACTCTAAACCCTAGCAACTCTAAACCCTAGCAACTCTAAACCCTAGCAACTCTAAACCCTAGCAACTCTAAACCCTAGCAACTCTAAACCCTAGCAACTCTAAACCCTAGCAACTCTAAACCCTAGCAACTCTAAACCCTAGCAACTCTAAACCCTAGCAACTCTAAACCCTAGCAACTCTAAACCCTAGCAACTCTAAACCCTAGCAACTCTAAACCCTAGCAACTCTAAACCCTAGCAACTCTAAACCCTAGCAACTCTAAACCCTAGCAACTCTAAACCCTAGCAACTCTAAACCCTAGCAACTCTAAACCCTAGCAACTCTAAACCCTAGCAACTCTAAACCCTAGCAACTCTAAACCCTAGCAACTCTAAACCCTAGCAACTCTAAACCCTAGCAACTCTAAACCCTAGCAACTCTAAACCCTAGCAACTCTAAACCCTAGCAACTCTAAACCCTAGCAACTCTAAACCCTAGCAACTCTAAACCCTAGCAACTCTAAACCCTAGCAACTCTAAACCCTAGCAACTCTAAACCCTAGCAACTCTAAACCCTAGCAACTCTAAACCCTAGCAACTCTAAACCCTAGCAACTCTAAACCCTAGCAACTCTAAACCCTAGCAACTCTAAACCCTAGCAACTCTAAACCCTAGCAACTCTAAACCCTAGCAACTCTAAACCCTAGCAACTCTAAACCCTAGCAACTCTAAACCCTAGCAACTCTAAACCCTAGCAACTCTAAACCCTAGCAACTCTAAACCCTAGCAACTCTAAACCCTAGCAACTCTAAACCCTAGCAACTCTAAACCCTAGCAACTCTAAACCCTAGCAACTCTAAACCCTAGCAACTCTAAACCCTAGCAACTCTAAACCCTAGCAACTCTAAACCCTAGCAACTCTAAACCCTAGCAACTCTAAACCCTAGCAACTCTAAACCCTAGCAACTCTAAACCCTAGCAACTCTAAACCCTAGCAACTCTAAACCCTAGCAACTCTAAACCCTAGCAACTCTAAACCCTAGCAACTCTAAACCCTAGCAACTCTAAACCCTAGCAACTCTAAACCCTAGCAACTCTAAACCCTAGCAACTCTAAACCCTAGCAACTCTAAACCCTAGCAACTCTAAACCCTAGCAACTCTAAACCCTAGCAACTCTAAACCCTAGCAACTCTAAACCCTAGCAACTCTAAACCCTAGCAACTCTAAACCCTAGCAACTCTAAACCCTAGCAACTCTAAACCCTAGCAACTCTAAACCCTAGCAACTCTAAACCCTAGCAACTCTAAACCCTAGCAACTCTAAACCCTAGCAACTCTAAACCCTAGCAACTCTAAACCCTAGCAACTCTAAACCCTAGCAACTCTAAACCCTAGCAACTCTAAACCCTAGCAACTCTAAACCCTAGCAACTCTAAACCCTAGCAACTCTAAACCCTAGCAACTCTAAACCCTAGCAACTCTAAACCCTAGCAACTCTAAACCCTAGCAACTCTAAACCCTAGCAACTCTAAACCCTAGCAACTCTAAACCCTAGCAACTCTAAACCCTAGCAACTCTAAACCCTAGCAACTCTAAACCCTAGCAACTCTAAACCCTAGCAACTCTAAACCCTAGCAACTCTAAACCCTAGCAACTCTAAACCCTAGCAACTCTAAACCCTAGCAACTCTAAACCCTAGCAACTCTAAACCCTAGCAACTCTAAACCCTAGCAACTCTAAACCCTAGCAACTCTAAACCCTAGCAACTCTAAACCCTAGCAACTCTAAACCCTAGCAACTCTAAACCCTAGCAACTCTAAACCCTAGCAACTCTAAACCCTAGCAACTCTAAACCCTAGCAACTCTAAACCCTAGCAACTCTAAACCCTAGCAACTCTAAACCCTAGCAACTCTAAACCCTAGCAACTCTAAACCCTAGCAACTCTAAACCCTAGCAACTCTAAACCCTAGCAACTCTAAACCCTAGCAACTCTAAACCCTAGCAACTCTAAACCCTAGCAACTCTAAACCCTAGCAACTCTAAACCCTAGCAACTCTAAACCCTAGCAACTCTAAACCCTAGCAACTCTAAACCCTAGCAACTCTAAACCCTAGCAACTCTAAACCCTAGCAACTCTAAACCCTAGCAACTCTAAACCCTAGCAACTCTAAACCCTAGCAACTCTAAACCCTAGCAACTCTAAACCCTAGCAACTCTAAACCCTAGCAACTCTAAACCCTAGCAACTCTAAACCCTAGCAACTCTAAACCCTAGCAACTCTAAACCCTAGCAACTCTAAACCCTAGCAACTCTAAACCCTAGCAACTCTAAACCCTAGCAACTCTAAACCCTAGCAACTCTAAACCCTAGCAACTCTAAACCCTAGCAACTCTAAACCCTAGCAACTCTAAACCCTAGCAACTCTAAACCCTAGCAACTCTAAACCCTAGCAACTCTAAACCCTAGCAACTCTAAACCCTAGCAACTCTAAACCCTAGCAACTCTAAACCCTAGCAACTCTAAACCCTAGCAACTCTAAACCCTAGCAACTCTAAACCCTAGCAACTCTAAACCCTAGCAACTCTAAACCCTAGCAACTCTAAACCCTAGCAACTCTAAACCCTAGCAACTCTAAACCCTAGCAACTCTAAACCCTAGCAACTCTAAACCCTAGCAACTCTAAACCCTAGCAACTCTAAACCCTAGCAACTCTAAACCCTAGCAACTCTAAACCCTAGCAACTCTAAACCCTAGCAACTCTAAACCCTAGCAACTCTAAACCCTAGCAACTCTAAACCCTAGCAACTCTAAACCCTAGCAACTCTAAACCCTAGCAACTCTAAACCCTAGCAACTCTAAACCCTAGCAACTCTAAACCCTAGCAACTCTAAACCCTAGCAACTCTAAACCCTAGCAACTCTAAACCCTAGCAACTCTAAACCCTAGCAACTCTAAACCCTAGCAACTCTAAACCCTAGCAACTCTAAACCCTAGCAACTCTAAACCCTAGCAACTCTAAACCCTAGCAACTCTAAACCCTAGCAACTCTAAACCCTAGCAACTCTAAACCCTAGCAACTCTAAACCCTAGCAACTCTAAACCCTAGCAACTCTAAACCCTAGCAACTCTAAACCCTAGCAACTCTAAACCCTAGCAACTCTAAACCCTAGCAACTCTAAACCCTAGCAACTCTAAACCCTAGCAACTCTAAACCCTAGCAACTCTAAACCCTAGCAACTCTAAACCCTAGCAACTCTAAACCCTAGCAACTCTAAACCCTAGCAACTCTAAACCCTAGCAACTCTAAACCCTAGCAACTCTAAACCCTAGCAACTCTAAACCCTAGCAACTCTAAACCCTAGCAACTCTAAACCCTAGCAACTCTAAACCCTAGCAACTCTAAACCCTAGCAACTCTAAACCCTAGCAACTCTAAACCCTAGCAACTCTAAACCCTAGCAACTCTAAACCCTAGCAACTCTAAACCCTAGCAACTCTAAACCCTAGCAACTCTAAACCCTAGCAACTCTAAACCCTAGCAACTCTAAACCCTAGCAACTCTAAACCCTAGCAACTCTAAACCCTAGCAACTCTAAACCCTAGCAACTCTAAACCCTAGCAACTCTAAACCCTAGCAACTCTAAACCCTAGCAACTCTAAACCCTAGCAACTCTAAACCCTAGCAACTCTAAACCCTAGCAACTCTAAACCCTAGCAACTCTAAACCCTAGCAACTCTAAACCCTAGCAACTCTAAACCCTAGCAACTCTAAACCCTAGCAACTCTAAACCCTAGCAACTCTAAACCCTAGCAACTCTAAACCCTAGCAACTCTAAACCCTAGCAACTCTAAACCCTAGCAACTCTAAACCCTAGCAACTCTAAACCCTAGCAACTCTAAACCCTAGCAACTCTAAACCCTAGCAACTCTAAACCCTAGCAACTCTAAACCCTAGCAACTCTAAACCCTAGCAACTCTAAACCCTAGCAACTCTAAACCCTAGCAACTCTAAACCCTAGCAACTCTAAACCCTAGCAACTCTAAACCCTAGCAACTCTAAACCCTAGCAACTCTAAACCCTAGCAACTCTAAACCCTAGCAACTCTAAACCCTAGCAACTCTAAACCCTAGCAACTCTAAACCCTAGCAACTCTAAACCCTAGCAACTCTAAACCCTAGCAACTCTAAACCCTAGCAACTCTAAACCCTAGCAACTCTAAACCCTAGCAACTCTAAACCCTAGCAACTCTAAACCCTAGCAACTCTAAACCCTAGCAACTCTAAACCCTAGCAACTCTAAACCCTAGCAACTCTAAACCCTAGCAACTCTAAACCCTAGCAACTCTAAACCCTAGCAACTCTAAACCCTAGCAACTCTAAACCCTAGCAACTCTAAACCCTAGCAACTCTAAACCCTAGCAACTCTAAACCCTAGCAACTCTAAACCCTAGCAACTCTAAACCCTAGCAACTCTAAACCCTAGCAACTCTAAACCCTAGCAACTCTAAACCCTAGCAACTCTAAACCCTAGCAACTCTAAACCCTAGCAACTCTAAACCCTAGCAACTCTAAACCCTAGCAACTCTAAACCCTAGCAACTCTAAACCCTAGCAACTCTAAACCCTAGCAACTCTAAACCCTAGCAACTCTAAACCCTAGCAACTCTAAACCCTAGCAACTCTAAACCCTAGCAACTCTAAACCCTAGCAACTCTAAACCCTAGCAACTCTAAACCCTAGCAACTCTAAACCCTAGCAACTCTAAACCCTAGCAACTCTAAACCCTAGCAACTCTAAACCCTAGCAACTCTAAACCCTAGCAACTCTAAACCCTAGCAACTCTAAACCCTAGCAACTCTAAACCCTAGCAACTCTAAACCCTAGCAACTCTAAACCCTAGCAACTCTAAACCCTAGCAACTCTAAACCCTAGCAACTCTAAACCCTAGCAACTCTAAACCCTAGCAACTCTAAACCCTAGCAACTCTAAACCCTAGCAACTCTAAACCCTAGCAACTCTAAACCCTAGCAACTCTAAACCCTAGCAACTCTAAACCCTAGCAACTCTAAACCCTAGCAACTCTAAACCCTAACAGTTCGGCGATACAACAGTTCGGCGATACAACAGTTCGGCGATACAACAGTTCGGCGATACAACAGTTCGGCGATACAACAGTTCGGCGATACAACAGTTCGGCGATACAACAGTTCGGCGATACAACAGTTCGGCGATACAACAGTTCGGCGATACAACAGTTCGGCGATACAACAGTTCGGCGATACAACAGTTCGGCGATACAACAGTTCGGCGATACAACAGTTCGGCGATACAACAGTTCGGCGATACAACAGTTCGGCGATACAACAGTTCGGCGATACAACAGTTCGGCGATACAACAGTTCGGCGATACAACAGTTCGGCGATACAACAGTTCGGCGATACAACAGTTCGGCGATACAACAGTTCGGCGATACAACAGTTCGGCGATACAACAGTTCGGCGATACAACAGTTCGGCGATACAACAGTTCGGCGATACAACAGTTCGGCGATACAACAGTTCGGCGATACAACAGTTCGGCGATACAACAGTTCGGCGATACAACAGTTCGGCGATACAACAGTTCGGCGATACAACAGTTCGGCGATACAACAGTTCGGCGATACAACAGTTCGGCGATACAACAGTTCGGCGATACAACAGTTCGGCGATACAACAGTTCGGCGATACAACAGTTCGGCGATACAACAGTTCGGCGATACAACAGTTCGGCGATACAACAGTTCGGCGATACAACAGTTCGGCGATACAACAGTTCGGCGATACAACAGTTCGGCGATACAACAGTTCGGCGATACAACAGTTCGGCGATACAACAGTTCGGCGATACAACGAATCCTCCCAACATGCAGTTTCACACCTTTAACCACATACTTGGATCACCAAGTTTAACGCCCATCTATTAGGCAATGAAGGAGATTGGACACATTTTGAATGGGCGCCACTGGTTCTTGGTGCCTCGACCATAAATAGAAGCACGTAGCAGGGTAATGAACCGGGTGACAACATTATATATTCTCTAAATTGAACACGCAGACACATGGACAGTGCCTGGAGAAATATCTGCATGAAGGCCCACTGATCCAGCAAGTTATCATAATATATTGACTTAATCAACTGGCTCAGCAACACCCCAGCTAAACCACACACTGTTCTGTGACTGCCACCTGCTGCTGTATACCATGGGGCATCAATGCCTGTACACCAACAGGAGCATACAGAGCGTTTATATCATCTAGTGAAAACACACCCACGATGCACACATAGCTTTAAATGAAAACATCCTTTAAGTTACAGCAACAAATCAAAGTTAGTGATGGGGAAGAAGGTTACCCCAGCATGTGCCAACATCAGCAGATTGGGAGGAGACTGACTAACCCTAGCAGATATTTCTACCAGCATAGAGCCCAGACGTTTGAGACTCTGGGTGAAAACTAACAGGAACTGCTTACTCCTTAGAGGGAGACGGGATATGAAATTGTACCAATGCAGATGTATCCAAATCAGAGATTTTAACCAACTGCAAAAACTACAGTACTTGGAAGGGCAGCATTAACAAAAGTGAGACTTAGCCACAATGTTAAATTCTCCCTGTAACAGGAGCCAACTACAACCAGGGAACATGGCTCTGTCCAAAAACAAAGTGCTGGAGGCATTCAACAGTTCAGGCACAATCTGCCTGACTGCAAGTGGAATGGACAGATGACATCTCAGGTCAGCAACCTTCCTCAGACTGATGAAAGAGAGTGAAAAGAGGCAGAGGCACGCAGGACAAAGCCAGCAAGGAAATAGGTGGTACATGTGAGGCGTGATTAGCATATGGATGGAGTGAGTGCCAAAGGCTCAAGGTGAAAGGGACGAAATGCCAAATAAGGACAGAACTGAAATATGAAACTAGGAGAGATATGGGTGGAAGGGAAAGAGGGAATATGGGACCGTTTGAGAGATGAGCGTACAGGAAAGGACTAGTTAGTTATTACTATTTAGTTAGTTCTATTTAGTTGTTTTAAGTTAGTCCTATTTAGTTGTATTTAGTTAGTTCTATTTAGTTGTATTTAGTTAGTCCTATTTAGTTGGTCCTATTTAGTTGTATTTAGTCATTCCTATTTAGTCATTCCTATTTAGTCATTACTTAGTTAATGAAGGGAAGTATGCTCATCTCTCAACTCCTTGTCCCATATTTCCCTTTTACCTTCCAGCCACACCTCACTGGTTTTACATTTCACAGATCCTGTCCTTATCCAGCATGTTTGATCACTTTCACCTTCAGCCTTTGGCACTTACTCCATCCATTTACCCATCACCCACTCACCTGTAATCCACCCATCACCTGTCAGACAGTGCCCAACCCCCACCTCATTTCCAGCTCTCCCCCGTATTTCAGACTGAGAGCTCCCGACCCGATTAGTCATCTGTCCATTTCTTCAGAGGTTGTCAAACCCACCAAGTTCCTCCAGCACTGTGTATTTACTCACGATTCAAGCATGGGATGGCTCGTGTTGCAAAAAAAGTATGTTTTGCAACACGAGGAATTTCATTTACCATACACTCATACCAATAAAAAACAACAGAACAAAGTTCAAACTCTTCCCTTCTTTGACCTCCCATTGACGGGACGATATCGACTTCCGTAGCCGGCGGTCGGGCCGTCCGTGTCCACGGTCCTGCATCGGGGAGGTGAATCCCACCTCACTCGGGGTCTAGCCGAACCTTTTGCGTTCTTTGGAGCTTCCCGACATCGGTCTCTACCAGAGACAGAGCTCCTACATGTTGAAAAAAAATTGGAAAAGCCATCAATAATTTAACACATTTATCCCATTAAACTGAAGAGGGTTAGAAATACGTACCTTATCTTCCTATGACATCCATAAAGACCAAATCCAGGGAGACTTGATGCTGAAAAATCAAATTAACATAACATTTTAATGTTTGAAATGTTCCAATGTCCTTCTCAACAATTAGACAAAGTGCAGGAGCAACTCAGTGGGTCAGACAATCCTGGGTGAGAAGATTCTAGTCCTCAAGGTTAAAAACACTTGGGACACGTGGACAATGCCTGGAGATGCATCTACAACCAGGACCATTGTGTCTCTGCAGTCAGGACTCCTACAGGTTGGACCAATATTAATGTAGTCGAATATATTTAGACTACCTTAAGAGTTTAAGGTCTGAAGAGCCCCAACCCAGAATTTCCAATCCATGTTCTCCAGCGATGTTGCTGCACCCATCGAGTTGCTCCAACACTGACAATTTACAAGCACAGCAACACCCCAGTTACATCAAATACAAATTATATTTCACAAGTGTTCTCCCAACCTTGTTGCCCAAAGCCTTACTCTTCACGTGAACATTAAAACATTAGATAAAGAAACATTCAGTGGTGGCCAGATGGTTAAAAATACCTGGAAAAACTCAACCCCCCAGAGCTTCAGTCAAAATTATTAAACTCCACTTTCCCTGTAACAGGAGCCAACTACAATCAGAAAACATGGCTCTGTCCAAAGACAAAGTGCTGGAGGCATTCAGCAGTTCAGGCACAATCTGCCTGACTAAGCGGAATGGACAGATGACATCTCAGGTCAGAAACCTTCCTCAGACTGATGAAAGAGTGAAAAGAGGCAGAGGCACGCAGGACAAAGCCAGCAAGGAAATAGATGGTACATGTGAAGCGTGATTAGCATATGGATGGAGTGAGTGCCAAAGGCTCAAGGTGAAAGGGACGAAAGGCCAAATAAGGACAGAACTGAAATATGAAACTAGGAGAGATATGGGTGGAAGGGAAAGAGGGAATATGGGACCGTTTGAGAGATGAGCGTACAGGAAAGGACTCGTTAGTTATTACTATTTAGTTAGTTCTATTTAGTTGTATTTAGTTAGTTCTATTTAGTTGTGTTTAGTTAGTCCTATTTAGTTAGTCCTATTTAGTCATTCCTATTTAGTCATTACTTAGCTAATGAAGGAAAGTATGCTCATCTCTCAACTCCTTGTCCCATATTTCCCTTTTACCTTCCAGCCCCACCTCACTGGTTTTACATTTCACAGATCCTGTCCTGATCCAACACGTTTGATCACTTTCACCTTCAGCCTTTGGCACTTACTCCATCCATTTGCCCATCATCCACTCACCTGAAACCACCCATCACCTGTCAGGCAGTGCCCAACCCCCACCTCATTTCCAGCTCTCCCCCGTATTTCAGACTGAGAGCTCCCGACCCGATTAGTCATCTGTCCATTTCGTCAGAGGTTGTCAAACCCACCAAGTTCCTCCAGCACTGTGTATTCACTCACGATTCAAGCATGGGATGGCTCGTGTTGCAAAAAAAGTATATTTTGCAACACGCGGAATTTCATTTACCATACACTCATACCAATAAAAAACAGAACACAAAGTTCAAACTCTTCCCTTCTTTGACCTCCCGTTGACGGGACGATATCGACTTCCGTAGCCGGCGGTCGGGCCGTCCGTGTCCGCGGTCCTGCATCGGGGAGGTGAATCCCAGCTCACTCAGGGTCTAGCCGAACCTTTTGCGTTCTTTGGAGCTTCCCGACATCGGTCTCTACCAGAGACTGCGAGCTCCGCGATGTTGAAAAAAAATTGGAAAAGCCATCAATAATTTAACACATTTATCCCATTAAACTGAAGAGGGTTAGAAATACGTACCTTATCTTCCTATGACATCCATAAAGACCAAATCCAGGGAGACTTGATGCTGAAAAATCAAATTAACATAACATTTTAATGTTTGAAATGTTCCAATGTCCTTCTCAACAATTAGACAAAGTGTGGGAGCAACTCTGTGGGTCAGACAATCCTGGGTGAGAAGATTCTAGTCCTCAAGGTAAAAACACTTGGACAGATGGACAATGACTGGAGATGCATCTCCAACCAGGACCATTGCGTCTCTGCAGTCAGGACTCCTACAGTTTGGACCAATATTAATGTAGTCAAATATATTTAGAGTTTAAGGTCGGAAGTGACCCAACCCAGAATTACCAATCCATGTTCTCCAGTGATGTTGCTGCACCCATCGAGTTGCTCCAGCACTGACACAATTTACAAGCACAGCAACACCCCAGTTACATCAAATACACATTATATTTCACAAGTGTTCTCCCAACCTTGTTGCCCAAAGCCTTACTCTTCACGTGAACATTTAAACGTTAGATAAAGAAACATTCAGTGGTGGCCAGATGGTTAAAAATACCTGGAAAAACTCAACCCCCCAGAGCTTCAGTCAAAATTATTAAACTCCACTTTCCCTGTAACAGGAGCCAACTACAATCAGAAAACATGGCTCTGTCCAAAGACAAAGTGCTGGAGGCATTCAGCAGTTCAGGCACAATCTGCCTGACTAAGCGGAATGGACAGATGACATCTCAGGTCAGAAACCTTCCTCAGACTGATGAAAGAGTGAAAAGAGGCAGAGGCACGCAGGACAAAGCCAGCAAGGAAATAGATGGTACATGTGAAGCGTGATTAGCATATGGATGGAGTGAGTGCCAAAGGCTCAAGGTGAAAGGGACGAAAGGCCAAATAAGGACAGAACTGAAATATGAAACTAGGAGAGATATGGGTGGAAGGGAAAGAGGGAATATGGGACCGTTTGAGAGATGAGCGTACAGGAAAGGACTCGTTAGTTATTACTATTTAGTTAGTTCTATTTAGTTGTATTTAGTTAGTTCTATTTAGTTGTGTTTAGTTAGTCCTATTTAGTTAGTCCTATTTAGTCATTCCTATTTAGTCATTACTTAGCTAATGAAGGAAAGTATGCTCATCTCTCAACTCCTTGTCCCATATTTCCCTTTTACCTTCCAGCCCCACCTCACTGGTTTTACATTTCACAGATCCTGTCCTGATCCAACACGTTTGATCACTTTCACCTTCAGCCTTTGGCACTTACTCCATCCATTTGCCCATCATCCACTCACCTGAAACCACCCATCACCTGTCAGGCAGTGCCCAACCCCCACCTCATTTCCAGCTCTCCCCCGTATTTCAGACTGAGAGCTCCCGACCCGATTAGTCATCTGTCCATTTCGTCAGAGATTGTCAAACCCACCAAGTTCCTCCAGCACTGTGTATTCACTCACGATTCAAGCATGGGATGGCTCGTGTTGCAAAAAAAGTATATTTTGCAACACGCGGAATTTCATTTACCATACACTCATACCAATAAAAAACAGAACACAAAGTTCAAACTCTTCCCTTCTTTGACCTCCCGTTGACGGGACGATATCGACTTCCGTAGCCGGCGGTCGGGCCGTCCGTGTCCGCGGTCCTGCATCGGGGAGGTGAATCCCAGCTCACTCAGGGTCTAGCCGAACCTTTTGCGTTCTTTGGAGCTTCCCGACATCGGTCTCTACCAGAGACTGCGAGCTCCGCGATGTTGGAAAAAAAATTGGAAAAGCCATCAATAATTTAACACATTTATCCCATTAAACTGAAGAGGGTTAGAAATACGTACCTTATCTTCCTATGACATCCATAAAGACCAAATCCAGGGAGACTTGATGCTGAAAAATCAAATTAACATAACATTTTAATGTTTGAAATGTTCCAATGTCCTTCTCAACAATTAGACAAAGTGTGGGAGCAACTCTGTGGGTCAGACAATCCTGGGTGAGAAGATTCTAGTCCTCAAGGTAAAAACACTTGGACAGATGGACAATGACTGGAGATGCATCTCCAACCAGGACCATTGCGTCTCTGCAGTCAGGACTCCTACAGTTTGGACCAATATTAATGTAGTCAAATATATTTAGAGTTTAAGGTCGGAAGTGACCCAACCCAGAATTACCAATCCATGTTCTCCAGTGATGTTGCTGCACCCATCGAGTTGCTCCAGCACTGACACAATTTACAAGCACAGCAACACCCCAGTTACATCAAATACACATTATATTTCACAAGTGCTCTCCCAATCTTGTTGCCCGATGCCTCACTCCACTTGGACATTTAAACGTTAGATATAAACAAACATTCAGTGGTGTCCAGATGGTTAAAAATACCTGGAAAAACCCAACCACCCCTGAGCTTCAGTCAAAAATATTAAACTCAGCTTTCCCTGTAACAGGAGCCAACTACAACCGGGGAAACATGGCTCTGTCCAAAGACAAAGTGCTGGAGACATTCAGCAGTTCAGGCACAATCTGCGTGACTGCAAGTGGAATGGACAGATGACACCTCAGGTCAGGAACCTTCCTCAGACTGATGAAAGAGAGTGAAAAGAGGCAGAGGCACGCAGGACAAAGCCAGCAAGTAAATAGGTGGTACATGTGAGGCGTGATTAGCATATGGATGGAGTGAGTGCCAAAGGCTCAAGGTGAAAGGAACAAAATGCCAAATAAGGACAGGACTGAAATATGATACTAGGAGAGATATGGGTGGAAGGGAAAGAGGGAATATGGGACTGTTTGAGAGACGAGCATACAAGAAAGGTCCTATTTAGTGGTCCTATTTAGTGGTCCTATTTAGTGGTCCTATTTAGTGGTCCTATTTAGTGGTCCTATTTAGTGGTACCTTAGTTATTACTCTTTCGTTATTGTTATTTAGTTATTACTATTTAGTTATTACGTAGTTAATGAAGGGAAGTATGCTCATCTCTCAACTCCTTGTCCCATATTTCCCTTTTACCTTCCAACCCCACCTCATGCTGGTTTAACATTTCACAGTTCTTGTCCTTATCCAACATGTTTTATCACTTTCACCTTCAGCCTTTGGCACTTACTCCATCCATTTGCCCATCACCCACTCACCTAAAATCCACCCATCACCTGTCAGGCAGTGCCCAACCCCCACCTCATTTCCAGCTCTCCCCCGTATTTCAGACTGAGAGCTCCCAACCCGATTAGTTATCTGTCCATTTCTTCAGAGGTTGTCAAACCCATCAAGTTCCTCCAGCACTGTATTCACTCACGATTCAACCGTGGGGTGGCTCGTGTTGCAAAAAAGTATGCTTTGCAACACGAGGAATTTCATTTACCATACACACATATCAATAAAAAGCAACAGAACACAAAGTTTAAACTCTTCCCTTCTTTGGCCTCCCATTGACGGGACAATCTCGACTCCCGTAGTCAGCAGTCGGGCCGTTCGTGTCGTGGGTCCTGCAACAGGGGGTTGAATCCCAGCTCACACGGGGTCTAGTCGAACCTTTTGCGTTCTTTGGAGCTTCGACATCTGTCTCTACCAGAGACTGCGAGCTCCTCCATGTTGAAGAAACAAATTTGGAAAAGCCCTCAATAATTTACATTTATCCCATTAAACTGAAGATGGTTAGAAATATATACCTTACCTTCCTATGACATCCATAAAGACCAAATCCAGGAAGACTTGATGCTGAAAAATCAAATTAACATAACATTTTAATGTTTGAAACGTTCCAACGTCCTTTTCTACAATTATAGAATGTGCGGGAGCAACTCAGTGGGTCAGATACCCTGGGTGATAAGATTCTAGTCCTCAAGGTACATGAGGACAATGCCTGGAGATGCATCTCCAACGAGGACCATTGTGTCTCTGCAGTCAGGACTCCTACAGGTTGGACTAATATTAAGGTAGTCAAATATATTTAGACTACCTTAAGAGTTTAAGGTCTGAAGAGTCCCAACCCAGAATTACCAATCCATGTTCTTCAGCAATGTTGCTGCACCAGCACTGACACAACTTACAAGCACAGCAACACCCCAGTTACATCAAATACCCATTATCTTTCACAAGTGTTCTCCCAACCTTGTTGCCCAATGCCTTACTCTTCACGTGGACATTTAAACGTTAGATATAAACAAACATTCAGTGGTGTCCAGATGGTTACAAATACCTGGATATCCCAACCCCACCAGAGCTTCAGTCAAAACATTAAACTCCACTTTCCCTGTAACAGGAGCCAACTACAACCGGGGAACATGGCTCTGTCCAAAGACAAAGTGCTGGAGGCATTCAGCAGTTCAGGCACAATCTGCCAGACTGCAAGTGGAATGGACAGATGACATCTCAGGTCAGCAACCTTCCTCAGACTGATGAAAGAGTGAAAAGAGGCAGAGGCACGTATTCAAAGCCAGCAAGTAAATAGATGGTACATGTGAGGTGTGATTAGCATATGGATGCAGTGAGTGCCAAAGGCTCAAGGTGAGGGGGACAAAATGCCAAATAAGGACAGAATAGAAATATGAAACTAGGGAGGGAAAGAGGGCATATGGGACTGTTTGAGGGATGAATGTACAAGAAAGGACTTAGTGGTACTATTTAGTGTATACTTAGTGATTACTCGTTATTGTTATTTAGTTATTACTACTTAGTTAATGAAGGGAACTATGCTCATCTCTCAACTCGTCCCATATTCCCCTTTTATCTTCCAGCTCCACCCAACACTGGTTTTACATTTCACAGTTCCTGTCCTTATCCAACACGTTTGATCACTTTCACCTTCAGCCTTTGGCACTTACTCCATCCATTTGCCCATCACCCACTCACCTGAAATCCACCCATCACCTGTCAGGCAGTGCCCAACCCCCACCTCATTTCCAGCTCTCCCCCATATTTCAGGCCGAAAGCTCACGACCAGATTACTCATCTGTCCATTTCTTCAGAGGTTGTCAAACCCACCAAGTTCCTCCAACACTATTTACTCACAATTCAAGCATCTTGTTACCATCTTGACACCACTGAATGTTGCAAAAAAAGCATGCTTTGCAACACGAGGAATTTCATTTACAATACACTCGTACCAATAAAAAGCAACACAACACAAAGATCAAACTCTTCCTTTTTGGCCTCCCGTTGACAGTACGATCTCGACTCCCGTAGCCGGCGGTCGGGGGTCTTGCATCGGGTGGCGAATCCCAGCTCACTCGGAGTCTAGTCGAACATTTAGCATTCTTTGGAGCTTCCCGACATCGGTCTCTACCAGAGACTGTCAGCTCCTCCATGTTGAAGAAACAAATTTGGAAAATCAATCAATAATAACATTTATCCAATTAAACTGCAGAGGGTTATAAATACATACCTTATCTTCCTATAACATCCATAAAGACCAAATCCAGGAAGACTTGATGCTAAAAAATCAAATTCACATAACATTTTAATGTTTCAAATGTTCCAACTTCCTTCTCTACAATTGGATAAAGTGCAGAGGTAACACAGTGGGTCGGACAATCCTAGGTGAGAAGATTCTAGTTCTCAAGTTAAAAATACTTGGGACACATGAACAATGCCTGGAGATGCATCTCCAACCAGGACCATTGTGCCCCTCCAGTCAGGACTCTTACAGGTTGGACCAATATTAACGCAGTCGAAGCTACCTGGACTACTCTTCCTCCCACCCTGCTTCCTGTAAGGGCTCCCATCCCCTATTCCCAATTCCTCCGTCTACGCCGCATCTGCTCCCAGGATGAGGTGTTCCACACCAGGTCATCACAAATGTCCTCATTCTTCAGAGAACGGGGATTCTCCTCCCCCACTATAGATGAGGATCGCACCAGGGGCTCCTCCATACCCCACAACACTGCCCTCTCTCCCCATTCCCCCACTCACAACAAGGGCAGAGTCCCCCTGGTCCTCACCTGTCACCTCGCCAGTCGGCACACAACAGATAGTCCTCCGCCAGTTTTGCCACCACCAACGTGACCCCTCCACTCGCCACATCTTCCCATCTCCCCCCATCTGCCTTCCGCAAAGACCGCTCCCGCCGCAACTCCAATGTCAATTCTTCCCTTCCAACCTTCCCCGGGCACTTTCCCTTGCAACCGCAAGAGATGCTACACTTGTCTCTTCACCTCTCCCATCCACTCCTTTCTGGGACCCAAGCAGTTCTTCCAGGTCCAACAGAGGTTCACCTGCACCTCCTCCAACCTCATCTACTGCATCCGTTGCTCCAGATGCCAGCCGATCTATATCGGCGAGACCAAGCGGAGGCTTGGCGATCATTTCGCCAAACACCTCCGCTCGGTCCGCAATAACCAACCCAACCTCAGCACTTCAACTCCCCCTCCCACTCCGTGTCCGACCTCTCGGTCCTGGGCCTCCTCCAGGGCCAGAGTGAGCAACACCGCAAGTTGGAGGAACAGCACTTCATATTCCGCTTGGGGAGTGCGCATCCTCTGGGCTTAAACATTGAATTTTCTGCATCCTCCCCTTCCCACCTCTCCCTCAGACCCTGGCATTCCTTCTCTATCTCTCCCCCACCCAAGTCGCACTAGCTTCTCATTTTCACACTACAAACAGCTTACAATGGCCCGTTTCCTTTATCATCGATACTTTCTTGCATATCTTTCATTCATTGTTCTTTATCTCTCCACATCACCGTCTATCTCACGTTTCCCTGAACCCCGACCAGTCAAAGACCCGAAACGTCGCCCATCTCCTTCGCTCCTTAGATGCTGCTGCACCCGCTGAGTTTCTCCAGCTTTTGTCTAACCCTCGATTCTCCAGCATCTGCAGTTCCTTCTTTAACACTTAATTTGGACAAATATATTTAGACTACCTTAAGAGTTTAAGGTCTGAAGAGTCCCAACCCAGAATTACCAATCCATGTTCTCCAGCGATGTTGCTGCACCCATAGAGTTAATCCAGCACAATTTACAAGCACAGCAACACCCCAGTTACATTAAATACCCATTATCTTTCACAAGTGCTCTCCCAACCTTGATGCCCGATGCCTCACTCCACTTGGACACTTAAACGCTAGATATAAACAAACATTCAGTGGTGTCCAGATGGTTAAAATTACCTGGAAAAACCCAACCCCCCTGAGCTTCAGTCAAAAATATTAAACTCTACTTTCCCTGTAACAGGAGCCAACTACAACCAGGGAACGTGGCTCTGTCCAAAGACAAAGTGCTGGAGGCATTCAGCAGTTCAGGCACAATCTGCCTGACTGCAAGTGGAATGGACAGATGACATCTCAGGTCAGAAACCTTCCTCAGACTGATGAAAGAGTGAAAAGAGGCAGAGGCACACAGGACAAAGCCAGCAAGTAAATAGATGGTACATGTGAGGCGTGATTAGCATATGGATGGAGTGAGTGCCAAAGGCTCAAGGTGAAAGGGACAAAATGCTAAACAAGGACAGGAGGGAATATGGGACTGTTTGAGAGACAAGCACACAAGAAAGGTCCTATTTGGTGGTCCTATTTAGTTATTATTCTTTCATTATTGTTATTTAGTTATTACTATTTAGTTATTACTTAGTTAATGAAGGGAAGTATGCTCATCTCTCAACTCCTTTTCCCATATTTCCCTTTTACCTTCCAACCCCACCTCACACTGGTTTTACATTTCACAGTTCCTGTCCTTATCCAACAGGTTTGATCACTTTCACCTTCAGCCTTTGGCACTTACTCCATCCATTTGCCCATCACCCACTCACCTGAAATCCACCCATCACCTGTCAGGCAGTGCCCAACCCCCACCTCATTTCCAGCTCTCCCCCATATTTCAGACTGAGAGCTCCCAACCCGATTAGACATCTGTCCATTTCTTCAGAGGTTGTCAAACCCATCAACTCCCTCCAGCACTATGTATTTACTCACGATTCAAGCATGGGGTTGCTCGTGTAGCAAAAACGTATGCTTTGCAACACGAGGAATTTCATTTACCATACACTCATACCAATAAAAAGCAACAGAACAAAGTTCAAACTCTTCCCTTCTTTGGCCTCCCGTTGACGGGACGATCTCGACTCCCGTAGTCAGCGGTCGGTCCGTCCATGTGGTGGGTCCTGCATCAGGGGGTTGAATCCCAGCTCACTCGGGGTCTAGTCGAACCTTTTGCGTTCTTTGGAGCTTCCTGACATCGGTCTCTCCCAGGGACTGAGCTCCTACATGTTGAAGAAACAAATTTGGAAAATCAATAATATAACACATTTATTCCATTAGAAATACATACCTTATCTTTCTATAACATCCATAAAGACCAAATCCAGGAAGACTTGATGCTGAAAAATCAAATTAACATAACATTTTAATGTTTGAAATCTTCCAACTTCCTTCTCTACAATCAGACAAAGTGCAGGAGTAAATCAGTGGGTCGGACAGTCCTAGGGGAGAAGATTCTAGTCAAGGTAAAAACACTTGGGACACATGAACAATGCCTGGAGATGTTCAACCAGGACCATTGTGTCTCTGCAGTCAGGACTCCTACAGGTTGGACCAATATTAAGGTAGTCTAATGTATTTGGACTACCTTAAGAGTTTAAGGTCTGAAGAGTCCCAACCCAGAATTACCAATTCATGTTCTCCAGCGATGTCGCTGCACCAGCACTGACACAATTTACAAGCACAGCAACACCCCAGTTACATCAAATACCCATTATATTTCACAAGTGTTCTCCCAATCTTGTTGCCCAAAGCCTTACTCTCCACATAGACATTTAAATGTTAGATAAACAAACATTCAGTGGTGTCCAGATGGTTAAAAATACCTGGAAAAACATTAGCCAGTGACTTTCCCTGTAACAGGAGCCAACTACAACCAGGGAACATGGCTCTGTCCAAAGACAAAGTGCTGGAGACATTCAGCAGTTCAGGCACAATCTGCCCGAGTGAAAGTGAAATGGACAGATGACATCTCGGGTCAACAACCTTCCTCAGACTGATGAAAGAGTGAAAAGAGGCAGAGGCACGCAGGACAAAGCCAGCAAATAAATAGGTGGTACATGTGAGGCCTGAGTAGCATATGGATGGAGTGAGTGCCAAAGGCTCAAGGTGAAAGGAACAAAATGCCAAATAAGGAGAGAACTGAAATATGAATCTAGGGGAGATATGGGTGGAAGGGAAAGAGGGAATATGGGACTGTTTGAGACAAGCATACAAGAAAGGACTAGTTAGTAGTTATTAATATTTAGTTATTATTATTTAATCATTATTAAGTTGTTATTTAGTTATTAGGCTTAGGTAACCCTAACATAGTCATTATTTATTATTATTATTTAGTTATTATTATTTAGTTGTTTATCTATTTATTATTATTTAGTTTTTACTTAGTTAATGAAGGGAAGTACGCTCATCTCTCAACTCCTTGTCCCATATTTCCCTTTTACCCTCCAACCCCACCTCACCCTGGTTTTACATTTCAGTTCCTGCCCTTATCCAACATGTTTGATCACTTCCACCTTCAGCCTTTGGCACTTACTCCATCCATTTGCCCATCACCCACTCACCCATCACCTGTCAGGCAGTGCCCAACCCCCACCTCATTTCCAGCTCTTCCCCCGTATTTTAGACTGAGAGCTCCCGACCCGATTAGTCATCTGTCCATTTCTTCAGAGGTTGTCAAACCCACCAAGTTCCTCTAGCACTGTGTGTTCACTCACGATTCAAGCATGGGGTGGCTTGTGTTGCAAAAAAAGTATGCTTTGCAACACGAGGAATTTCATTTACCATACACTCATACCAATAAAAAGCAACACAACACAAAGTTCAGACTCTTCTCTTTTTGGCCTCCCGTTGTCGGGACGATGTCGACTCCCGTAGCCGGCGGTTGGGAGTCCTGCATCGGGGGGGTGAATCCCAGCTCACTCGGGGTCTAGTCGAACCTTTTGCGTTCTTTGTAGCTTCCCGACATCGGTCTCTACCAGAGACTGCGAGCTCCTCCATGTTTAAAAAACAAATTTGGAAAATCAATAAATAATTTAACACATTTATCTCATTAAACTGAAGAGGGTTAGATATACATACCTTATCTTTCTATAACATCCATAAAGACCAAATCCAGGACTCGATGCTGAAAAATCAACTTAACATAACATTTTAATGTTTGAAATGTTCCAACTTCCTTCTGTACAAAGTGCAGGAGTAACTCAGTGGGTCGGACAATCCTGGGCGAGAAGATTCTAGTCCTCAAGTTAAAAACATTTGGGACATGTGGACAATGCCTGGAGATGCATCTCCAACCAGGACCATTGTGTCTCTGCAGTCAGGACTCCTACAGGTTGGACCAATATTAATGTAGTCAAATATTTAGACGTCTGAAGAGTCCCAACCCAGAATTACCAATCCATGTTCTCCAGCGATATTGCTGCACCCATCGAGTTGTTCCAGCACTGACACAATTTACAAGCACAGCAACACCCCAGTTACATCAAATACCCATTATATTTCACAAGTGTTCTCCCAACCTTGTTGCCCAATGCCTTACTCTCCATGTGGACATTTAAATGTTAGATATAAACAAACATTCAGTGGTGTTCAGATGGTTAAAAATACCTGGAAAAACCCAACCCCCAGAGTTTGTCAAAAATATTAACTCTACTTTCCCTGTAACAGGAGCCAACTACAACAAGGGAACATGGCTCTGTCCAAAGACAAAGTGCTGGAGGCACTCAGCAGTTCAGGCACAATCTGCCTGACTGCAAGTGGAATGGACAGATGACATCTCAGGTCAGCAACCTTCCTCAGACTGATGAAAGAGTGAAAAGTGGCAGAGGCATGCAGGACAAAGCCAGCAAGTAAATAGATGGTACATGTGAGGCGTGATTAGCATATGGATGGAGTGCCAAAGGCACAAGGTGAAAGGAACAAAATGCCAAATAAGGAGAGAACTAGAAATATGAAACTAGGGGAGATATGGGTGGAAGGGAAAGAGGGAATATGGGACTTTGAGAGACGAGCGTACAAGAAAGGACTAGTTAGTTATTTAGTTATTACGGTTAGGTAACCCTAACCTAGTTATTATTTATTTTTTATTATTAGTTGTTTTTATTTAATTATTATTTAGTTTTTACTTAATTAATGAAGGGAAGTATGCTCATCTTTCAACCACTTGTCCCACATTTCCCTTTTACCTTCCAACTCCACCTGACCCTGGTTTTACATTTCAGTTCCTGTCCTTATCCAACATGTTTGATCACTTCCACCTTCAGCCTTTGGCACTTAATTCATCCATTTGCCCATCACCCATTCACCTGTAATCCACCCATCACCTGTCAGGCAGTGCCCAACCCCCATCTCATTTCCAACTCCAGGAACACAATTCAAAATAAGGAGATAACTGAAATATGAAACTAGGAGAGATATTGGTGGAAGGTAAAGAGGGAATATAGGACTGTTTGAGAGACAAGCGTACAAGAAAGGACTAGTTAGTGGTTTTTATTATTAGTTATTTAGTACTTGATATTTAGTTGTTATTATTGAATTATTATTACGTTATTTAGTTATTAGGGTTAAGTAACCCTAACCTAGTTATTTTATTTATTTTTAATTATTTAGTTGTTATTATTTAGTTGTTTTTATTTAATTATTATTATTGAGTTTTTACTTAGTTAATGAAGGGAAGTACGCTCATCTCTCAACTCCTTGTCCCATATTTCCCTTTTTACCTTCCAACCCCACCTCACCCTGGTTTTACATTTCAGTTCTTGTCCTTATCCAACATGTTTTATCACTTTCACCTTCAGCCTTTGGCACTTACTCCATCCATTTGCCCTTCACCCACTCACCTGTAATCCACCCATCACCCGTCAGGCAGTGCTCAACCCCCACCTCATTTCCAGCTCTCCCCCGTATTTCAGACTGAGACGTCCAGACCCAATTAATCATCTCCTTTTCTTCAGAGGTTGTCAAACCCACCAAGTTCCTCCAGCACTGTGTATTCACTTACAATTCATGCATTGGGCGGCTCGTGTTGCAAAAAAGTATGCTTTGCAACACAAGGAATTTCATTTACCAATAAAAAGCAACACAACTTCAAGTTCAAACTCTTCCCTTTTTGGCCTCCCGTTGGACGGTACGATCTCGACTCCCATAGCGGGCGGTCCTGCATCCCAGCTCACTCGGGGTCTAGTCGAACATTTTGCGTTCTTTGGAGCTTCCCGACATCGGTCTCTGCCAGAGACTGCAAGCTCCTCGATGTTGAAGAAACAAATTTGGAAAATCAATCAATAATTTAACACATTTATCCCATTAAACTGAAGAGGGTTAGAAATGCATCCACAAGGACAAAATCAAGGAAGACTTGATGCTGAAAAATCCAAACCCTAACATAACATTTCAATGTTTGAAATGTTCCAACTTCATTCTCTACAATTAAACAAAGTGCAGGAGTAACTCAGTGGGTCGGACAATCCTGGGTGAGAAGATTCTAGTTCTCAAGTTAAAAATGCTTGGGACACGTGAACAATGCCTGGAGATGCATCTCCAACCAGGACCATTGTGCCCCTGCAGTCAGGACTCCTACAGGGTCGACCAATATTAATGTAGTCGAAGCTACCTGGACTACTCTTCCTCACACCCTACTTCGTGTAAGGACTCCATCCCCTATTCCCAATTCATCCATCTACGCCACATCTGCTCCCAGGATGAGGTGTTCCACACCAGGTCATCACAAATGTCCTCATTCTTCAGAGTACGGGGATTCCCCTCCCCCACTATAGATGAGGCTCGCACCAGGGTCTCCTCCATACCCCGCAACACTGCCCTCTCTCCCCATTCACTACAAGGGCAGAGTCTCCCTGGTCCGCACCTTTCACCCTACCAGCCGGCACACAGATAGTCCTCCACCAGTTTTTCCACCTCCAATGTGACCCCTCCACTCGCCACATCTTCCCATCTCCCCCCCGTCTGCCTTCCACTAAGACCGCTCCCTTGCCAATTCTTCCCTTCCCTCCCACTCCACCCCTTCCCTCACTTGCAACCGCAAGAGATGCTACACTTGTCCCTTCACCTCCCCCATCCACTCCTTTCAGGGACCCAAGCAGTCCTTCCAGGTCCAACAGAGGTTCACCTGCACCTCCTCCAACCTCATCTACTGCATCCGTTGCTCCAGATGCCAGCCGATCTATATCGGCGACACCAAGCGGAGGCTTGGCGATCGTTTCGCCTAACACCTCCGCTCGGTCCGCAATAACCAACCCAACTTCAGCACTTCAACTCCCCCTCCCATTCCGTGTCCGACCTCTCAGTCCTGGGCCTCCTCCAGGGCCAGAGTGAGCAACACCGCAAGTTGGAGGAACAGCACCTCATATTCCGCTTGGGGAGTCCGCATCCTCTGGGCTTAAACATTGAATTTTCTGCCTCCTCCCCTTCCCACCCTCCGCCCCTGGCATTCCTTCTCTATCTCTCTCCCCCCCCACCCAAGTCGCACTAGCTTCTCATTGTCACACAACAAACAGCTTACAATGGCCTGTTTCCTTTATCATCGATACTTTTTTGCACATCTTTCATTCATTGTTCTTTATCTCACCACATCATCGTCTATATCTCTCGTTTCCCTGATCCCTGACCAGTCAAAGACCCAACACGTCGCCTATCTCCTTCGCTCCTTAGATGCTGCTGCACCCGCTGAGTTTCTCCAGCTTTTGTGTAACCCACGATTCTCCAGCATCTGCAGTTCCTTCTTTAACACTTAATGTAGACAAGTATATTTAGACTACCTTAAGAGTTTAAGGTCTGAAGAGTCCCAACCCAGAATTACCAATCCATGTTCTTCAGCGATGTTGCTGCACCAGCACTGACACAATTTACAAGCACAGCAACACCCAAGTTACATCAATTACGCATTATGTTTCACAAGTGCTCTCCCCACCTTGTGTTAAAGAAGGAACTGCAGATGCTGGAGAATCGAGGGTTACACAAAAAGCTGGAGAAACTCAGCGGGTGCAGCAGCATCTAAGGAGCGAAGGAGATAGGCGATGTTTCAGGTCGAGACCCTTCTTCCAATAGGCGACGTTTCGGGTCGAGACCCTTCTTCTCTGCTGCACCCGCTGAGTTTCTCCAGCTTTGTGTAACCCTCTCCCAACCTTGTTGCCCAATGCCTCCTCACTCCACTTGGACATTTAAATGTTAGATATAAACATTCAGTGGTGTCCAGATGGTTAAAAATACCTGGAAAAACCAACCCCCCCCCCCGAGCTTCAGTCAAAAATATTGAACTCTACTTTCCCTGTAACAGGAGCCAACTACAACCAGGGAACATGGCTCTGTCCAAAGACAAAGTGCTGGAGCCATTCAGCAGTTCAGGCACAATCTGCCTGACTGCAAGTGGAATGGACAGATGACATCTCAGGTCAGGAACCTTCCTCAGACTGATGAAAGAGTGAAAAGAGGCAGAGGCACGCAGGACAAAGCCAGCAAGTAAATAGGTGGTACATGTGAGATGTGGTGTAGCATATGGATGGAGTGAGTGCCAAAGGCTTAAGGTGAAAGGAACAAAATGCCAAATAAGGACAGAACTGAAATATGAAACTAGGAGAGATATGGGTGGAAGGGAAAGAGGGAATATGGGACTGTTTGAGAGATGAGGGTACAAGAAAGGACCTATTTACTGGACTTATTTAGTGGTACCTTAGTTATTACTCTTTCGTTATTGTTATTTAGTTATTACTCTTTCGTTATTACTTAGTTAATGAAGGGAAGTATGCTCATATCTCAACTCCTTGTCCCATATTTCCCTTTTACCTTCCAGCCCCACCTCACACTGGTTTTACATTTCACAGATCCTGTCCTTATCCAACATGTTTGATCACTTTCAACTTCAGCCTTTGGCACTTACTCCATCCATTTGCCCATCACCCACTCACCTGAAATCCACCCATCACCTGTCAGGCAGTGCCCAACCCCCACCTCATTTCCAGCTCTCCACCGTATTTCAGCCCGAGAGCTCCCAACCCTATTAGTCATCTGTCCATTTCTTCAGAGGTTGCCAAACCCATCAAGTTTCTCCAGCACTGTGTATTTACTCACGATTCAAGCATGGGGTGGCTCGTGTTGCAAAAAAGTATGCTTTGCAACACGAGGAATTTCATTTACCATACACTCGTACCAATAAAAAGCAACAGAACAAAGTTCAAACTCTTCCCTTCGTTGGCCTCCCGTTGACGGGACGATTTCGACTCCCGTAGTCAGCGGTCGGTCCGTCCGTGTCGTGGGTCCTGCATCGGGGGTTGAATCCTAGCTCACTCGGGGTATAGCCAAACCTTTTGGGTTCTTTGGAGCTTCGACATTGGTCTTGAACAGAGACTGCGATCTCCTCCATGTTGAAGAAACAAATTTGGAAAAGCCCTCAATAATTTACCACATTTATCCCATTAAACTGAAGATGGTTAGAAATATATACCTTACCTTCCTATGACATCCATAAAGACCAAATCCAGGAAGACTTGATGCTGAAACGTTCCAACGTCCTTTTCTACAATTAGAGAAAGTGCGGGAGCAACTCAGTGGGTCAGAGAGCCCTGGGTGAGAAGATTATAGTCCTCAAGGTAACAACACTTGGGACATGTGGACAATGCCTGGAGATGCATCTCCAACAAGGACCATTGTGTCTCTGCAGTCAGGACTCCTACAGGTTGGACTAATATTAAGGTAGTTTAATATATTTAGACTGCCTTAAGAGTTTAAGGTCTGAAGAGTCCCAACCCAGAATTACCAATTCATGTTCTCCAGTGATGTTGCTGCACCCATCGAGTTGTACCAGCACTGACACAATTTACAAGCACAGCAACACCCCAGTTACATCAAATACCCATTATCTTTCACAAGTGTTCTGCCAACCTTGTTGCCCAATGCCTTACTCTTCACGTGGACATTTAAACGCTAGATATAAACATTCAGTGGTGTCCAGATGGTTACAAATACCTGGAAATCACAACCCTCCAGAGCTTCAATAAAAAAAACTCTCCTTTCCCTGGTTTCCCTGTAACAGGAGCCAACTACAACCAGGGAACATGGCTCGGTCCAAAGACAAAGTGCTGGAGGCATTCAGCAGTTCAGGCACAATCTGCCTGACTGCAAGTGGAATGGACAGATGACACCTCAGGTCAGCAACCTTCCTCAGACTGATGAAAGAGAGTGAAAAGAGGCAGAGGCACGTAGGGCAAAGCCAGCAAGTAAATAGGTGGTACATGTGAGGTGTGATTAGCATATGGATGGAGTGAGTGCTAAAGGCTCAAGGTGAGAGGGCCAAAATGCCAAATAAGGAGAGAACAGAAATATGAAACTAGGGGTGGAAGGGAAAGAGGGCATATGGGACTGTTAGGGATGAGCATACAAGAAAGGACTTAGTGGTACTATTTAGTGATTACTTAGTTATTACTCTTTAGTTATCGTTATTTAGTTATTACTACTTAGTTAATGAAGGGAAGTATGCTCATCTCTCAACTCCTTGTCCCATATTTCCCTTCAGCCCCATCCAACACTGGTTTTACATTTCACAGTTCCTGTCCTTATCCAACACGTTTGATCACTTTCACCTTCAGCCTTTGGCACTTACTCCACCCATTGGCCCATCACCCACTCACCTGAAATCCATCAATCACCTCAGGCAGTGGCCAACCCCCACCTCATTTCCAGGTTTCCCCCGTATTTCAGACCGAAAGCTCCCAACCCGATTACTCATCTGTCCATTTCTTCATAGGTTATCAAACCCACCAAGTTCCTCCAACACTGTATTTACTCACGATTCAAGCATCTTGTTACCATCTTGACACCACTGAATGTTGCAAAAAACCATGCTTTCCAACACGAGGAATTTCATTTACAATACACTCGTAACAATAAAAAGCAACACAACACAAAGTTCAAACTCTTTCCCTTTTTGGCTTCCCATTGATGGTGCGATCTCGACTCCTGTAGCCGGCGGTCGGGGGTCTTGCGCATAGGTGAGCGAATCCCAGCTCACTCGGTGTATAGTCTAACCTTTGGCATTCTTTGGAGCTTCCCGACATCGGTCTCTGCCAGAGACAGCAAGCTCCTCCATGTTGAAGAAATAAATTTGGAAAATCAATAAATAACACATTTATCCAATTAAACTGCAGAAGGTTATAAATACATACATTATCTTCCTATAACATCCATAAAGACCAAATCCAGGAAGACTTGATGCTGAAAAATCAAATTCACATAACATTTTAATGTTTGAAATGTTCCAACTTCCTTCTCTACAATTGGACAAAGTGCAGGAGTAACTCAGTGGGTAGGACAATCCTGGGTGAGAAGATTCTAGTTCTCAAGTTAAAAATACTTGGGACACGTGAACAATGCCTGGAGATGCATCTCAAACCTGGACCATTGCGCCCCTGCAATCAGGACTCCTACAGGGAGGACCAATATTCATCTAGTCCAAGCTACCTGGACTACTCTTCCTCCCACCCTGCTTCCTGTAAGGACTCCCATCCCCTACTCCCAATTCCTCCGTCTACACCACATCTGCTCCCAGGATGAGGTGTTCCACGCCAGGTCATCACAAATGTCCTCATTCTTCAGAGAACGGGGATTCTCCTCCCCCACTATAGATGAGGCTCGCACCAGGGTCTCCTCCATACCCCACAACACTGCCCCCTCTCCCCATTCCCCCACTCACAAGGGCAGAGTCCCCCGGTCCTCACCTTTCACCCCACCAGCCGGCACACAACAGATAGTCCTCCGCCAGTTTTGCCACCTCCAACGTGACCCCTCCACTCGCCACATCTTCCCATCTCACCCCCCCAATCTGCCTTCCACAAAGACCGCTCCCTCCGCAACTCCCTTGTAAATTCTTCCATTCCCTCCCGCTCCACCCCTTCCCCGGGCACTTTCACTTGCAACCGCAAGAGGTGCTACACTTGTCCCTTCACCTCCCCCATCCACTCCTTTCAGGGACCCAAGCAGTCCTTCCAGGTCCAACAGAGGTTCACCTGCATCTCCTCCAACCTCATCTACAGCATCCGTTGCTCCAGATGCCAGCCGATCTATATCGGCGAGACCAAGCAGAGGCTTGGCAGTCATTTCGCCGAACACCTCCACTCGGTCCGCAATAACCAACCCAACCTCAGCACTTCAACTCCCCCTCCCATTCCGTGTCCGACTTCTCGGTCCTGGGCCTCCTCCACGGCCAGAGTGAGCAACACCGCAAGTTGGAGGAACAGCACATCATATTCCGCTTGGGGAATCCGCATCCTCTGGGCTTAAACATTGAATTTTCTGCCTCCTCCCCTTCCCACCTCTCCCTCAGCCCCTGGCATTCCTTCTCTATCTCTCCCCCACCCAAGTCACTCTAGCTTCTCGTTTTCACACCACAAACAGCTTACAATGGCCGGTTTCCTTTATCATCGATACTTTCTTGCATATCTTTCATTGTTTTTTATCTCTCCATATCACCGTCTATCTCTTGTTTCCCTGATCCCTGACCAGTCAAAGACCCAAAACGTCGCCTATCTCCTTCGCTCCTTAGATGCTGCTGCACCCGCTGAGTTTATCCAGCTTTTGTGCGACTCTCGATTCTCCAGCATCTGCAGTTCCTTATTTAACACTTAATGTAGACAAATATTTAGACTACTTTAAGAGTTTAAGGTCTGAAGAGTCCCAACACAGAATTACCAATCCATGTTCTTCAGCGATGTTGCTGCACCAGCACTGACACAATTTACAAGCACAGCAACACCCCAGTTACATCAAATACCCATTATCTTTCACAAGTGCTCTCCCAACCTTGTTGCCCGATGCCTCCTCACTCCTCTTGGACATTTAAACGTTAGATATAAACAAACATTCAGTGGTGTCCAGATGGTTAATACCTGGAAAAACCCAACCCCCCTGAGCTTCAGTCAAAAATATTAAACTCTACTTCCCCTGCAACAGGAGCCAACTACAACCAGGGAACATGGCTCTGTCCAAAGACAAAGTGCTGGAGGCATTCAGCAGTTCAGGCACAATCTGCCTGACTGCAAGTGTAATGGACAGATGACATCTCAGGTCAGGAACCTTCCTCAGACTGATGAAAGCAAGTGAAAAGAGGCAGAGGCATGCAGGACAAAGCCAGCAAGTACATAGGTGGTACATGTGAGGCGTGATTAGCATATGGATGGAGTGAGTGCCAAAGGCTCAAGATGAAAGGAACAAAATGCCAAATAAGGACAGAACTGAAATATGAAACTAGGAGAGATATGGGTGGAAGGGAAAGAGGGAATATGGGACTGTTTGAGAGACGAGCATACAAGAAAGGAACTCTTTCGTTATTACTCTTTCGTTATTACTTAGTTAATGAAGGGAAGTATGCTCATCTCTCAACTCCTTGTCCCATATTTCCCTTTTAACTTCCAGCCCCACCTCACACTGGTTTTACATTTCACAGATCCTGTCCTTATCCAACATGTTTGATCACTTTCACCTTCAGCCTTTGGCACTTACTCCATCCATTTGCCCATCACCCACTCACCTGAAATCCACCCATCACCTGTCAGGCAGTGCCCAACCCCCACCTCATTTCCAGCTCTCCCCCGTATTTCAGACTGAGAGCTCCCAACCCGATTAGTCATCTGTCCATTTCTTCAGAGGTTGTCAAAGCCATCAAGTTCCTCTAGCACTGTATTTACTCACGATTTACAACACAAACTTCAAACTCTTCCCTTCTTTGGCCTCCCGTTGACGGTACGATCTCGACTCCCGTAGTCAACGGTTGGTCCGTCCGTGTCGTGGGTCCTGCATCAGAGGGTTGAATCCCAGCTCACTCTGGGTCTAGTCGAACCTTTTGCGTTCTTTGGATCTTCCAGACATCGGTCTCTACCAGAGACTGAGCTCCTACATGTTGAAAAAACAAATTTGGAAATCAATAATATAACGCATTTATTCCATTAGAAATACATACCTTATCTTTCTATAACATCCATAAAGACCAAATCCAGGAAGACTTGATGCTGAAAAATCAAATTAACACAACATTTTAATGTTTTAAATGTTCAAACAACCTTCTCTACAATTAGACAAAGTGCAGGAGTAAATCAGTGGGTCGGACAGTCCTGGGGGAGAAGATTCTAGTCAAGGTAAAAACACTTGGGACACGTGAACAATGCCTGGAGATGCATCTCCAACCAGGACCATTGTATCTCTGTAGTCAGGACTCCTACAGGTTGGACCAATATTAATGTAGTCAAATATATTTAAACTACCTTAACCAGTTTAAGGTCTGAAGAGTCCCAACCCAGAATTACCAATCCATGTTCTCCAGCAATGTTGATGCACCCATCCAGTTGCTCCTGCACTGTCACAATTTACAAGCACAGCAACAACCCAGTTACATCAAATACCCATTACATTTCACAAGTGTCCTCCCAACCTTGTTGCCAAATGCCTTACCCTTCACGTGGACATTTAAACGTTAGATATAAACATTCAGTGGTGTCCAGATGGTTAAAAGTACCTGGAAAAACCCAACCCCCCCAGAGTTTCAGTCAAAAATATTAAACTCTACTTTCCCTGTAATAGGAGCCAACTACAAGGGAACATGGCTCTATCCAAAGACAAGTGATGGAGGCATTCACCAGTTCAGGCACAATCTGCCTGACTGCAAGTGGAATGGACAGATGACATCTCAGGTCAGCAACCTTCCTCAGACTGATGAAAGAGTGAAAAGAGGCAGAGGCACGCAGGAGAAAGCCAGCAAGTAAATAGGTGGTACATGTGAGGCGTGATTAGCACATGGATGCAGTGAGTGCCAAAGGCTCAAGGTGATAGGAACAAAATTCAAAATAAGGAGAGAACTGAAATATGAAACTAGGAGAGATATTGGTGGAAGGTAAAGAGGGAATATAGGACTGTTTGAGAGACAAGCGTACAAGAAAGGATTAGTTAGTGGTTGTTATTTAGTAATTAATATTTAGTTTTCATTTTATTATTGTTATTATTATTTAGTTATTATTGAATTAGTATAACCTTGTTATTTAGTTAGTAGGGTTAAGTAACCCTAACCTAGTTTTTATTTTTTTTTAATTATTTAGTTGTTATTATTTAGTTGTTTTTATTTGATTATTATTATTATTGAGTTTTCACTTAGTTAATGAAGGGAAGTATGCTCATCTCTCAACTCCTTGTCCCATATTTCCCTTTTACCTTCCAACCCCACCTCACCCTGGTTTTACATTTCAGTTCTTGTCCTTATCCAACATGTTTCATGATTCCACCTTCAGCCTTTGGCACTTACTACACCCATTTGCCCTTCACCCACTCACCTGTAATCCACCCACCAGGCAGTGCTCAGCCCCCACCTCATTTCCACCTCTCCCCTTATTTCAGACCGAGTAGTCATCTCCTTTTCTTCAGAGGTTGTCAAACCCACCAAGTTCCTCCAGCACTGTGTATTCACTCACAATTCATGCATGGGGCGGCTCGTGTTGCAAAAAAGTATGCTTTGCAACACGAGGAATTTCATTTACCAATAAAAAGCAACACAACACAAAGTTCAAACTCTTCCCTTTTTGGCCTCCCGTTGACGGTATGATCTCGACTCCCATAGCCGGCGGTCGGGGGTCCTGCATCGGGGGGGTTGAATCCCAGCTCACTCGGGGTCTAGTTGAACCTTTTGCGTTCTTTGGAGCTTCCCGACATCGGTCTCTACCAGAGACTGCGAGCTCCGATGTTGAAGAAACAAATTTGAAAAATCAATCAATAATTTAACACATTTATCCCATTAAACTGAAGAGGGTTAGAGATGCATCCTTAAGGACAAAATCAAGGAAGACTTGATGATAAAAAATTCCCAACCCTAACATTTTAATGTTTGAAATGTTCCAACTTCATTCTCTACAATTAAACAAAGTGCAGGAGTAACTCAGTGGGTCAGACAATCCTGGGCGAGAAGATTCTAGTTCAAGGTAAAAACACTTGGGACAATGCCTGGAGATGCCTCTCCAACAAGGACGATTGTGTCTCTGCAGTCAGGACTCCTACAGGTTGGACCAATACTAATGTAGTCAAATATACTTAAACTACCTTAACAGTTTAAGGTCTGAAGAGTCCCAACCCAGAATTAACAATCCATGTTCTACAGCGATGTTGCTGCACCCATCGAGTTGCTCCAGCACTGACACAATTTACAAGCACAGCAAGACCCCAGTTACATCAAATACCCATTATATTTCACAAGTGCTCTCCCAACCTTGTTGCCAGACGCCTTACTCTCCACGTGGACATTTAAATGTTAGATAAACATTCAGTGGTGTCCAGATGGTTAAAAATACCTGGAAAAACACAACCCCCCAGAGCTTCAGTCAACATTAAACTCTACTTTCCCTGTAACAGGAGCCAACTACAACAAGGGAACATGGCTCTGTCCAAAGAAAGTGCTGGAGGCATTCAGCAGTTCAGGCACAATCTGCTTGACTGCTGCAAGTGGAATGGACAGATGACACCTCAGGTCAGCAACCTTCCTCAGACTGATGAGAGTGAAAAGAGGCAAAGGCACACAGGACAAAGGCAACAAGTAAATAGGTGCCAAAGGCTCAAGGTGAAAGGGACAAAAAGCCAAATAAGGAGAGAACTTAAATATGAAACTAGGAGAGATATGGGTGGAAGGGAAAGAGGGAATATGGGACTGTTTGAGAGGCGAGCATACAAGAAATGACTAGTTAGTAGTTATTATTTAGTTGTTATGTAATTATTATGTTGGTATTATTATTTAGTTATTAATATTTAGTTATTATTTAGTTAAGGGAAGTACGCTCATCTCTCAACTCCTGTCCATATTTCCCTTTTAAATTCCAATCCCACCTCACCCTGGTTTTACATTTCACAGTACTTGTCCTTATCCAACAAGTTTTATCACTTCCACCTCCAGCCTTTGGCACTTACTCCATCAATTTGCCCATCACCCACTCGCCTGTAATTCATCCATCACCCGTCAGGCAGAACCCAACCCCCACCTCATTTCCAGCTCTCCCCTGTATTTCAGACTGAGAGCTCCCGACCCGATTAGTCATCTGGCCATTTCTTCAGAGATTGTCAAACCCACCAAGTTCCTCCAGCACTGTGTATTCACTCACGATTCAAGCACGGGGTGGCTCGTGTTGCAAAGAAAGTTCAAACTAGGGTTAGTTCCCTTTTTGGCCTCCCATTGACGCTACAATCTCAACTCCCATAGTCGGCAGTCCTGTATCGGGGTGGGGGGGGGGTTAACACCAGCTCACTCGGGGTCTAGTGCGCAACCCTTGTGCACACTGGAGCTTCCCAACATCGGTCTCTACCAGAGACTGCGAGCTCCTTGATGTTGAAGAAACAAATTTGGAAAATCTATCAATAATTTAACACATTTATCCCATTAAACTGAAGAGGGTTAGAAGTAGATACCTTATCTTCCTATAACACCCATAAATACCAAATCCAGGAAGACTTGATGATGAAAAATCAAATTAACATAACATTTTAATGTTTGAAATGTTCCAACGTCAAATATATTTAGACTACCTTAAGAGTTTAAGGTCTGAAGAGTCCCAACCCAGAATTACCAATCCATGTTCCAGCGTTGTTGCTGCACCCATCGAGTTGCTCCAGCACTGACACAATTTACAAGCACAGCAACACTACAGTTACATCAAATACCCATTATATTTCACAAGTGCTCTCCAACCTTGTTGCCCAACGCCTTAATCTCCACATGGATAAACAAACATTCAGTGGTGTCCAGATGGTTAAAAATACCTGGAAAAACCTAAACCCCCCAGAGCTTCAGTCAAAAATATTAAACTACTTTCCCTGTAACAGGAGCCAACTACAACAAGGGAACATGGCTCTGTCCAAAGACAAAGTGCTGGGGGTGAGTAGTTCAGGCACAATCTGCCAAACTGCAAGTGGAATGGACAGGTGACATTTCAGGTCAGCAACCTTCCTCAGACTGATGAAAGAGTTAAAAGAGGGAAGAGGCACGCAGGACAAAGCCATTAAGTAAATAGGTGGTACATGTGAGGCGTGATTAGCATATGGATGCAATCAGTGCCAAAGGCTCAAGGTGAAAGGGACAAAATGCCAAATAAGGAGAAAACTGAAATATAAAACTAGGGGAGATATGGGTTGAAAACATACAGAGAATATGGGACTGAGAGACGAGCGTACAGAGGAAGGGAAAGAACCCGAGTTAGTCTTCCTTAGTTGTTATTACTTAGTTGATGAGTTACGTATTATCACTTAGTTGCTATCACTTAGTTAGCACACCAGGGTGCGTGGGGGGGTGAAGGGAAGTACGCTCATCTCTCAACTCCTTTTCCATATTTCCCTCAGTTCTTGTTCTTATCCAACATGTTTTATCACCTTCAGCCTTTGGCACTTACTCCATCCATTTGCCCATCACCCACTCACCTGTACTCCACTCATCACCAGTCAGGCTGTCCCCCTCCCCTCATTTCCAGCTCTCCCCCGTATTTCAGACGGAGAGCTCCCGACCCGTCATCTGTCCATTTCTTCAGAGGTTGTCAAACCCACAAAGTTCCTCTAGCACTGTGTGTTCACTCATAATTCAAGCATGGGGTGGTTCGTGTTGCAAAAAAAGTATGCTTTGCAACACAAGGAATTTAATTTACCATAAACACATACCAATAAAAAGTAACAGAACACAAAGTTCAAACTCTTCCCTTCTTTGGCATCCTGCGGTCTGGGGCCTCGAGCCTTCCGTTGACGGGACGATCTCACACTCCCGTTGCCGGCGTTCGGGCCCTTTGTGACGGGGCTCCTGCATCAGGGGGGGTGGGGTGTTTGTTGAATCTAGGCTCCCCCACGCCGTGCCATCGACCACGGATCAGGGCTATTCAAACTAGCCATAACCTTCCCAACATCGGTCTCTCCACCTCGATGTTGAAGAAAAAAAAACAATTGAAGAAGCCATCAATAATTTAACATGCTTACCCCATTAAACTGAAGAGGGTTAGAAATTGGTGCCTTACCTTCCTATGACATCCATAAAGACCAAATCCAGGAAGACTTGATGCTCAAAAAATTAACATAACATTTTAACGTTTTGAAATATTCCAACATCCTTCTCTACAATTAAACAAAGTGCGAGAGTAACTCAGTGGGTTGGACAGTCCTGGGCGAGAAGATTCTTGTCCTCAAGGTAAATACATTCCGTACTCTTCACGTGGACATTGAAATGTTATATATAAACAGACATTCAGTGGTGTCCAGGTGCTTAAAAATACCTGGAAAAACCCAAACCCCCCCAGAGCTTCAGTCAAAATTTGCCGAATCGGGGTGGAAAGGCCAGGTGCAGAGCTAAAGAGCATCAAGGACAAGAGAAGAATCTAGAGTACTGAAGAAATGGATTGTTGATAGCGGACAATCAGCCATGATCACAATGAATCATGGGTCACAGTCTAAGGATAAGGGGGAATTCCTTTAGGACCGAAATGAGGAAAACATTCTTTACACAGAGAGTGGTGAGTCTCTGGAATTCTCTGCCACAGAAGGTAGTTGAGGCCAGTTCATTGGCTATATTTAAGAGGGCGTTAGATGTGGCACTTGTGGCTAAAGGGATCAGGGGGTATGGAGAGAAGGCAGGTACGGGATACTGAGTTGGATGATCAGCCATGATCACATTGAATGGCGGTGCAGGCTCGAAGGGCCGAATGGCCTACTCCTGCACCTATTTTCTATGTTTCTATGTTTCCTATTTTCTATGAATGGCTCGAAGGGCCAAATGGCCTCCTCCTGCACCTATTTTCTATGATTCTAACAATGTAAATGCACCCAAATGTATGGTGAGACAACGACCTGGAGTAACTCAGCGGGTCAGGATGCATCTCTGGTGATAAGGAACAGGTGAAGTTTTGGGTTGAGACCATTTAGACCCCGTAACCTTTGACGCTCTTGCTAATCAAGAATCTATCTCCACTTTAACAATATCCATTGACAGCCATTCTTCAGTAGCAATTAATTCCACAGATTCACCACAAAGAAATTCCTCACTGTCCAGTATGCTGTGCGATGCAGTAAGTGTGGACAAAAAGATACTCTTGTCTATGTTCTCCAGAGATGCTGCCTGACCAGAGTCAAACTAGTACTTTGTCCACATATCAGATGGACCTGCAGTGCAGCGGATCACCACACGGTGGGAGTGTTGCCCACAAATTGGGGCAACCTGTTATTCACTGCACATTGGGAGTGCCGTCTACAAATTACATATAATTGCTCTATTTTCTGTAAAATGGGGATTTATTGCTTTGTGACCAGTTTCCTTTCCCCATAATGCACTCATTGCCCAGATGCCAAAGTTTGTAAAAGCCCTGAAACCAGGAAATATTTAGGATGAAAATCAAGGAACTGCAGATGCTGGTTTACAAAAAAAAAGACAGCACTGGAGTAATGCAGGTTAGCTTGCATCTGTGGAGAACATGGATAGGTGACGTTTCACAGAGTGCTGGAGTAACTCAGCGGGTCAGGCAGCATCTGTGGAGAACATGGATAGGCGACATAGAAATAAGTGTAGGAATAGAGGCCATTCGGCCCTTTTAGCATGCACCACCATTCAATATGATCATGCCTGATCATCCAACTCAGTATCCTGTACCTGCCTTCTCTCCATACACTCTGATCCCCTTAGCCACAAGAGCCACATCCAACTCCATCTTAAATATAGCCAATAAACTGGCCTCAACTACCCTCTGTGGCAGAGAGTTCCACAGACTCATCACTGTGAAAAAAGTCTTTCTCATCTCGGTCTTAAAGGATTTCCCCTTATCCTCAAGCTGTGACCCCTTGTCCTGGACTTCCAACATCGGGAACAATCTCCCTGCATCTAGCCTGTCCAACCCCTTAAGAATTTTGTAAGTTTCTATGAGATCTCCTCTCAATCTATATTTAAGAGGGAGTTACATGTGGCCCTTGTGGCTAAGGGGATCAGAGGGTATGGAGAGAAGGCAGGTACGGGATACTGAGTTCGATGATCAGCCATAATCATATTGAATGGCGGTGCAGGCTCGAAGGGCCGAATGGCCTACTCCTGCACCTAATTTCTATGTTTCTAATCTCCTAAATTCTAGAGAGTGTAAACTGAGTCTATCCTGTCTTTCTTCATAAGACAGTCCTGACATCCCAGGAATCAGTCTGGTGAACCTTCTCTGCACTCCCTCTATGGCAATAATGTCCTTCCTCAGATTTGGAGACCAAAACTGTACGCAATACTCCAGGTGTGGTCTCACCAATACCATGTACAACTGAAGTAGAACCTCCCTGCTCCTATACTCAAATCCTTTTGCTATGAAAGCTAACATACCATTCGCTTTCTTCACTGCCTGCTGCACCTTGATGCCTACAATGACTGGTGTACCACGACAACCGGGTCTCACTGCATCTCCCCTTTTCCTAATTGGCCACCATTTAGATGATAGTCTGCTTTCCTGTTTTTGCCACCAAAGTGGATAACCTCACATTTATCCACATTATACTGCATCTGCCAAACTTTTGCCCACTCATCCAGCCTGTCCACGTCACCTTGCAGTCTCCTAGCTTCCTCCTCACAGCTAACAATGCCCCCCAGCTTAGTGTCATCCGCTAACTTGGATATTGCCTTCAACTCCTTCATCCAGATCGTTAATATATATTGTAAATTGCTGGGGTCCCAGCACTGAGCCTTGTGGTACCCCACTAGTCACTGCCTGCCATTGTGAAAAGGACCAGTTTACTCCTACTCTTTGCTTCCCGTTTGCCAGCCACTTCTCTATCCACATCAATACTGAACCCCCAATGCCGTATGCTTTTAGTTTGTATACTAATCACTTATGTGGGACCTTGTCGAAAGCCTTCTGGAAGTCCAGATACACCACATCCACTGGTTCTCCCCTATCCACTCTACTAGTTACATCCTCGAAAAATTCCACAAGATTCGTCAGACACGATTTACCTTTCGTAAATCCATGCTGACTTTGTCCAATGATTTCACCACTTTCCAAATGTGCTGCTATCCCATCTTTAATAACCGATTCTAACTGGGGATTTATCGGCCTTTAATACATTCAATTTACCCAACACCACTTCCCGACTAACCTGGATTTCATTCAATTCCTCCTTTGACCCGTGGTCCCCTGCTATTTCCAGCAGATTATTTATGTCTTCCTTATTGAAGACGGAACCAAAGTCAATTGGTCCGCCATATCCTTGTTCCCCATGATCAACTTACCCGTTTCTGACTGCAAGGGACCTACATTTGTTTTAATCTCTTTCTCTTCACATATCTATAAAAACGTTTGCAGTCAGTTTTTATGTTCCCTGCCACTTTTCTTTCATAATCTATTTTTCCTTTTGTAATTAAGCCCTTCGTCCTCCTCTGCTGGTCTCCAAATTTCTCCCAGTCCTCTGGTATGCTGCTTTTTCTGGCTACTTTGTACGCATCATCCTTTGCTTTCATACTATCCCTGATTTCCCTTGTTATCCACGGATGCACTACCTTCCTTGATTTATTCTTTTGCCAAACTGGGATGAACAATTTTTGTAGTTCATCCATGCAGTCTTTAAATGTCTTCCATTGCATATCCACCGTCAACCCATTTAGAATTAATTGCCAGTCAATCTTGGCCAATTCACGTCTCATACCCTAAAAGTTACCTTTCTTTAAGTTAAAACCATTGTTTCTGAATTAACAATGTCACTCTCTATCCTAATGAAGAACTCCACCATATTATGGTCACTCTTGCCCAAGGGGGCCACGTACAACAAGACAGCTAACTACCCCTTCCTCATTACTCAAAACCCAGTCTAAAATAGCCTGCTCTCACATTGGTTCCTCTACATGTTGATTTAGATAACTATCTCCAAAAAATCCTCTTCCTCAGCACCCCTGCCAATTTGATTCACCCATATCACTATATTCACCTATGATTCACCTATATAATCTATATGTAGATTGTGAAGTCACCCATTATAACCGTTTTACCTTTGTCGCACGCATTTCTAATTTCCTGTTTGATGCCATCCCCACACCACTACTACTGTTAGGTGGCCTGTACACAACTCCCACCAGCGTTTTCTGCCCCTTGTGTTTCGCTGCTCTACCCATACCAATTCCACATCCTCCAAGCTAATGTCCTTCCTTTCCATTGCGTTAATCTCCTCTCTAACCAGCAACGCTACCCCACCTCCTTTTCCTTATGTCTATCCCTCCCGAATATCCCTGCATGTTCAGCTCCCAGCCTTGGTCACCCTGGAGCCATGTCTCCGTGATCCCAACTATATCATACTCATTAATAGCTATCTGCACATTCAACTCATCCACCTTATTACAAATACTCCTTGCATTGAGACACAAAGCCTTCTGGCTTGTTTTTACAACACTTAATCCTTATGCAATTACGTTGAAAAGTGGCCCTTTTTGATTTTTGCCCTGGTTTGGTCTGCTTGCGACTTTTACTTTTCACCTTGCTCCCTATTGCTTCTACCCTCATTTTACACCCACCTGCCTCTCTGCTCTTGTACCCATCCCCCTGCCACATTAGTTTAAATCCTCCCCGACAGCACTAGCAAACACTCACCCAAGGACATTGGTTCCATTCCAGCCCAAGTGCAGACCGTCCTGTTTGTACTGGTCCCACCTCCCCAGAAATGGTTCCAGTGCCCTAAAAATTTGAATCCCTCCCATTTGCACCATTTTTCAAGCCACGTATTCATCTCCAATATCCTCCTATTTCTACTCCAACTGGCCCATGGTACTGGTAATAATTCAGAGATTACCTTTGAGGTTCTACTTTTAAGTTTCTCCTAGCTCCCTAAATTCACCTTGTAGGACCTCATCCTTTTTTTACCTATATCGTTGGTGCCAATATGCACCACGACAACTGGCTGTTCACCCTCCCCCTCCAGAATGTTCTGCAGCCGTTCAGTGACATCCCTGACCCTTGCACCAGGGAGGCAACATACCATGGATGTGTTATATCTAGACTTTCAGAAGGCTTTCGACAAGGTCCCGCATAAGAGATTAGCATACAAACTTAAAGCACACGGTATTGGGGGTTCAGTATTGATGTGGATAGAGAACTGGCTAGCAGACAGGAGGCAAAGGGTAGGAGTAAACGGGTCCTTTTCAGAATGGCAGGCAGTGACTAGTGGGGTGCCGCAAGGCTCAGCAAATGGTATGTTAGCATTCATAGCGAAAGGATTTGAGTATAGGAGCAGGGAGGTTCTACTGCAGTTGTACAGGGTTTTGGTGAGGCCACACCTGGAGTATTGCGTACAGTTTTGGTCTCCAAATCTGAGGAAAGACATCCTTGCCATAGAGGGGGTACAGAGAAGATTCACCAGACTGATTCCTGGGATGTCAGGACTTTCATACGAGGAAAGATTGGATAGACTCGGCTTGTACTCGCTGGAATTTAGAAGATTGAGGGGGGATCTTATAGAAACTTACAAAATTCTTAAGGGGTTGGACAAGCTAGATGCTAGAAGATTGTTCCCGATGTTGGGGGAGTCCAGAACAAGGGGTCACAGTCTAAGAATAAGGGGGAATTCCTTTAGGACCGAAATGAGGAAAACATTCTTTACACAGAGAGTCGTGAGTCTCTGGAATTCTCTGCCACAGAAGGTAGTTGAGGCCAGTTAATTGGCTATATTTAAGAGGGCATTAGATGTGGCACTTGTGGCTAAAGGGATCAGGGGGTATGGAGAGAAGGCAGGTACAGGATACTGAGTTGGATGTTCAGCCATGATCACATTGAAAGGCGGTGCAGGCTCGAAGGGCCGAATGGCCTACTCCTGCACCTATTTTCTATGTTTCTATGTTTCTATCCTGGAGCCTTGCTTGCGGCCGCAGAAACGCCTATTTATTCCTCTGTGACATTTCACAGAGTGCTGGAGCAACTCAACAGGTCAGGCAGCATCTGTGGAGAACATGGATAGGTGACGTTTCACAGAGTGCTGGAGTAATTCAGTGGGTCAGGCAGCGTCTGTGGAGAACGTGGATAGGTGACGTTTCACAGCAGAACCCTTCTTCACATTATATATACACCAAGACCAACTAAAGTGTGGAAACAGGCCCTCTGGTCCACTAAGTCAGCACAATCCAGCAATCACCCCATACTCGAGCACTATCCTACACACTTTACTAAAACCAATTAACCTCCAAATCCAAATGTCTTTGGTGTTGGAAGCCAGAACATCTGGAGAAAACCCACATGGTCAAAGGGAGAACATACAAACTATACAGACAACACATGTTGTCAGGATTGAACCCAGGTCTCTGGTGCTGTGAGGCAGCAACTCTACCACTGTGCTGCCCAATCTTTCCCCCAAACACCGAAACCCAAGAGAGGTTTTGAAACAGGCCTTACCTTAAAGTATTCTCCAGAAAGACCAGATCCCGATAGAGCTGACAAATATGTACAAAGCAGTCTAATACACCTGTAATACTTCCCACCTCTCCCTCAGCCCCTGGCATTCCTTCTCTCCCCCACCCAAGTCGCTCTTGCTTCTCATTTTCACACTACAAACAGCTTACAATGGCCCGTTGCCTTTATCATCGATACTTTTTTGCATACCTATCATTCATTGTTCTTTATCTCTCCACATCACCGTCTATCTCTCGTTTCCCTGATCCCTGACCAGTCAAAGACCCGAAACGTCGCCTATCTCCTTCGCTCCTTAGATGCTGCTGCACCCGCTGAGTTTCTCCAGCTTTTGTGTAACCCTCGATTCTCCAGCATCTGCAGTTCCTTATTTAACACTTAATATAGACAAATATATTTAGACTACCTTAAGAGTTTAAGGTCTGAAGAGTCCCAACCCAGAATTACCAATCCATGTTCTTCAGCAATGTTGCTGCACCAGCACCGACACAATTTACAAGCACAGCAACACCCCAGTTACATCAAATACCCATTATCTTTCACAAGTGCTCTCCAACCTTGTTGCCCGATGCCTCCTCACTCCACTTGGACATTTAAACGTTAGATATAAACAAACATTCAGTGGTGTCCAGATGGTTAATACCTGGAAAAACCCAACCCCCCTGAGCTTCAATCAAAAATATTAAACTCTACTTTCCCTGTAACAGGAGCCAACTACAATTACATTAACCTGGGAACATGGCTCTATCCAAAGACAAAGTGCTGGAGGCATTCAGCAGTTCAGGCACAATCTGCCTGACTGCAAGTGGAATGGACAGATGACATCTCAGGTTGCAACCTTACTCAGACTGATGAGTGAAAAGAGGCAGAGGCACGCAGGACAAAGCCAGCAAGTAAATAGGTGGTACATGTGAGGCGTGAATAGCATATGGATGGAGTGAGTGCCAAAGGCTCAAGATGAAAGGGACAAAAGGCCAAATAAGGATAGAACTGAAACATAAAACTAGGAGAGATATTGGTGGAAGGGAGAGAGGGAAATACGGGACTGTTTGAGAGATGAACGTACAGTGGAAGGGAAAGGACCAGTGTTAGTTGGTTAGTTAGTAAATAGTGAGTTAATTAATTAGGTAGTCAGTCAATTAGCACACCAGGGTGTTGGGGTGAAGGGAAGTACATTCATCTCATTGTCCCATATTTCACTTTTACCTTCCCACCCCACCTAACTCTGGTTTTACATTTCACATTTCTTGTCCTTATCCAACACATTTTATCACTTTCACCTTCAGCCTTTGTCACTTACTCCACCCACTCATCTGTATCCACCCATCACCTGTCAGGCAGTGCCCAACCCCCACCTCATTTCCAGCTTTCCCCCGTATTTCAGTCTGAAGGCTCACGACCTGATTAGTCATTTGTCCATTTCTTCAGATGCTGTCTGGCCCACCGAGTTCCTCCAGCACTGTTGTTTATACTCAAGATTCCAGCGCCCCGAGTTGAAAGAACCGTGAATTTTTTTTTTTTAATTGAGATAGTGTGGAAACTGGCCGTCTGGCCCACCGAGTCTGCACAATCCAGCGATCACCCCGTACACTAGCACTAACCTACGCACTAGGGACAGTTTACTAAAACCAATTAACCTACAAATCTCCGAGCCAGCTTACAGATACTGCCTGACACATAGAGTTCCTCCAGCTCTGCTTTTATCGCTAAAGATCCAGCATCCCGAATTATAAAACCCTTGACCAAAAACAATGAGGAAACCCCATTGTTAATCTTTCAAAAACTGATCCCCACTGAAACCAAAAGAGGGGTTGAAATAGGAGCCTTACCTTCACACCATCTCCATGAAGATCAAATCCAGATAGACTGGATAACATTGCAGGAACGTTACAGGGTGTTCAGCAGTTCACAATATCAGAGGAAACCCAACCGCAACAGACCAGACTCTACTGTAGCCGACAAAAACATTGAATTAAATGAGACTTGTGTATCAGGAGAACAGCAATGGGGAAGAAGTTTATTCCATCTTACGCCAACATTTGGCAGAACAGGAAGAGACAGTTTAACCCCAGCAAACACTTCCAGCAGAACAGGTCCAGTCCTTGAAGATCCTGGGTGGAATCAAACACAAATTATTCAGAGGTTGAAAGCAGAAAGCAAACAGATTTGCAGCAACACAGACACTCGCCAAACCAAATATAGATTTAGACCAACTCTAGAGAACTACTGTAGGGTGAATGGAAGGGGCAGGATTAGCAAATTGTAATAACACCCAAGAGCCATGACTATTAAACTCACTTTTCATAGGATAACTTTAACCAAGGAATAACTAGATCAGGAACAGTGCTGGAGGTACTCAGTGGGTCAGGCACCATCTGCCCGACTGCAAAGGAATGGACAGATATTTCAGATCAGGATCTTTCTTCAGACTGATGGAGTTGGGAGAAAGCTGGAAAGAATTGAGAGCAGGATAAAGCCTGGTGAGTGATGCTGGATCCAGTTGGGGGCTGATTAGCAGATAGGAGAATAGTGACAAATGCTAGAGGTGAAGAGGAGACAAGTGTCAGACAAGAAGTGTGACATGCAAAGCCAGAGAGAGGGATCTGGGGAAGATGGGAATGCGAGACAGGGATGAGCATACATTAGAGGGGAAAGGAGTAGGGTGACCGGAGTGTTGAGTGAGGCGCACACCAGGGTGGGGAGTGTAGGGAAAGAGGGGGTGTCCCTGCATCAGTACGCTCATCCCATCTCCAAATCACATTCCCTTTTATTCCCTCTGGTCCCATTACACCCACATACCCGTCCCATTACACCCGTCTACCCATCCCATTACACCCGTCCCATTGCACCTGCATACCTCGCTCCAGCTTTACATTTCACACCTCTGGAATGTTGTCACCTTTTCATCTCTAGCCTTTGTCCTTTTCTCCACCATCATCCCCTCACCTGTATCCACCCATCACTTGTCAAGCTTTGCCCCATTTCCATTTCCCAACCTTCTCCCACTACTCCAGCCTGAAGGTTTCCAAGCTAATGTCATCTGTCCATTTCCTCTACAGATGTTGCCAGACCCGCCAAATTCTGCCAGCACTGTTTATTAGCTCCATGGCATGGCCGAAACCCAGAATAAATCACGTTAGGATGAAGGCCAAGACAATGAGGAAGTGGGGAGCCTAATGAAGGCAAGTGGATTTGGACAAGGGTAATGATCCATTGGGCCAGACCAAAGTGGCCGTTCCCCAGTCAAGACCTCAGATTGGATGAGTCTTCAGGTCACCGTTTCCTCAAGCACAAGTACACGCCACAAAGCCCAGAGACAGAATGCAGCGCCATCCAGTCAAGTGCTGACAGGAGACGGTGATCATTGGTAACATGCTGGCAGAGGGGAAATCCACCGCATTGGCATGTGGAACCAATATCTCACCCCCCATACATCCCCCTCACTGTCCCCACCCTGACCAACAGCCCCAGGAACAGGCAGAAACTCACTACTAAATACAGACACAAGCACATACCAGTGGTCCCTATTAAACTCCTTCAAGTAGGCCCAGACCACAACTTTAGTGAATAAACCCTAACGAGGGGAAGGGCAATTTGATCTTTAAACTAAAATGGGCCCCAAGCGGAGACAGGCTGAGCCCAATTAGAGAAAACAGTAGTTAATCTTTCCCAAACCTTCATCCACACTGAAGCCCAAGAGAAGGTTCTAAACTGGGGCCTTACCTTTGTACCAGCTCTATAACCATATTCACATAGACCAAGTTATATACAAAACAAACCAATCTCATGTTAATGATTTAAGTCTGTCGACATCCTCCTTCACACTGGAGAGGAAGAGATTCCAATTGAAATTAAATGTCATGAGAAACAGGATCAGCCATTGAAAGGGATTGTAGTGAACCCTACAGGGTAGCAGAATACATTGACTACTGTAATTCACTGGCACAGCAACATGCCAGCTTTGTTGAAGGGCAGCAGTGGCACAGCGGTAGAGTTGTTACCTTACAGCACCAGAGACATGAGCTCTGTACGGAGTTTGCACGTTCTCCCAGTGACCGAGTGGGTTTTCTCAGAGATCTTCACTTTCCTCCCACTATCCAAAGACATGCAGGTTTGTAGGTTAATTGACTTGGTATAAATGTAACATTGCCCCTAGTGTGTGTAGGATAGCGTTAATGTGCATGGATCACTGGTCGATGCGGACTCGATGGGCCAAAGGGCCTGTTTCCGTGCTGTGTCTCTGAATGTGAAACTTACCATGCCACATGAAGTGTTCTCCCCGACACTGCCCCTGATACTGTGCCCTTTACCATGGACATTGAAACCCTGTGCACAAACAGAAACAGATAGGAACATACAGGCAGTTCAAATATCTGGAGAAACACACCATGACAAACCAGATACTACTTTAACCGACAAAGAAATACTTTGAATTAGACGAGACATACAAGTAAAGGAACAGTAGTGAAGTTTGGCCCAGTTTATGCAACATTTGGCAGAATGGGGAAGACAGTCTAACCCTGGCAGACTCTTCCAGCATCAGAGGACCCAGTCTTTGGAGATCCTGGGTGGAAACTAACACTAATTGGTCACCCCTTTAGAAAGGGGCAGAGAGGAGAGGAAATGGATTCTGTCACAAACACACCAAACCAAATATAGATTTAGACCAATTCCAAACAAAGCTACAGTTGGGTGAATGGAAGGGGCAAGATTATTTAATTGTAATGAGTTAAAAACAAGTGTTATATCAACATTAAACTACTTTCCCTGCAACAGGAGGCAACTAGGATGACTTTAACCAGGGGATGTAACCTGGTCTAAAACAAAGTGCTGGAGCTACTCAGTGGGTCAGGCACCATCTGCCTGCCTGCAAAGGGAATGGACAGATGTTTCAGGTTGGGATCCTTCTTCAGACTGATGGAGTAGGGCAGAGAAAGTGGACGTGAAACTAACACTAATTGGTCACCTTCACAAAAGAGCAGAGAGAGGAGAGGAAATGGATTCTGGCAACAAACACTCAAACCAAATGTAGATTTAGACCAATTCCAAAACTACAGTAGGGTGGATGACAGGATTGACAATTTGTGATGAGACTTCAAGTAACGCTAACATTAAACTACTTTCCCTGCAACTACAGCCAACTAGGATTACTTTAACCAGGTAATGTAACCAGGTCCAAAACAAAGTGCTGGAGGTACTTGGCAGATCAGGCACCATCTACCCGACCACAAAAGGGAATGGACAGATGCTGTAATTTCCTGTTGGACCCTTTCAGACTGATGGAGTCGGGCAGGGAAAGTGGGAAAGAGGTGGGAGCAGGACAAAGCCTGTTATGTGATTAGTGGATACAGGGGAGAGGGTGATGGGTTGTGTCATTGGCTAGGGGTGACAAGGACACAAAAGGTGCAACAGATGAGAAGAGTGAAACGTAAAGCTGGAGGGAGGGATACGGGTGGAAGGGGATAGAGTAAAATGTGAGACTGGTTTGGGAGGTGAGCGTACAGAGGGAAGGAGCAGAGTGACCAAAGTGTTGAGGGAAGTGTTCACACCAGGGTGGGGGTGCAGAGAAAGAGGGGGGTGGGGCGCAGTGGAGGCAAAAATCACTGGATGGATTTAAGAATAAGCTAGATAGAGCTCTAGGGGCCGGTGGGGAGCAGGCAGGCACGGGTTATTGATTGGGGACGATCAGCCATGATCACAATGAATGGCAGTGCTGGCTCGATGGGCTGAATGGCCTCTTCCTGCACCCATTTTCTGTGTTTCGATGTCATCTATCCATGTTCTCCACAGATGCTGACTTTGACCCACTCAGTTACTCCAGCATTTTGTCTTTTGAGCAAGCGTTTCCAAATATGTCCAGTCCAAAGCTCGAAGGGCTGAATAACCTTCTCCTGCACCTATTTTCTATGTTTCTGTGAATGACCACTCAACACATCACACACATTAATTTCACCTGAAAGCCCTTCATAAGAATTCATAACAAACAAGCTGTGATTAGGGGAGTTAACATTAACCATTTCACACAAGTGGTTAACAACTAGTTCACAATTACTTTCCTCAACAAAGTACAATGTAGATCTGAAAGAGTTGGTTATTAATTGACTTTCCTGTTGTAAAAGGCCAATTGTAATGCACGATGGGATTTGGACAACACACATCGTGACAAGGGTTTTTTTAACTTAAGTTGAATAGTTCACAGCTCTCTTACAAGGTTTTTTTATATAAGTTGTAGAGGTTAATCAGATAAGAAGGGGCCCAGAAGATGCCATTGGGGTGTCTGGTTTTTGGCAAAGAGTGAAAAACAACTCCATATTTGGAGGTGGATGGTGATTTTTTTTGTACATTTCCGTAATGCAATTTGTTTATATCAGTACATATATAAGCTTGAGTTCTCCGGTATTTCTTTGTGTGTGCTGCTGGAGATTCAGACGTGAAACTGTTGCCTCTCGGTCTCTAGGTCCACACCCGTCAGATGTTAAATTAAAGCTTTGTATGGTCTTAAGAATTTGTGCTTAGTCTATCTTTTTAAGCGAACTTTTTAAGATCCACTTTAAATTCCTCGCTGTCTTCTTAATCATAACAATTGACTAATTGGGTTAGGATCAACTGAAAACCAATCTTCATAAAGTGCCCCAATTAAAACACAATTGGACAGCTATCCAGGAGACATTAATCATTCTTGCCACTGCCTTCATGAAGTAAATGGTACCTCAACAACAATTCTTGGCAATATCCTCATAAATCTTGACTACACTCTTTCCAAGGGTCTCCAAACATTGGAGACAGATCAGATCGGGGAATTTTATACATCCTTACTCCAATCCACAGCAGACCAATTGTTCCAAATCACTGGGTTCACAGTAAGAATGCCCCTCGGTTCTCTCCATAGAAACTAGGTGCAGGAGTAGGCCATTCGGCCCTTCGAGCCTGCACCGCCATTCAATATGATCATGGCTGATCATCCAACTCAGTATCCCGTACCTGCCTTCTCTCCATACCCTCTGATCCCCTTGGCCACAAGGGCCACATCTAACTCCCTCTCAAATATAGCCAATAAACTGGCCTCAACTACCCTCTGTGGCAGAGAGTTCCAGAGACCCACCACTGTGTGAAAAAAGTCCTTCTCATCTCAGTCCTAAAGGATTTCCCCCTTATCCTTAAGCTGTGACCCCTTGTCCTGGACCTCCCCAACATCGGGAACAATCTTCCTGCATCTAGCCTGTCCAACCCCTTAGAATTTTGTAAGTTTCTATAAGATCGCCTCTCATTCTCCTAAATTCTAGAGAGTATAAACCGAGTCTATGCAGCCTTTGTTCATAAGACAGTCCTGACATCCCAGGAATCAGTCTGGTGAATCTTCTCTGCACTCCCTCTATGGCAATAATGTCCTTCCTCATTTGGAGACCAGAACTGTATGCAAAACTCCAGGTGTGGTCTCACCAAGACCCTGTACAACTGCAGTAGAACCTCCCTGCTCCTATACTCAAATCTTTTTGATATGAAAGCGATCTTCGGCCCAATATTCTACATTATCCCTGCATCTGTTCCACATTGTGCATCAATCAATAACAGTTATCACTGATCAACATTGAACAGTTAAATGTAGAAACAAAACTATAGATGCTAGTTTTTGGTAGCAGCTAGCTTTTTGTAGCAGAGACAGGGCTGCCAACATTGGGTGAGAGTTAAGATATACATGTAAAACACACATATATATATATATATATATATACACACATATGGAAACAGGCCATTCAGCCCACCATGTCTCACCTCTCACACCATATGCACGGGAATGTGAATGCAGGCGAGGCAGCATCTATAGAGCGGTGGACAAAAATGCTGGAGAGGGTTACACAAAAAGCTGGAGAAACTAAGCGGGTGCAGCAGCATCTAACGAGCAAAAGAGATGGGCAACATTTCAGGTCAAGACCCTCCTTCAGACAATGCTGCAGAGATGCTCGAGTGTGAAGAAGGGTCAAACTCAAGACATAAATGCTGCCTCACCCACATTCACAGTTTCTCCAGTATTTTTGTCTACAGTGCTATTTTAAATAGTGTGCAATGGCCTGAAGCCAATTAAATTGCTCCTTTACAGGGAACACACCAACAGAAAACCATTCTCATTGGTGAGTGTGGAGGTATATATACACACACACATCCACACTCACCAATGAGAAATATATATATATATATATATATATATATATAAATAAATAACATTAGCAACATTTTTCATATAAATATATATATATCTCTCTCAAGTCTGGAGAATTAACCAAAGACACAAACACTTTAAGAGAAAGCAATAGTGTTCTCACCCACCTCCTGTTCTGGAGACTAAGACACAAGAGAAGACTGGCTGCCTCTACCATGAGAACTGCTTGCAAGGAGAGACTCCATGTCCCAACGTCAGGACCTCTGCACTCAAGACACTCACACAACTCCCCCTTTTATACACAGTAGCTGACAATTCCCTAATCAGCTCCAATCAAGCCAATGACCACATTAACCCTTCGCCCACCAGTGGCCAATCAATGTTTGTTGCACACGTGATGATATCCACCTGGGGGCAGTAGTTGATTGTCTGTTGACTCATTGCTGTTTGCACAAAACAGCCGCTAGCATTTCACTTTGTCAGAAAAGATGATAAGACATACGAGCAGAATTAAGATGTTCGAACCTCGGAAACTACTCCACCATTCGATCATGGCTGATCTATCTTTCCCTCTCAACCCCATTCTCCTGCCTTTTCCCCATAACCTTTGACGACCTTACTAATCGAGACCTGTCAATCTCTGCTTTAAAAATATCCAATGACTTGGCCTCCACAGCCTTCTGTGGCATTGAATTCCACAGATTCACCACCCTCTGGCTAAATAAATTATTTCTCATGTCCTTTCTAAAGTACATCCTTTTATTCCGAGGCTGTTCCCTCTGGTCCTAGACTCTCTCGCTAGTGGAAACAACCTTTTAGTTTAGTTTAGACATATAGCACAGAAACAGGCCCTTCCGCCCACCGTATGCACACTGACCTGCAATCATCCCGTACACTAGCACCACCCCACACACAAGGGACAATTTTCCAATTATCAAATTACCAAAGCTAATTAACCTACAAACCTGTACGCCTTTGGAGTGTGGGAGGAAACCAGATCATGAAATCATGTGCAGGCGAAAGAGATTTGGACTTGACATCATATTTGGCACAGACTGTGGGCCAGAGGGCCTGTACTGTTGTATGTAGACACAAGGAATTTCAGCTGCTTGTTAACAAAAAAGTCACAAAGTGCTGGAGTTGCTCAGAGGGCCAGGCAGCATCTGTGGAGAACATGGTTAGGTGACAGTTCTGGTCAGGAACCTTCAGACTGCTAATCTGCAGACTGAAGAAGGGTCCAGTCCAATAACATCACCTATCCATGTTCTCCACAGATGCTGCCTGACCCGCTGAGTTACTCCAACAATTTGTGTTTCACTTGGTCTGAAGAAGGGTTCCGACACAAAACATCACCTATCCATGTTCTCCACAGATGCTGCCTGACCCGCTGAGTTACTCCAGCACTCTGTGAAACGTCACCTATCCATGTGCTCCACAGATGCTGCCTGACCCGCTGAGTTACTCCAGCACTGTGTATCTCCACCGTTCCAGGTTTGGCGTTGCACCCTTGCCAAAATGGAACATGACTCTGAGGTTGAATAGGGTTCATGACGAGACAACCCGTGTTGTTGAGCGGACTCTGCCCGCGCCACCAAGCCGTGAAGTAGGGATCCTGCTGCCCTCATCTCAGCACAACTGTGGTCACGGGGAAATAAATACAAGCAGCAGTCTCTGGAGTGGGCCGGACAGCCCTGTGTTTGGACCTGCGTGTATATGTGCACATGCATCTTAGTACCTGCGTGTGTATGTGCGTGTTGGTACGCGCATATGTACATGAATGTACGTACGTGCATATGTATACATGTGTGTACGTTCGTCAGTACATGTGTAAATACATGTTTGTGTGCATGTACACACATATGTAGTACACACAGACGTACATATGCATAGGTCTGCAAATACACACATATATGCATGTATACACACAGTCCCACATAAACAGATGCACTCACATATAATCACACGCACTGACACACATGCAAACACATGCACGTGTATATTACATGCATATATGTACACATGCACTACACATATACACGTATAAACATGTGTATCTATGTATGTATGTATGTACATGTGTGTATTGATGTGTGTGTTAGCATACATGTGTATGTACATGTCTAGGTGTGTACATGTGCATGTACATCGTGTGTATGTATGTGCGACTGTGCCTGTTTACATCCATATGCATATTTGTGTGTGCATGTACATGTGTATACATGCATATGTACATGCATGTGCATGCACATGTGCTTGTGTGTGTTTATATATGTGTGTATATGAATGTGTGCATTTATAACCATATAACAATTACAGCACTGAAACATGCCTTCTCGGCCCTTCCAGTCCGTGCCGACCATTTATTTTCCCCTAGTCCCATCTACTTGCACTCAGACCATACCCCTCCATTCCCTTCCCGTCCATATACCTATCCATTTTACTTTTAAATGTTAAAATCGATCCTGCCTCCACCACTTCCGCTGGAAGATCTTTCCACACAGCCACCTCTCTCTGAGTAAAGAAGTTCCCCCTAAAGTTACCCCTAAACTTCTGTCCCTTAATTCTCATGTCATGCCCTCTTGTTTGAAATGTACATGTGTATGCACAACTGCATGTGGACGTGCAACTGTGTATATGTATGTGTACATGTGAGTTCATTTTTATGCTTGTATGCACCTGTGTTTTCATATACGTGCAGGTAAGTATGTATGTACTGTGTGTTTGAATACGTGCATGTGTGTATGTGTGTACATACATGTGTGTATATGTATCTGTCTGTGTGCGTGTGTGGGTACGTATGTGTCTGTGTGTATGTGTTTGTACGTACGTGTCTGTGTGTATGTGTGTATATGTACCTGTCTGTGCGTATGTGTGTATATGTATCTGTCTGTGTGTATGTGTGGGTACGTATGTGTCTGTGCCTGTGTGTGTACATGCCTGTGTCCGTGTTTTATAGCTGTAACACTCTGTCTCTAAACCACCAAGAACATGAAACATTGGATTGTGTTTTTCTGAAGCTGAGTGGAAACCTGGTAAAATTTTATAAAATTATGAGAAGCATAGATAGAGTTGACAGTCTGTTTCCACCAGGATGGAAATGTCAAAGACTAGAGAGCATATCTTAATGTGAGACGGGCAGTGCAAAGAAAATGTGTGAGGCAACGTTTTGTTTTACACAGAGGGTGGTGGGGCCTTGAACACGTTGCCACGTGTGGCGCTGGAGGCAGAGATGATCGTGGTGTTTGAGAGGCTTTTAAACAGCCACATGGAGGTGCAGGGATGGGCGGGATATGGATTACATGCAGGCAGAGGGAACTTGCCATCATGTTCGGCACAGACCTTGTGGGTCGAAGGGCAAGTTCCTGAGCTGTGCAGTTCTATGTCTATGTTCTATTTCACGCAACAAACACCTCAAAAAATAAGCCTGACTCTGTGGGAAGGCACCGAGAAATTATACAACTGTGAAATTAAAAGCTGTACCTTGCAGACACATCAGAGGTGACAGGTTTGAAATCTACAACTCCCCTCCCCACTTGGTGCAGGTGTAAATCATGTTTTGTGCCGCCAGAAATTATACCACCCTGCCTGACATCTCCTATCATCAGCAATCAACTGTTTGTAATATTGGTATAAAATAGAGCCAGAAGTGTCTAAGATAATATTCAATTGTAGCAGATGTTGGTGAGGCCACACCTGTTGTATTGTGTTCTTTATTGTCACCCTGCTATAGAAAGCATGTCATTAAGTTGTAAAGAGTGCAGGGAAAAGTTCTGAGGATGTTGCCAGAATTCGACTGCCTGAGCTATAGGGGGAATTTGGTCATGCTAGGATTTTATTCCTTGGAGCACAGGAGGATGAGGGGTGATTTTATGGAGGAGTATAATATCATGATAATCAATAATGCACAGTCTTACTCCCCCAGGGTAGGGGAATCAAGAGCCAGAGAACATAGACCTTGGAACAATACAGCACAGCACAACAATAGGTTCTTTAGCCCACAATGTCAGTGTAGAACATTATGCCAAGACCATCTCTTATCTATCTGCACACAACTCATACCACTGCATTCCCTGAATATCCATATGCATATCCAAAATGCCACTATCTTATCTGCCTTAAGCCCCTGTCCCACTGTGCGAGTTCACCCAAGAGTTCTCCCGAGTTCTCCCCTGATTCAAGCTTGTGTAATGTACGTAGCGGGTACGTAGGAGCTCGTGGATGTCACGTAGTGGCTCTAAACGCCAATGCCAGTTACTCGTGAAACATGGAAACACGTGAAGATTTTTCAACAGTGTGAAAAATGTCCCCGAGTAAAAATGTACTCTTGATGGAAAAATGTGTTACTTTTTACTCGTAGTTACAACGTGAGTTTAACGGTGGACACTCGTATATACTCGTGGGTACTCGTAGCTCGGCAGCTGCACAGAAAAAAAGGTTATGTTAACATCAGCATGTGACCTGGGTCTGTCCAGGTCGTTTCCTCTCATTGCTGGAGAAACTTTTGCAGAAGAAGCTCATCTCAAGATGGCACCCAAAAAAATGCCCCCCAGCTTCATGTCATCTGCAAACTTGGAGATGTTGCATTCAATTCCCTCATCCAGATCATTAATCTATACTGTAAATATCTGGGTCCCAGCACTGAGCCTTGCGGTACCCCACTAGGCACTGCCTGCCATCCTGAAAAGGACCCGTTCACTCCTACCCTTTGCTTCCTGTCTGCCAGCCAGTTCTCTATCCACATCAATACTGAACCCCCAATGCCGTGTGCTTTAAGTTTGTATACTAATCTCTTATGTGGGACCTTGTCGAAAGCCTTCTGGAAGTCCAGATATAACACATCCACTGGTTCTCTCTTATCCACTCTACTAGTTACATCCTCAAAAATTTCTATAAGATTCGTCAGACATGATTTACCTTTCATAAATCCATGCTGACTTTGTCCAATGATTTTACCACTTTCCAAATGCGCTGCTATCCCATCTTTAATAACTGACTCTAGCAGTTTCCCCACTACCGATGTTAGACTGACTGGTCTGTAATTCCCCGCTTTCCCTCTCCCTCACTTTTTAAAAACAACAATTTTCTTTTAGCCATGATTGCAAAATTGACAGTCTCACTGATGTGAAAGGTCTTTATTTTGCATAAAATAAAACTTTTCTAGTAGGTTTGCAGCTGCAAACTTAAGGTTGTAGACAACTTTCACACGCTATGTGTTTGACGGTTGAATCCTGTCTCCAAAAGCAATCAACAGGCAATTAACCCATGTATTGCTTGTTTTGAACTTTGAATCCAGGGGTTGGACAGGCTAAATGCAGGAAGATTGTTACCGATGTTGGGGAAGTCCAGGACAAGGGGTCACAGTTTAAGGATAATGGGGAAATCTTTTAGGACCGAGATGAGGAAATCTTTTTTCACACAGAGAGTGGTGAATCTGTGGAATTCTCTGCCACAGAAGGTAGTTGAGGCCAGTTCATTGGCTATATTTAAGAGGAAGTTAGATGTGGCACTTGTGGCTAAAGGGATCAGGGGGTATGGAGAGAAGGCAGGTACAGGATACTGACTTGGATGATCAGCCATGACAATATTGAATGGCGGTGCAGGCTCAAAGGGCCGAATGGCCAAAAACTCCTGCACCTATTGTCTATGCTTCTATGCTTCTATGTCTTCAAGAAGGGCCACATTAAACATGCGGAATGCAGGAAATTACAACAGGGCTTCAATTGCAAAGGCCTCAGTGGCTGCTAAGTGCATGTCTGATTATTAAGAAATGCAGAAACATAGAAAATAGGTGCAGGAGGCCATTCGGCCCTTTGAGCCAGCACCACCATTCAATATGATCATGGCTGATCATCCAACTCAGTATCCCGTACCTGCCTTCTCTCCATACCCTCTAATCCCCTTAGCCACAAGGGCCACATCTAACTCCCTCTTAAATATAGCCAATGAACTGGCCTCAACTACCCTCTGTGGCAGAGAGTTCCAGAGACCCACCACTCTGTGTGTGAAAAAAGTCCTTCTCATCTCGGTCCTAAAGGATTTCCCCCTTATCCTTAAGCTGTGACCCCTTGTCCTGGACCTCCCCAACATCGGGAACAATCTTCCTGCATCTAGCCTGTCCAACCCCTTAAGAATTTTGTAAGTTTATATAAGATCCCCTCTTAATCTCCTAAATTCTAGAGAGTATAAACCAAGTCTATGCAGTCTTTGTTCATAAGACAGTCCTGACATCCCAGGAATCAGTCTGGTGAAGCTTCTCTGCACTCCCTCTATGGCAATAATGTCCTTCCTCAGATTTGGAGACGAGAACTATACGTAATAATCCAGGTGTGGTCTCACCAAGACCCTATACAACTGAAGTAGAACCTCCCTGCTCCTATACTCAAATCCTTTTGCTATGAAAGCTAACATACCATTCGCTTTCTTCACTGCATGCTGCACCTGCATGCTTACTTTCAATGACTGGTGTACCATGACACCCAGGTCGCACTGCATATCCCCTTTTCCTAATCGGATAATAGTCTCCTCACATTTATCCACATTACACTGCATCTGCCAAACATTTGCCCACTCACCCAGCCTATCCAAGTCACCTTGCAGTCTCCTAGCATCCTCCTCACAGCTAACACTGCCCCCCAGCTTAGTGTCATCCGCAAACTTGGACATATTGCCTTCAATTCCCTCATCCAGATCATTAATGTATATTGTAAATAGCTGGGGTCCCAGCACTGAGCCTTGCAGTACCCCACTAGTCACTGCCTGCCATTGTGAAAACGACCCGTTTACTCCTACTCTTTGCTTCCTGTTTGCCAGCCAGTTCTCTATCCACATCAATACTGAACCCCCAATGCCGTATGCTTTAAGTTTATATACTGATCTCTTATGTGGGACCTTGTCGAAAGCCTTCTGGAAGTCCAGATACACCACATCCACTGGTTCTCCCCCATCCACGCTACTAGTTACATCCTCGAAAAATTCCACAAGATTCGTCAGACATGATTTACCTTTCGTAAATCCATGCAGACTTTGTCCAATGATTTCACCACTTTCCAAATGTGCTGCTATCCCATCTTTAATAACTGACTCTAGCAGTTTCCCCACTACCAATGTTAGACTAACTGGTCTGTACTTCCCCGTTTCTCTCTCCCCCCTTCTTAAAAAGAGGGGTTACGTTTGCTACCCGCCAATCCTCAGGAACTACTCCAGAATCTAAAGAGTTTTGAAAGATTATCACTAATGCATCGACTATTTCCGGAGCTACTTCCTTAAGTACTCTGGGATGCAGCCTATCTGGCCCTGGCGATTTATTGGCCTTTAATCCATTCAATTTACCACAACACCACTTCCCGACTAACCTGGATTTCACTCAAGTCCTGCTTTGACTCGCGGTCTCCTACTATTTCTGGCAGATTATTTATGTCTTCCTTAGTGAAGACGGAACCAAAGTAGTTATTCAATTGGTCCGCCATATCCTTGTTCCCCATGATCAACTCACCTGTTGAAGGGACCTACATTTGTTTTAACTAATCTCTTTCTCTTCACGTATCTATAAAAACTTTTGCAGTCAGTTTTTATGTTCCCTGACACTTTTCTTTCATAATCTATTTTTCATTTCCTAATCAAGCCCTTTGTCCTCCTCTGCTGGTCTCTGAATTTCTCCCAGTCCTCTGGTATGCTGCTTTTTCTGGCTACTTTGTACGCATCATCCTTTGCTTTGATACTATCCCTGATTTCCCTTGTTATCCTCGGATGCACTACCTTCCTTGATTTATTCTTTTGTCAAACTATGATGAACAATTTTTGTAGTTCATTCATGCAGTCTTTAAATGTCTTCCATTGCGTATCCACCGTCAATCCTTTTAGAATTGATTGCCAGTCAATCTTGGCCAATTCATGTCTCATACCCTCAAAGTTACCTTTCTTTAAGTTCAGAACCATTGTTTCTGGATTAACAACGTCACTCTCCATCCTAATGAAGAACTCGACCATATTATGGTCACTCTTGCCCAAGGGGACATGCATAACAAGACTGCTAACTAACCCTTCCTCATTACTCAGTACCCAGTCTAAAATAGCCTGGTCTCTTGTTGGTTCCTCTACATGTTGATTTAGATAACCATCCCGCATACTTTACAAAAAATCCTCTTCCTCAGCACCCCTGCCAATTTGATTCACCCAATCTATATGTAGATTGAAGTCACCCATTATAACTGTTTTACCTTTGTCGCATGCATTTCTAATTTCCTGTTTGATACCATCCCCAACTTCACTACTACTGGCCTGTACACAACTCCCACTAGCGTTTTCTGCCCCTTAGTGTTTCGCAGCTCTACCCATACCAATTTCACATGCTCCAAGCTAATGTCCTTCCTTTCCATTGCGTTAATCTCCTCCCTAACCAGCAACGTTACCCCACCTCCTTTTCCTTTCTCTCTATCCCTCTTGAATATTGAATATCCCTAGATGTTCAGCTCCCAGCCTTGGTCACCCCCTGGAGCCATGTCTCCGTGATCCCAACTATATCATACTCATTAATAGCTATTTGCGTTCAACTCATCCACCTTATTACAAATACTCCTTGCATTGAGACACAAAGCCTTCTGGCTTATTTTTACAACGCTCTTACCCCTTATACAATTTTGTTGAGAAGTGGCCCTTTTTGATTTTTGCCCTGGTTTTGTCTGCCTGCCACTTTTACTTTTCACTTTGCACCCTATTGCTTCTACCCTCTTTTTACTCCCACCTGCCTCTCTGCTCTTGTACCCATCCCCCTGCCACATTAGTTTAAATCCTCCCCGACAGCACTAGCAAACACTCCCCCAAGGACATTGGTTGCATTCCAGCCCAGGTGCAGACCGTCCAGTACTGGTCCCACCTCCCCCAGAAATGGTTCCAGTGCCCAAAAGTTTGAATCCCTCCCCCTTGCACCATTTTTCAAGCCACGTATTCATCTGCAATATCCTCCTATTTCTACTCCAACTGGCCCGTGGTACTGGTAATAATCCAGAGATTATTACCTTTGAGGTTCTACTTTTAAGTTTATCTCCTAGCTCCCTAAATTCACCTTGTAGGACCTCATCCCTTTTTTTACCTATATCGTTGGTGCCAATATGCACCACGACAACTGGCTGTTCACCCTCCCCCTCCAGAATGTTCTGCAGCCGTTCAGTGACATCCCTGACCTTTGCACCAGGGAGGCAACATACCATCCTGGAGTCTCGTTTGTGGCCGCAGAAACGCCTATCTATTCCCCTGACAATTGAATCCTCTATTACTATTGCCCTTCCCCTCTTTTTTCCCCCATCATGTGCTGCAGAGTCATCCATGGTGCCATGAACTTGGCTGCTGCTGCATTCCCCTGATGAGCCATCTCCCCCAACAGTATCCAAAATGATAAACCTGTTTAGGAGGGAGATGACCGCAGGGGACTCCTGCACTACCTGCCTACTGCTTTGCTGGCTATTGGCCACCCGCTCTCTTTCTCTCCTCTTACCTTTTACCTGTGGTGTGACCAACTCGCTGTACGTGCTGTCCACGACTTTCTCTGCATCGTGGATGCTCCAGTATGAATCCAGCCGCAGCTCCAATCGTTCAATGCGGTCTGCCAGGAGCTGCAGCTGGACACACTTCCTGCAAATGTAGTCACCAGGGACACCAACAATATCCCTGATCTCCCACATGTTGCAGGCTGAGCAGACCATGGGACCAATCTCCACTGACATATCTTACTCCCAAATTACTCTGTATTAAATATATATATATTTCTTAATTTATTTTTTTATTAAACACAAAACTTCATCCTTTAAACTTAACTAATAAATACTAATAAATACTGAATCCCTAACTCCCAGAATCCTTAAACCTGAAGGCAGAAATGTAAAATGTAAACCCCGAGTTGCAGCCAATCAGCTGCTTCCTCTGGTCCTCTTCAACCAATCAGAGGTTTCACCAGATTCCCTCTCTGGAAGTGAGTTGGAATGTTGCAGATGTTGTTTATACTCACAGCACAGGTAGCTCCACCCGCTCTGACCCACGGCTCCCCGGGCCTCCTATCTATGCTCCTATCTGTTTCTGTTTGTGCGCAGGGTTTCAATGTCCATGGTAAAGGGCACAGTATCAGGGGCAGTGTCGGGGAGAACACTTCATGTGACATGGTAAGTTTCACATTTAGAGACACAGCGCGGAAACAGTCCCTTTGGCCCACCAAGTCCGCACCGACCAGCGATCCCTGCACATTAACACTATGCTACACACACTAAGGACAATGTTACATTTATACCAAGTCAATTAACCTACAAACCTGCATGTCTTTGGACAGTGGGAGACAAGTGAAGATCTCTGAGAAAACCAACTCGGTCACTGGGAGAACGTGCAAACTCCGTACAGAACCCGTGTCTCTGGCACTGTAAGGCAACAACTCTACCGCTGTGCCACTGTGCTGCCCTTCAACAAAGCTGGCATGTTGCTGTGCCAGTGAATTACAGTAGTCAATGTATTCTGCTACCCTGTAGGGTTCACTACAATCCTTTCAATGGCTGATCCTGTTTCTCATGACATTTAATTTCAATTTTGTTTCCGGAAGTGACAGTGCTGCTTGGCAGCTGCGGCTCACCTGCAGTCCGTCTGTCTTTCATTTTATTTTTGTCTTCGTGCCTGTTTTTAGCGATTATTTTTGGTTTGTTAGGTTGTGTATGTGTGGGGGGGGGGGGGGGGAGGGGGGGAGAAACGGGGTTTTAGTCTCTCCCTTCGGGGGGGATGCGACTTTTCTTGTCTTGTCCCCCGACACCGTCTCCGTCTGTGCTGAGGCCCTAATGGCGGAGCTGGCGTCCTCCAGCTTCCAGCGGCAGGGCTTTCGGAGCTTCAGCGGCGACCTGGCTTCGGAGCTGCGGTGCTCCAGCGGCGACCTGGCTTCGGGGATGCGGTGCTCCAGTGGCGTTCCGGCGGCGACCTGGTTTTCGGGGCTGCGGTGCTCCAGCGGTGGCCTGGCTTTCGGGAGCTGCGGTGCTCCAGCGGCGACCTGGCTTTCGGGAGCTGCGGTGCTCCGGCGGCGACCTGGCTTTCGGGCTGTGGTGCTCCAGCGGCAACCTGGCTTCGGGGATGCGGTGCTCCAGCGACGTTCCGGCGGCGGGCCCTGTGGCGGTGTTCCGGCGTTCCGGCGACAGCGGTGGCGGGGGCCCGGTTTCGGAGGCTCGGCCGCGGGCCTGTTGGACGGCAGCATCGGAGGCCTGGATCTCCTCAGCGGAGAGGGAGAATAAGGAGGGAAGAAGACAGAGACTCTAAGACTTTTGCCTTCCACCACAGTGAGGAGGTGTTTGGTGAACTCACTGTGGTGGATGTTAATTTTGTGTTTATTGTGTGGGTTTGTTATTTTTATATATGTATGACTGCAGGCATGAAATTTCGTTCAGACCGAAAGGTCTGAATGACAATAAAGGCTATTCATTCATTCATTCATTCATTCATTCAATTGGAATCTCTTCCTCTCTCGGTGTCCAGTGTGAAGAAGGATGTCGACAGACTTCAAATCACTAACGTGACATTGGTTTGTTTTGTATACAACTTGGTCTGTGTGAATATGGTTATGGAGTTGGTACAAAGGTAAGGCCCCTGTTTGGAACCTTCTCTTGGGCTTCAGTGTGGATGAAGGTTTGGGAAAGATTAACGACTGTTTTCTCTAATTGGGCTCAGCCTGTGTCTGCTTGGGGCCCACTTTAGTTTAAATATTACATTGCCCCTCCCCCTCGTTAGGGTTTATTCACTAAAGTTGTGGTCTGGGCCTACTTGAAGGAGTTTAACAGGGACCACTGGTATGTACTTGTGTCTCTATTTAGTAGTGAGTTTCTGCCTGTACCTGGGGCTGTTGGTCAGGGTGGGGACAGTGAGGGGGATAGATATTGGGGGGGGGGGATATGGGATGGGGGGATATTGGGGGGGGCTGTCTCTGGGTTTTGCACGCTGTGCCTCTGGAGTGATGAGGAAATGGATGCTTGAGGAAACAGACAGATATACTGATGCAATGGGACAGATATACAGGTTGCAATGGGACAGATATACAGGTGCAATGGGACGGGTGCAATGGCATGGGTGCAATGGGACGGGAATACGTCCAATACCTCTTGGCGCTGCACGGGAGAATCCACGACGCTTGAGAAATTTGTCAAACTCGTCGGGCTCCAACTCATCATGTGCCCCAGTGGCATTTTCTTGCAAGTCTTTGGTGGGAAAGTTCCTCGCAAACAGCTGGCGACCACATCAGTCGGCAGATGTTTCAAACCTTCCCCTTCACACCATCTGCAAGCGATCCGGGACCAGAAGAAATCCCATCAAGTTGTTCCTAAACAGCTTCTCCAGCGCCAGGTGTGGAAGGTCACAGAGAACCTGGAGCAAGATTGGGCTTGGAGATCTTCAATGATTCCCACAAAATCCCCCTCGTGATCCTCAAGTACCTCGCATTTCCTCAAATAGGCTGTGATCGCGGTGCTTTATCATTTAAGTTTGTGACCCAAATTATGCAACTACCTGAATTTTTAACATTGAGTAAAAATATTATATAAATCATACCTGAAACTTGTCTAGAACCTGCACATATTTTGAAAATATGAGAAAAACCTCCAATTTTCTGAGTAGTAATTGTCCAATGATAGAACGTTTGACATTGGCCAATTGGCATCCAACCTCTTCTTCTTCTTCTGTCGTACGTCTTTTAGACCTGCAGCTCCGTTGAGGCAAGCCAGGCCAACGTGTCATCGCCCAGGTCAATCGTCCAACCTCAATCACGCGCTTTGTTTCCTGGTCGCTAGGCAGCGAGTACTCTGGGATCATGGCTGCCTCCTCATTACATCAAAACAATAGCAAGGTTTCCAGGGAATAAAGGTGGTGCTAACCTTGCTGATCATTTTGTTTTACAATTGATTTATCTTTATAAAGTTCTTGGTTCTTGGTTACTTGGTCCTCCAAAATATTCCAACTGGAATTTAAACTGGAGGTGGTGAAGGGAGGGGTTTAGCCAGAGAGGGTTATTGGGAAGAAAGTGCCACTTTAAATTTAGTTGCATCTGGCTGGGCAACCGTGGCTTGGTGGAGATTATTCCATGCTTTAATAGTGCATGGAAAGAACAAATTCCTGTACACATCTGTCTTTGAGGCTGGGACCACAAATTGGATCGAATGCCCTCGTCTGCTCCTAATTGGTTTGGGGTTGGTGTAGGTCTTGTGATCTATGTCTAGCTGACCATTTAATATTTTGTAAAAACAGGTCAAACGGTGAGCTTCACGTCTGTCTTGGAGAGGGTTCCACCCCGCCCAGGGAATTCAGAAGTTTGGTGACACTCGCTTCTCTCTCGTGGGTGTTAGTAACAAATCAAGCGGCCTGTCTTTGGACACATTCGATGGATGAAATGTTTTTATCTGTGTATGGGTCCCAAGCTGCAACTGCGTAGTCCAGATGAGGTCTAACGAGGGTGAAATATAGCTTCTCCTTGACAGAAGCTGAACAATGATGGAAGTTACACCTCAGGAAGTTTAGGACACCTGTTGCTTTCACTGTTGCATGATGAGTCTGACCATTCCAAAGTAGATCATTCTGCAATTTGATGCCAAGATACTTGGTTTGTTTGGATTCTTCAAGGGTGACACCAAGTATGTTGTAAGATGTGACGCCTGGATTCCTCTTTCTGATGTGAACTGTTAAATAAAACTGTTAAATAACAAATGTAGAGTTAGGGTTAGTAGTGATGGGTCTTCCCCTTCCCCCTCTTTTAATCAGGTTACCCCGACCACACACCCGCCAGTTAAAATTCCCCGCTTTATTATGGATCACAATTTCTACGAATTACGAAATATAAAACTATGTCGGCTCACACAAAATGTGAATGCTAGTCTTCACTAAATATATGCAAACATTTTCTGAGATTTCAGGAAATTCCCAGCTCCCCTTTTGGACTCCGGGTACGATGTACCCCCTGCACCACTCTCTCATAGACCCTGTGAATATGTATGCGCATACGTGAACAAAATACTGTGTGTGGTATGTACCTTTGTTAGGTTCCTAAAAATGGCCTCAACAAATTGGTCCCAGCAGCCCCAGATTTGGTGCCCATTGTTGACAGTTTAACAAAGATCATCCTCTGGAGTGTGAAAACGACCTCTGAAAGCTGCCTGCATGTCTTCCAAGAGAATGGATTGTGCTGCAGAAAGTAAACAAACATGCACTTAATAACCATTGAAGACTGTGTTAATTGTGGGCCTGTGAGGATGAGAAAGGAAGTAGCACAGAAGATAAAGTAGGAGCTTTAAAACAAATACAACATGTGCTAATTGCCTGCCTCCCCGCATATTTAATGTAGCAGCTTTTGGAGACAAGATTCAAACTTCAATCACATAACCTGTGAAAGGTGTCTGCAAGAGAATGGAAGAGGGGCTGCAGAATATCATTCCATACCAATGTTTCAAGGTCAGTTTCTCGTCACATGTACCAATTAAGGCACAGTGAAATTCAAATGTCTGCAGCAACTGTGAATCCTACAGGGTAGAAGATTAATTGACTATTTTCAAAATAATAATATCTTTCATTGTCATAACACATAAGTGCAACGAGATTTGGATAAACTGGCAGCAACATGCCAGCTATATCAAACACAACGCTTCACACAAACACTGAACTGCCTCACAGAGTTGCCCACCAAACCTGTACTCTTTACTGTGGGCATCCTGCCTGACTCGTTGAGTTACTCCAGCACTCTGTGAAACGTCACCTATCCATGTTCTCCACAGATGCTGCCTGACCCGCTGAGTTACTCCAGCGCTCTGTGAAACGTCACCTATCCATGTTCTCCACAGATGCTGCCTGACCCGCTGAGTTACTCCAGCACTCTGTGAAACGTCACCTATCCATGTTCTCCACAGATGCTGCCTGACCCGCTGAGTTACTCCAGCACTCTGTGAAACGTCACCTATCCATGTTCTCCACAGATGCTGCCTGACCCTCTGAGTTACTCCAGCACTCTGAATCCATTTCCTCTCCTCTCTGCCCCTTTCTAAAGGGGTGACCAATTAGTGTTAGTTTCCACCCAGGATCTCCAAAGACTGGGTCCTCTGATGCTGGAAGAGTCTGCCAGGGTTAGACTGTCTTCCCCATTCTGCCAAATGTTGCATAAACTGGGCCAAACTTCACTACTGTTCCTTTACTTGTACGCCTCATTTAATTCAAAGTATTTCTTTGTCGATTAAAGTAGTACCTGGTTTGTCATGGTGTGTTTCTCCAGATATTTGAACTGCCTGTATGCTCCTTTATGTTTCTGTTTCTGCGCAGGGTTTCAATGTCCATGGTAAAGGGCACAGTATCAGGGGCAGTGTCGGGGAGAACACTTCATGTGACATGGTAAGTTTCACATTTAGAGACACAGCGCGGAAACAGGCCCTTTGGCCCACCTAGTCCGCATCGACCAGCGATCCCTGCACATTAACACTATCCTACACACACTAGGGACAATGTTACATTTATACCAAGTCAATTAACCTACAAACCTGCACGTCTTTGGATAGTGGGAGGAAAGTGAAGATCTCTGAGAAAACCCACTTGGTCACTGGGAGAACGTGCAAACTCCGTACAGAACCCGTGTCTCTGGCGCTGTAAGGCAACAACTCTACCGCTGTGCCACTGTGCTGCCCTTCAACAAAGCTGGCATGTTGCTGTGCAGTGAGTTACAGTAGTCAATGTATTCTGCTACCCTGTAGGGTTCACTACAATCCTTTCAATGGCTGATCCTGTTTCTCATGACATTTAATTTCAATTGGAATCTCTTCCTCTCTCGGTGTCCAGTGTGAAGGAGGATGTCGACAGACTTCAAATCACTAACGTGACATTGATTTGTTTTGTATATAACTTGGTCTGTGTGAATGTTAAAGAAGGAACTGCAGATGCTGGAGAATCGAGGGTTACACAAAAAGCTGGAGAAACTCAGCGGGTGCAGCAGCATCTAAGGAGTGAAGGAGATAGGCGACGTTTCGGGTCGAGACCCTTCTTCAGACTGGTCAGGGATCAGGGAAACGAGAGATATAAACAGTGATATGGAGAGATAAAGCAAGAACAATGAGTGAAAGATATGCAAAAAAGTATTGGTGATAAGGAAAGCAGGCCATTGTAAGCTGTTTCTGGTGTGAAAATGAGAAGCTAGTGCGACTTGGGGGGGGGGGGGGGGAGATGGAGAAGGAATGTCAGGGCCCGAGGGCTGAGGGAGAGGTGGGGGGGTGGGGGGGGGGGAAAGGAGCAGTCTGGGTTAACAGAATTGAGAAAATTCTATGTTTAAGCCCAGAGGATGCAGACTCCCCAAGCGGAATATGAGATGTTGTTCCTCAAACTTGCGGTGTTGTTCACTCTGGCCATGGAGGAGGCCCAGGACCGAGAGGTCGGATACGGAGTGGGAGGGGGGGTTGAAGTGCTGAGCCACCGGGAGGTCGGGTTGGTTATTGCGGACCGAGCGGAGGTGTTCGGCGAAACGATCGCCTAGCCTCCGCTTGGTCTCACCGATGTAGATTATCTGGCATCTGGAGCAACGGATGCAGTAGACGAGGTTGGAGGAGGTGCAGGTGAACCTCTGTCGGACTTGGAATGACTGCTTGGGTCCCTGAAAGGAGTGGATGGGGGAGGTGAAGGAACAAGTGTAGCATCTCTTGCGGTTGCAAGGGAAAGTGCCCGGGGAAGGAGTGGAGCAGGAGGGAAGGGAAGAATTGACGAGGGAGTTGCGGAGGGAGCGGGAGGGTTTTGTGTAACCCTTGGTCTGTGTGAATATGGTTATGGAGTTGGTACAAAGGTAAGGCCCCTGTTTAGAACCTTCTCTTGGGCTTCAGTGTGGATGAATGTTTGGGAAAGATTATCAACTGTTTTCTCCAATTGGGCTCAGCCTGTTTCCGCTTGGGGCCCACTTTAGTTTAAAGATTACATTGCCCCTCCCCTCGTTAGGGTTTATTCACTAAAGTTGTGGTCTGGGCGTTCTTGAAGGAATTTAGCAGGGACCACTGGTATACGAGTGCAATGGGACGGGTGTACGGGTGCAATGGGACGGGTGTACGGGTGCAATGGGACGGGTGTACGGGTGCAATGGGACGGGTAGACGGGTGCAATGGGACGGGTAGACGGGTGCAATGGGACGGGTAGACGGGTGCAATGGGACGGGTAGACGGGTGCAATGGGACGGGTAGACGGGTGCAATGGGACGGGTAGACGGGTGCAATGGGACGGGTAGACGGGTGCAATGGGACGAGTAGACGGGTGCAATGGGACGGGTAGACGGGTGCAATGGGACGGGTAGACGGGTGCAATGGGACGGGTAGACGGGTGCAATGGGACGGGTAGACGGGTGCAATGGGACGAGTAGACGGGTGCAATGGGACGGGTAGACGGGTGCAATGGGACGGGTAGACGGGTGCAATGGGACGGGTATACGGGAGCAATGGGACGGGTATACGGGTGCAATGGGACAAGTATATGCCCAATACCTCTTGGGGCTGCAAGGGAGAATCCACGACGCTTGAGAAATTTGTTAAACTCGTCGGGGCTCCAACTCATCATATGCCCCAGTGGCATTTTCTTGCAAGTTTTCAGTGGGAAAGTTCCTCGCAAACAGCTGGCGACCACATCAGTCGGCAGATGTTTCAAACCTTCCCCTTCACACCACCTGGAAGCGATCCGGGGCCAGAAGAAATCCCATCAATTTGTTCCTAAACAGCCTCTCCAGTGCCAGGTGTGGAAGGTCACAGAGAACTTGGAGCAAGATTGGGCTTGGAGATCTTCAATGATTCCCACAAAATCCCCCTCGTGACCTTCAAGTACCTCACATTTCCTCAAATAGGCTGTGATCCGCGGTGCTTTTTCGTTTAAGTTCGTGACCCAAATCATGCAACTACCTGAATTTTTAACATTGAGTAAAAATATTATATAAATCATACCTGAAACTCGTCTAGAACCTGCACATATTTTGAAAATATGAGAAAAACCTCCAATTTTCTGAGTAGTAATTGTCCAATGATAGAACGTTTGACATTGGCCAATTGGCGTCCAACCTCTTCTTCTTCTTCTGTCGTACGTCTTTTAGACCTGCAGCTCCGTTGAGGCAAGCCAGGCCAACGTGTCATCGCCCAGGTCAATCGTCCAACCTCAATCACGCGCTTTGTTTCCTGGTCGCTAGGCAGCGAGTACTCTGGGATCATGGCTGCCTACTCATTACATCAAAACAATAGCAAGGTTTCCAGGGAATAAAGGTAATGCTAACCTTGCTGATCATTTTGTTTTACAATTGATTTATCTTTATAAAGTTATGATGTGAACTGTTAAATAAAACTGATAAATAACAAATGTAGAGCTAGGGTTAGTAGTGATGGGTCTTCCCCTTCCCCCTCTTTTAATCAAGTTACCCCGACCACATACCCGCCAGTTAAAATTCCCCCCTTTATTAAGGATCACAATTTCTACGAATTACGAAATATAAAACTATGTCAGCTCACACAAAATGTGAATGCTAGTCTTCACTACATATATGCAAACATTTTCTGAGATTTCAGGAAATTCCCAGCTCCCCTTTTCAAGTCAAAAGTCAAGTCAAACAAACTTTATTGTCATTTAGAAATACATTGATATATGCAGTTCCAAACGAAATTACGTTGCATTTAGCTCCCTGTGCAACACAATAAATTAACCGAAGGATAGGCATGGATGAAAAGGATAAATAGACAATGGTGGCAGCCCATTACATGGCATTCAGGAGTCTGATGGCTCGTGGGAAGAAGCCGTTGCGGATCCTTGATGTTCTGCTCCTTATGCTGCGGTATCTTTTTCCCGAGGGCAGCAGAGTGAACAGTCCGTGATGGAGATGTGTGGGGTCCTTTATAATACTGCTGGCCTTAGACACGCAGCGTTTGGTCGCAATATCCCCGATTGAGGGGAGAGAGGTCCCGATGATTTTTTCCGCTGTCCTCACCACTCTCTGCACAGACTTCCAGTCGGAGGCTCTACTCCAGTCGGAGTATTGGACTCCGGGTACGATGTACCCCCTGCACCACTCTCTCATAGACCCTGTGAATATGTACACGCATATGTGAACAAAATACTGTGTGTGGTATGTACCTTTGTTAGGTTCCTAAAAATGGCCTCAACAAATTGGTCCCAGCAGCCCCAGATTTGGTGCCCATTGTTGACAGTTTAACAAAGATCATCCTCTGGAGTGTGAAAACGACCTCTGAAAGCTGCCTGCATGTCTTCCAAGAGAATGGATTGTGCTGCAGAAAGTAAACAAACATGCACTTAATAACCATTGAAGACTGTGTTAGTTGTGGGCCTGTGAGGATGAGAAAGGAAGAAGCACAGAAGATAAAGTAGGAGCTTTAAAACAAATACAACATGTGCTAATTGCCTGGGTTACACAAAAAGCTGGAGAAACTCAGCGGGTGCAGCAGCATCTAAGGATCGAAGGAGATAGGCGACGTTTCGGGTCGAGACCCTTCTTCAGACTAATTGCCTATGTGCTAATTGCCTGCCTTCCCGCATATTTATTGTAGCAGCTTTTGGAGACAAGATTCAAACTTCAAACACATAACCTGTGAAAGGTGTCTGCAAGAAAATGGAAGAGGGGCTGCAGAATATCATTAACAACTTGATTGCCTGCAACCCTGCAAGAAAATTACTTAGATCTAAAGAGTTATTGAAGGAATAAAATATGAACTTTTACATCTAAATGAACCTGTCCAAATTGCAATCATGGCTAAAAGAAAATTGTTGAGCTAATAACAGTAGAATAACTGTAGAGCGAGAAACAGCAACAGACGAGAAAATTCTACATTCAGCTCAAAATATAAAACACTGGATGGACAGGGCCTGGAAAAATAACTCTAGGCCCAATGTTTCAAGGTCAGTTTCTCGTCACATGTACCAATTAAGGCACAGTGAAATTCAAATGTCTGCAGCAGTGAATCCTACAGGGTAGAAGATTAATTTACTATTTTCATAATCAGGCTGGCGCAGCAACATGCCAGCTCTATCACAGACATCACTTCACACAAAGAGTGAACGCCCTCACAGAGTTGCCCACCAAACCTGTACTCTTTACTATGGGCATCCTGCCTGACCCGCTGAGTTACTCCAGCACTCTGTGAAACGTCACCTATCCATGTTCTCCGTAGATGCTGCCTGACCCGCTGAGTTACTCCAGCACTCTGTGAAACGTCACCTATCCATGTTCTCCACAGATGCTGCCTGACCCGCTGAGTTACTCCAGCACTCTGTGAAACGTCACCTATCCATGTTCTGCACAGATGCTGCCTGACCCGCTGAGTTACTCCAGCACTTTGTTTTAGACCAGGTTACATCCCCTGGTTAAAGTAATCCTAGTTGCCTCCTGTTGCAGGGAAAGTAGTTTAATGTTGATAACACTTGTTTTGAACTCATTACAATTAAGTAATCTTGCCCCTTCCATTCACCCAACTGTAGCTTTGTTTGGAATTGGTATAAATCTATATTTGGTTTGGTGTGTTTGTGTCTGTTGCCAGAATCCATTTCCTCTCTTCTCTGCTCCTTTCTAAAGTGGTGACCAATTAGTGTTAGTTTCCACCCAGGATCGCCAAAGACTGGGTCCTCTGATGCTGGAAGAGTCTGCCAGAGTTAGACTGTCTTCCCCATTCTGCTAAATGTTGCATAAACTGGGCCAAACTTCACTACTATTCCTTTACTTGTACGTCTCATCTAATTCAAAGTATTTCTTTGTCGGTTAAAGTAGTATCTGGTTTGTCATGGTGTGTTTCTCCAGATATTTGTACTGCCTGTATGTTCCTTTATGTTTCTGTTTGTGCGCAGGGTTTCAATGTCCATGGTAAAGGGCACGGTATCAGGGGCAGTGTCAGGGAGAACACTTCATTTGACATGGTAAGTTTCACATTTAGAGACACAGCGCGGATGCAGGCCCTTTGGCCCATCGAGTCCGCACCGACCAGCGATCCCTGCACATTAACACCATCCTACACACACTAGGGACAATGTTACATTTATACCAAGTCAATTAACCTACAAACCTGCACGTCTTTGGATAGTGGGAGGGAAGTAAAGATCTCTGAGAAAACCCACTTGGTCATTGGGAGAACGTGTAAACTCCATACAGAACCCGTGTCTCTGGCGCTGTAAGGCAACAACTCTACCGCTGTGCCACTGTGCTGCCCTTGAACAAAGCTGGCATGTTGCTGTGCCAGTGAATTACAGTAGTCAATGTATTCTGCTACCCTGTAGGGTTCACTACAATCCTTTCAATGGCTGATCCTGTTTCTCATGACATTTAATTTCAATTGGAATCTCTTCCTCTCTCTGTGTCCAGTGTGAAGGTGGGACTTCTTTTGGGGTAGGTGGGACCTGTACAGGAAGGATGGGTTGCACTTGAACCCGAGGGGGACCAATATCCTGGCGGGGAAATTTGAAAAGGCCACTGGGGAGACTTTAAACTAGAAGAGTTGGGGCGAGGGATGCAAATAGCAAAAGCTAGTAGACAAAATGGGAGGCAGGAAGCAGAAAAGGGAAGCACTCGGACACAGAGGAGAAAGAAAAAAAAGGAAATAAACAGAGAATAAGAGATGGGGGGTTTCTTAAATGTGCATCTTTTAATGCTAGGAGCATTGTAAGAAAGGTGGATGAGCTTAGAGTCTGGATAGACACCTGGAAGTATGATGTTGTGGCGATCAGTGAAACATGGTTGTAGGAGGGCTGTGATTGGAAACTAAATATTCCAGGATTTCGTTGCTTCAGGTGTGATAGAATTGGAGGGGCAAGAGGTGGAGGTGTTGCATTGCTAGTCAGGGAAGATATTGCAGCTGTGCTTTGGCAGGATAGATTGGAGGGCTCATCTAGGGAGGCTATTTGGGTGGAATTGAGAAGTGGGAAAGGTGTAGCAACACTTATAGGGGTATATTATAGACTGCCAAATGGGGAACGAGAATTGGAAGAGCAAATATGTAAAGAGATAGCAGATATTAGTAGTAAGCTCAAGGTAGTGATTGTGGGAGATTTCAACTTTCCACACATAGACTGGGAAACACATTCTGTAAATGGGCTGGATGGTTTGGAGTTTGTAAAATGTGTGCAGGATAGTTTTTTGCAGCAATACATAGAGGTGCCTACTAGAGGAGGGGCAGTGCTGGACCTCCTGTTAGGAAATGAGACGGGACAGGTGGCGGAGGTATGCGTTGGGGAGCACTTCGGGTCCAGTGATCACAATACCATTAGTTTCAATATAATTATGGAGAAGGACAGAACTGGGCCTAGGGTTGAGAGTTTTGATTGGAGAAAGGCTAACTTTAACGAGATGCGAGATGATTTAAAAGGAGTGAACTGGGACATTTTGTTTTATGGGAAAGATGGTAGAAGAGAAATGGAGGACATTTAAAGGGGAAATTTTAAGAGTACAGAATCTTTATGTTCCTGTTCGGTTGAAAGGAACCAGTAAAAATTGGAAAGAGCCCTGGTTTTCAAGGGAAATTGGATATCTTGTTCGGAAAAAGAGGGAGATCTACAATTATTATAGGCAGCATGAAGTAAATGAGGTGCTTGAGGAGTATAAGGAATGTAAAAAGAATCTTAAGAAAGAAATTAGAAAAGCTAAAAGAAGATATGAGGTTGCTTTGGCAAGTAAGGTGAAAGTAAATCCAAAGGGTTTCTACAGCTATATTAATAGCAAAAGGATAACAAGGGATAAAATTGGTCCATTGGAGAGACCGAGTGGACAGCTATCTGCAGAGCCAAAAGAGATGGGGGAGATATTGAACAATTTCTTTTCTTCGGTATTCACCAAGGAGAAGGATATTGAATTATGTGAGGTAAGGGAAACTAGTAGAGTAGCTATGGATGCTATGAGTTTCAAAGTAAAAGAAGTACTGACACTTTTGAAAAATATAAAAGTGGATAAGTCTCCAGGTCCTGACAGAAGTTAGTGTAAAAATAGCCGGGGCTATGACGGAAATATTTCAAATGTCATTAGAAAGGGGAATAGTCCCCGAGGATTGGCGTACTGCGCATGTTGTTCCATTGTTTAAAAAGGGTTCTAAAAGTAAACCTAGCAATTATAGACCGGTTAGTTTGACTTCAGTGGTGGGCAAATTAATGGAAAAGATACTTAGAGATAATATATATAAGCATCTGGATAAACAGGGTCTAATTAGGAACAGTCAACATGGATTTATGCCTGGAAGGTCATGTTTGACTAATCTTCTTGAATTTTTTGAAGAGGTTACTAGGGAAATTGACGAGGGTAAAGCAGTGGATGTTGTCTATATGGACTTCAGTAAGGCCTTTGACAAGGTTCCTCATGGAAGGTTGGTTAAGAAGGTTCAACTGTTGGGTATAAATGCAGGAATAGCAAGATGGATTCAACAGTGGTTGAATGGGAGAAGACAGAGGGTAATGGTGGATGGCATGGGAGAAGCCAGAGGGTAATGGTGGATGGCTGTTTGTTGGGTTGGAGGCAGGTGACTAGTGGGGTGCCTCAGGGATCTGTGTTGGGTCCTTTGTTGTTTGTCATGTACATCAATAATCTGGATGAAGGGGTGGTAAATTGGATTAGTAAGTATGCAGATGATATCAAGATAGGGGGTGTTGTGGATAATGAAGAGGATTTCCAAACAGAGTGATTTAGGCCAGTTGGAAAAATGGGCTGAAAGATGGCAGATGGAGTTTAATGCTGATAAATGTGAGGTGCTACACCTTGGCAGGACAAATCAAAATAGGACGTACATGGTAAATGGTAGGGAATTGAAGAATACAGTTGAACAGAGGGATCTGGGAATAACCGTGCATAGTTCCTTGAAGGTGGAATCTCATATAGATAGGGTGGTAAAGAAAGCTTTTGGTATGCTAGCCTTTATAAATCAGAGCATTGAGTATAGAAGCTGGAATGTAATGTTGAAATTGTACAAGGCATTGGTGAGACCAAATCTGGAGTATGGTGTACAATTTTGGTCGCCCAATTATAGGAAGGATGTCACCAAAATAGAGAGGGTACAGAGGAGATTTACTAGAATGTTGCCTGGGTTTCAACAGCTAACTTACAGAGATAGGTTGAATAAGTTAGGTCTTTATTCTCTGGAGCTCAGAAGGTTAAGGGGGGACTTGATAGAGATCTTTAAAATGATGAGAGGGATAGACAGAGTTGATGTGGACAAGCTTTTCCCTTTGAGAATAGGGAAGATTCAAACAAGAGGACATGACTTTAGAATTAAGGGACAGAAGTTTAGGGGTAACATGAGGGGGAACTTCTTTACTCAGGGAGTGGTGGCAGTGTGGAATGAGCTTCCAGTGGAAGTGGTGGTGGCAGGTTTGTTGGTATCATTTAAAAATAAATTGGATAGGCATATGGATGAGAAGGGTATGGAGTGTTATGGTATGAGTGCAGGCAGGTGGGACTAAGGGAAAAAAGTTGTTCGGCACGGACTAGAAAGGCCGAGATGGCCTGTTTCCGTGCTGTAATTGTTATATGGTTATATGGATGTCGACAGACTTCAAATCACTAACGTGACATTGGTTTGTTTTGTATATTACTTGGTCTATGTGAATATGGTTTTGGTGTTGGTACAAAGGTAAGGCCCCTGTTTAGACCCTTCTCTTGGGCTTCAGTGTGGATGAATGTTTGGCAAAGATTAACGACTGTTTTCTCTAATTGGGCTCAGCCTGTTTCCGCTTGGGGCGCACTTTAGTTTAAAGATTACATTGCCCCTCCCCTCGTTAGTGTTTATTCACTAAAGTTGTGGTCTGGGCCTTCTTGAAGGAGTTTAGCAGGGTGCAATGGGACGGGTATACGGGTGCAATGGGACGGGTATACGGGTGCAATGGGACGGGTATACGGGTGCAATGGGACGGGTATACGGGTGCAATTAGACCTGCAGCTCCGTTGAGGCAAGCCAGGCCAACGTGTCATCGTCCAGGTCAATCGTCCAACCTCAATCACGCGCTTTGTTTCCTGGTCGCTAGGCAGCGAGTACTCTGGGATCATGGCTGCCTACTCATTACATCAAAACAATAGCAAGGTTTCCAGGGAATAAAGGTAATGCTAACCTTGCTGATCATTTTGTTTTACAATTGATTTATCTTTATAAAGTTATGATGTGAACTGTTAAATAAAACTGATAAATAACAAATGTAGAGCCAGGGTTAGTAGTGATGGGTCTTCCCCTTCCCCCTCTTTTAATCAAGTTACCCCGACCACATAACCGCCAGTTAAAATTCCCCACTTTATTATGGATCAAAATTTCTACAAATTACGAAATATAAAACTATGTCGGCTCACACAAAATGTGAATGCTAGTCTTCAGTAAATATATGCAAACATTTTCTGAGATTTCAGGAAATTCCCAGCTCCCCTTTTGGACTCCGGGTATGATGTAGCCCCTGCACCACTCTCTCATAGACCCTGTGAATATGTATGCGCATACGTGAACAAAATACTGTGTGTGGTATGTACCTTTGTTAGGTTCGTAAAAATGGCCTCAACAAATTGGTCCCAGCAGCCAGCCCCAGATTTGGTGCCCATTGTTGACAGTTTAACAAAGATCATTCTCTGGAGTGTGAAAACGACCTCTGAAAGCTGCCTGCATGTCTTCCAAGAGAATGGATTGTGCTGCAGAAAGTAAACACACATGCACTTAATAACCATTGAAGACTGTGTTAATTGTCGGCCTGCGAGGATGAGAAAGGAAGAAGCACAGAAGATAAAGTAGGAGCTTTAAAACAAATACAACATGTGCTAATTGCCTGCCTCCCCGCATATTTAATGTAGCAGCTTTTGGAGACAAGATTCAAACTTCAAACGCATAACCTGTGAAAGGTGTCTGCAAGAAAATGGAAGAGGGACTGCAGAATTACAACTTGATTGCCTGCAACGCTGCAAGAAAATTACTTAGATCTAAAGGGTTATTAAAGGAAAAAAATATGAACTTTTACATCTAAATGAACCTGTCCAAATTGCAATCATGGCTAAAAGAAAATTGTTGAGCTAAGAACAGTAGAATAACTGTAGAGCGAGAAACAGCAGCAGGCGAGAATATTCTACATTCAGCTCAAAATATAAAACACTGGATGGACAGGGCCTGGAAAATAACTCTAGGCCCAATGTTTCAAGGTCAGTTTCTCGTCACATGTACCAATTAAGGCACAGTGAAATTCAAATGTCTGCAGTAGTGAATCCTACAGGGTAGAAGATTAATTTACTATTTTCATAATCAGGCTGGCGCAGCAACATGCCAGCTCTATCACAGACACCACTTCACACACACAAAGAGTGAACTCCCTCACAGAGTTGCCCACCAAACCTGTACTCTTTAATATGGGCATCCTGCCTGACCCGCTGAGTTACTCCAGCACTCTGTGAAACGTCACCTATCCATGTTCTCTACAGATGCTGCCTGACCCGCTGAGTTACTCCAGCACTCTGTGAAACGTCACCTATCCATGTTCTCCACAGATGCTGCCTGACCCGCTGAGTTACTCCAGCACTCTGTGAAACATCACCTATCCATGTTCTGCACAGATGGTGCCTGACCCGCTGAGTTACTCCAGCACTTTGTTTTAGACCAGGTTACATCCCCTGGTTAAAGTAATCCTAGTTGCCTCCTGTTACAGGGAAAGTAGTTTAATGTTCATGACACTTATTTTGAACTCATTACAGTTAAGTAATCTTGCCCCTTCCATTCACCCAACGGTAGCTTTGTTTGGAATTGGTCTAAATCTATATTTGGTTTAGTGTGTTTGTGTCTGTTGCCTGAATCCATTTCCTCTCCTCTCTGCGCCTTTCTAAAGGGGTGACCAATTAGTGTTAGTTTCCACCCAGGATCTCCAAAGACTGGGTCCTCTGATGCTGGAAGAGTCTGCCAGAGTTAGACTGTCTTCCCCATTCTGCCAAATGTTGCATAAACTGGGCCAAACTTCACTACTGTTCCTTTACTTGTACGTCTCATCTAATTCAAAGTATTTCTTTGTCGGTTAAAGTAGTATCTGGTTTGTCATGGTGTGTTTGTCATGGTGTGTTTCTCCAGATATTTGAACTGACTGTATGTTCCTATCTGTTTCTGTTTGTGCACAGGGTTTCAATGTCCATGGTAAAGGGCACAGTATCAGGGGCAGTGTCGGGGAGAACACTTCATGTGGCATGGTAAGTTTCACATTCAGAGACACAGCACGGAAACAGGCCCTTTGGCCCATCGAGTCCGCATCGACCTTCGATCCCTGCACATTAACACTATCCTACACACACTAGGGACAATGTTACATTTAAACCAAGTCAATTAACCTACAAACCTGCACATCTTTGGATAGTGGGAGGAAAGTGAAGATCTCTGAGAAAACCCACTGGGAGAACGTGCAAACTCAGTACAGAACCCGTGTCTCTGGCACTGTAAGGCAACAACTCTACCGCTGTGCCACTGTGCTGCCCTTCAACAAAGCTGGCATGTTGCTGTGCCAGGGAATTACAGTAGTCAATGTATTCTGCTACCCTGTAGGGTTCATTGTAATCCTTTCAATGGCTGATCCTGTTTCTCATGACATTTAATTTCAATTGGAATCTCTTCCTCTCTCAGTGTCCAGTGTGAAGGAGGATGTCGACAGTGACATTGGTTTGATTTGATTTGTATATAACTTGATCTGTGTGAATATGGTCATGGAGTTGGTGCAAAGGTAAGGCCCCTGTTTAGAACCTTCTCTTGGGCTTCAGTGTGGATGAATGTTTGGGAAAGATAACAAATGTTTTCTCTAATTGGACTCGGCTTCTCTCAGCTTGGGGCCCACTAGTTTAAAGATTGCCCCTCCCCTCGTTAGGGTTTATTCACTAAAATTGTGGTCTGGGCCTTCTTGAAGGAGTTTAGCAGGGACCACTGGTATACGAGTGCAATGGGACAGGTATACGGGTGTAATGGGATGGGTAGACGGGTGCAATGGAATGGGTATACGGGTGCAATGGGACGGGTATACGGGTGCAATGGGACGGGTATACGGGTGCAATGGAACGGGTATACGGGTGCAATGGAACGGGTATACAGGTGTAATGGGACAGGTATACGGGTGCAATGGGACAGGTATACAGGTGTAATGGGACAGGTATACAGGTGCAATGGGACGTGACCCTCAAACAGCAGCAGGCAAGAAGATTCTACATTCAGCTCAAAATATCAAACACTGGGTGGACAGGGCCTGGAAAATAACTCTAGGCCCAATGTTTCAAGGTCAGTTTCTCGTCACATGTACCAATTAAGGTACAGTGAAATTCAAATGTCTGCAGTAGTGAATCCTACAGGGTAGAAGATTAATTGACTATTTTCATAATCAAACTGGCGCAGCAACATGCCAGCTCTATCACAGACACCACTTCACACAAAGAGTGAACTCCCTGACTGAGTTGCTGTAACTCTTGCCATGGGCATCAAACCCTGCACACAAACAGTGCTTTGCGAGGCTGGTCAAGAGACACATCTGCGCCTTCCTCCCTCGCAACATGGACCCGCTACAATTCGCATACCATCCGAACAGATCCACGGACGATGCAGTCTCCCAGGTTCTGCACACCGCTCTCTCTCATCTTGACAGCCAGGAGGGAGGCTGTGTGAGGATGCTGTTCATAGACTACAGTTCAGCCTTCATCACGATAGTCCCCGAGACTTGCCGAGAAGCTGCTGGAATTGGGGCTCAGCACCCGCCTGTGTGCCTGGGTCCTGGACTTTCTCACTGCCAGGCCCCAGGTAGTCAAGATGGGGAGAAATACATTGAAGTCCCTCGCCCTGAGCACAGGATCCCCCCAGGGTTGCGTCCTCAGCCCCCTAATGTACTCCCTGTACACACATGACTGTGTGGCTAGGTTCAGCTCCAACTCGATAATCAAGTTTGCTGATGACACTGGTGGTGGGCCTGATCTCAGACAACGATGAGAAAGCCTACTGGGAGGAGGTAGGAACAAGGACATGGGCAACAAGGACACGGCAGATCAATTGAATAACTACTTTGGTTCTGTCTTCACTAAGGAAGACATAAATAATCTGCCGGAAATAGCAGGGGATCGCGGGTCAAGTGAGATGAAGGAACTGAGTGAAATACAGGTTAGCCGGGAAGTGGTGTTGGGTAAATTGAATGGATTAAAGACTGATAAATCCCGAGGGCCAGATAGGCTGCATCCCAGAGTACTCAAGGAAGTAGCCCCAGAAATAGTGGATGCATTAGTGATAATTTTTCAAAATTCTTTAGATTCTGGAGTAGTTCCTGTGGATTGGAGGGTAGCTAATGTAACCCCACTTTTTAAAAAGGGAGGAAGAGAGAAAACAGGGAATTACAGACCAGTTAGTCTAACATCAGTTGTGGGGAAACTGCTAGAATCAGTTATTAAAGATGGGATAGCAGCACATTTGGAAAGTGGTGAAAGCATTAGACAAAGTCAGCATGGATTTATGAAAGGTAAATCATGTCTGACGAATCATAATCTTTCGAGGATGTAACTAGTAGAGTGGATACGGGAGAACCAGTGGATGTGTTATATCTGGACTTTCAGAAGACTTTCGACAAGGTCCCACATAAGAGATTAGTATACAAACTTAAAGCACACGGTATTGGGGGTTCAGTATTGATGTGGATAGAGAACTGGTTGGCAGACAGGAAGCAAAGAGTAGGAGTGAACAGGTCCTTTTCAGGATGTCAGGCAGTGACTAGTGGGGCACCGCAAGGCTCAGTGCTGGGATCCCAGCTATTTACAATATATATTAACGATTGGGACGACGGGAATTGAATGCAACATCTCCTGCGGATGACACGAAGCTGGGGGGCAGTGTTAGGTGTGAGGAGGATGCTAGGAGGCTGCAAGTTGACTTGGATAGGTTTGGTGAGTGGGCAAATGCATGGCAGATGCAGTATAATGTGGATAAATGTGAGGTTATCCACTTTGGTGACAAGAACATGGAAAGTAGACTATTATCTGAATGGCGGCCGATTAGGAAAAGGGGAGATGCAACGCGACCTGGGTGTCATGGTACACCAGTCATTGAAAGTAGGCATGCAGGTGCAGCAGGCAGTGAAGAAAGTGAATGGTATGTTAGCTTTCATAGCAAAAGAACTTGAGTATAAGAGCAGGGAGGTTCTACTGCAGTTGTACAGGGTCTTGGCGAGACCACACCTGGAGTATTGCGTACAGTTTTGGTCTCCTAATCTGAGAAAATACATTCTTGCCATAGAGGGAGTACAGAGAAGGTTCACCAGACTGATTCCTGGGATGGCAGGACTTTCATATGAAGGAAGGCTGGATAGACTCGGCTTGTACTCGCTGGAATTTAGAAGATTGAGGGGGGATCTTATAGAAACTTACAAAATTCTTAAGGGGTTGGACAGGCTAGATGCAGGAAGATTGTTCCCGATGTTGGGGAAGTCCAGAACAAGGGGTCACAGTTTAAGGATAAGGGGGAAGTCTTTTATTACCGAGATGAGAACATTTTATTTTCACACAGAGAGTGGTGAATCTGTGGAATCCTCTGCCACAGAAAGTAGTCGAGGCCAGTTCATTGGCTATATTTAAGAGGGAATTAGATGTGGCCCTTGTGACTAAAGGGATCAGGGGTATGGAGAGAAGGCAGGTACAGGATACTGAGTTGGATGATCAGCCATGATCATATTGAATGGCGGTGCAGGCTCGAAGGGCCGAATGGCCTCCTACTCCTGCACCTATTGTCTATGTTTCTAGGATTCTGTTCCATTCTGTTTTGTAGTTTGTTTGTTTTTTTGCACAATCCGCAAGCATTTCACTGCACATTTCGTATGTGTATGTGACGAATAAACTTGACTTGAACTCCCTCACAGAGTTGCCCACCAAACCTGTACTCTTTACTATGGGCATCCTGCCTGACCTGCTGAGTTACTCCAGCACTCTGTGAAACGTCACCTATCCATGTTCTCCACAGATGCTGCCTGACCCGCTGAGTTACTCTAGCACTCTGTGAAACGTCACCAATCCACGTTCTCTACAGATGCTGCCTGTCCCACTGAGTTACTCCAGCACTTTATGACTTTTTTTTTGTAAACCAGCATCTGCAGTTCCTTGATTTTCATCCCAAATCTTCGCTGGTTTCAGGGCTTTCACAAACTTTGGCATCTGTACAATGGGTGCATTACAGGGAAAGGAAACGGGTCACTGACCAATAAAGAATCATTTTGCAGTGAAGAGCACAATTATATCTAATTTGTAGACAGCGTTCCCAATGTGCAGTGAATTCACATAACAGGTCGTTCCAATTTGTGGTCAACACTTCCACCGTGTGGTGATCTGCTGCACTGCAGGCCCGTCCAGTTTGTGGTCAACACTCCCACCGTGTGGTGATCCTCTGCGCTACTGGTTTGACTTGGCAGTTACAACAATTCTTGGCAATATCCTCAGAAATCTCGTCTTCACACTTTCAAAGGGTCTCCAAACATTGGAGACAGAATTTTACACATCCTTACTCCAATTCACAGCAGACTTATTATTCCAAGTCACTGGGTTCACAGTAAGAATGCCCCTCAGGTCCCTTCAACCCAATATTATACATTCTCCCTGCATCTGTTCCAGCTCCTTGTTCCACATTGTGCTTCAATCATTAACAATTATCACTGGTCAACATTTTATTGCAGAGAGACAAAGTGCTTGAGTAACTCAGCGGGTCAGGCAACATCGCTGGAGGAAAAGGATTGTTCCATCCCAAAGTCTCTTGTTTGTCCAGAGATGCTGTCTGGCCCACTGAGTTACTCCAGCAATGTGTCTATGTTTGGTATAAACCAGCATCTACAGTTCCTTGTTTCAACATCACCCAGATTTAATTTCAGTTGTGATAAGGTTAGGGCATTATCACTTTAGTAAAGATACATCCTTTTATTCTGGCACTGTGCCCTCTGGTCCGAGACTCTCCCACTAGTGGAAACATCCGTTTAGTTCTGAGATACAGCACAATTCCAATTTCACCAGAAAAAATAAAATAATTAAAAACCCTGGACACAAAGACAGACTCCCTGTCTCTACGCTGAGCACTGCATAACTATAGAAAGGACAGGCAGGTAGGCAGAGGAGGTGGGGGTAGCCAGACTGCTGGTGATGGATAGATTTCAGTCCCTTGTGAGGGAAGACATTGGGACTGACGAGGTAGAGTCACTGTGGATTGAGTTGAGGAATTGTAAATGCAAGAAGACACTAATTGGTGTTAATTGCAGACCCCCAAATAGTAGCCGGGACGTAGGGTGTAAGTTGCAGCAGGAGTTAAAACTGGCATGTAACAAAGGTAATGCCACTGTGGGATGGGGTATTTCAATATGCAGGTCGACTGGGAAAATCAGGTTGGTTCAGGACCCCAAGAAAGAGAGTTTGTAGAATGCCTCCGAGATTGATTCTGAGAGCAACTTGTAATGGAGCCGACCAGAGAAAAGGTCTTGGATTTAGTGTTGTCCAATGAATCAGATATGATAAGAGAACTCGAGGTAAAGGAACCGCTTGGAGGTAGTGATCATAATATGATTAGTTTTAATCTGCAATTTGAGAAGGAGAAGGTTAAATCAGAAATGGCAGTTATGCAGTTGAACAAAGGGGACTATGAAGGCATGAGAGGGGAGCTGGCCAAAGTAGACTGGAAAGGGATCCTAGCAGGACTGACGGTGGAACAGCAATGGCAGAAATTTCTGAGCATAATCCGGAAGACGCAGGATCATTTCATTCCAAAAAGGAAGAAAGATTCTAAGGGGAGTAGGAGGCAACCGTGGCTGACAAGAGAAGTTAGGGATAGAATAAAACTAAAAGAAAAGATGTATAACACAGCAAAGAGTAGCCGGAAGCCAGAGGATTGGGAAACTTTCATAGGACAACAGAAGGAAACAAAACAGGTAATATGGGCTGAAAAGATGAAGTACGAGGGGAAGCTGGCCAGGAATATAAAGAAGGACAGTAAAAGCCTCTTTAGATATGTTAAGGGAAAAAGAGTAGCAAAGTCAAATGTGGGTCCCTTGAAGGCAGACACGGGTGAAATTATTATGGGCAACAAGGAAATGGCAGAAGAGTTGAACAGGTACTTTGGATCTGTCTTCACTAAGGAAGACACAAACAATCTCCCAGATGTACTGGAGGAGAGAGGATCTAAGGGGGTCGAGGAACTGAAAGAAATTTTCATTGGGCGAGAAATAGTATTGGGTAGGCTAATGGAACTGAAGGGTGATAAATCCCCTGTGCCTGATGGTCTGAATCCCAGGACCCTCAGGGAGGTGGCTCTAGAAATAGTGGACGCATTGGTGATCATTTTCCAATGTTCAATGGATTCAGCATCAGTCCTGTGGATTGGAGGATAGCTAATGTTATCCCACTTTTCAAGAAAGGAGCGAGAGAGAAAACGGGGAATTACAGACCAGTTAGCCCGACTTCGATGCTGGAGTCAATTATTAAAGAGGTAATAATGGGGCATTTGGATAGCAGTAAAAGGATTAGTCCAAGCCAACATGGATTTATGAAAAGGAAATCATGCTTGACTAATCTTCTGGAATTTTTTGAGGATGTGACAAGTAAAATGGATGAAGGGGAGCCAGGGGATGTAGTGTATCTAGACTTTCAGAAAGCCTTTGATAAGCACGGGAGACTGGTGACTAAAATTAGAGCACATGGTATTGGGGGTAGGGTGTTGACATGGATAGAAAATTGGAAGCAATGTGTAGGAGTAAACGGGTCCTTTTCAGAATGGCAGGCAGTGGCGAGTGGAGTGCCGCAAGGCTCGGTGTTGGGGCCGCAAGTGTTTACCATATATATTAATGATTTGGAAGAGGGAATTAGGAGCAACACTAGCAAGTTTGCGGATGACACAAAGCTGGGTGGCAGTGTGAACTGTGAGAAGGATGTTAAGAGGTTGCAGGGTGACCTGGACAGGTTGAGTGAGTGGGCAAATGCGTGGCAGATGCAGTATAATATAGATAAATGTGAGGTTATCCACTTTGGCGGCAAAAACAAGGTGGCAGATTATTATCTCAATGGGGTTAGGTTAGGTTAGGTAAGGGGGAGGTACAGCGAGACCTGGATGTCCTTGTACACCGGTCACTGAAAGTTGGCGTGCAGGTGCAGCAGGCAGTGAAGAAAGCGAATGGAATGTTGACCTTTATAACAAGAGGATTTCAGTACAGGAGTAAAGAGGTTCTTCTGCAGCTGTACAGGGCACTAGTGAAACCACATCTGGAGTATTGTGTGTAGTTTTAGTCTCCTAATTTGAGGAAGGACATCCTTGTGATTGAGGCAGTGCAGAGTAGGTTCAAGAGATTGATCCCTGGGATGGCGGGTCTGTCATATGAGGAAAGATTGAAAAGACTAATCTTGTATTCACTGGAGTTTAGAAGGATGAGGGGGATCTTATAGAAACATATAAAATTATAAAAGGACTGGACAAGCTAGATGCAGGAAAAATGTTCCCAATGTTGGGCAAATCCAGAACCAAGGACCACAGTCTTAAAATAAAGGGGAGGTCATTTAAGACTGAGGTGAGAAAAAAACTTTTTTTACCCAGAGAGTTGTGAACTTATGGAATTCCCTCCCACAGTGGGCAGTGGAGGCCAAATCACTGGATGGATTTAAGAGAGAGTTAGATAGAGCTCTAGGGGCTAGTGGAGTCAAGGGATATGGGGAGAAGGCAGGCACGGGTTATTGATTTCGGACAATCAGCCATGATCACAATGAATGGCTGTGCTGGCTCAAAGGGCCGAATAGCCTCCTCCTGCACCTATTTTCTATGTTTCTATGACAGCCCAGGACCACTGCACTCAGACAATCCCACAACTCCCCCCTTTTGCACACTGTAGCTGACAATAGTGAGATTAAACGAGAACTTACCTGTTCGAAGTTTGATCTTTATTACGATGAGGGATTACGTGAAGAAGCCCCGCCTGGACTTCAAAGCAGCGGCATGAAAAACACAGAACCAATAGCCGAAGTAAAATAGTAAGGCTCAAAATAGACTAGAACTACCAGATGATCATTTACATTATGAGGGTTGGGAGTGGAGGGCACGTAATCCCTCATCGTAACTCCTCATAAAATAAAGATCAAACTTCGAACAGATAAGTTCTCGTTTAATCTCACTATTTTACTTCGGAGTCACGTGAGTGACTACGTGAAGATTTTAAAGCTCTGTGTTTTTTATGTCGTAAATTCATTTCATACGACTCTGTTTAGTCAAAACAGTAGTGAGTAAATAGTATTTTAAGACATTGTTACAATTTATGTAATAAGTCCTTTAATCATAAAAAGAACAACTTTTTAATAATAACCCCTCTATCGCAGGGGAAAATTACAAAATAAATTGATAATGATGTCAATGGTAACATAAATCGATAATATAAATCGATAATATAAAACAAAGCAAGCATTTAAAGAGAACCCAGTACTGCGAGTCCAAATCCTGGCACCGTGACAACAGGTTTATTGTAGAACTTTGAAAAAATCTCTTCTCTAGACCACCCTGCGGCCTTTAAAATCTGATCGAGTGGTACGTCCTGTACCTTTGCCACGGACGTAGCTGCCGCCCTAGTGGAGTGAGATTTAAACACATCAGTGTCTATTCCTGCTAGACCCAAAACCTGTTTTAACCATCTAGAAATGGTTTGAACTGAAACTTTTGTATGTGGCTTTTTGTGTGTTATCAATAACGCTTTCTCAGAACCTCTGAGATTTTTGGTTACCTCAATGTATTGAGTTAAATGCTTAACTACACACAATGTTTCATCAATAGGATATGCTTTAAACATTACCTTCATTCCAGTTCTTCCTGGTCTGCTTTGTTTGATCAAGTCATAAACATAAAACACAATGTTATCTGTAGTCACATGCATGCAATTCAACCATAACAATCGCAAAGTTTGTACTCTTTGAGCTGATACCAATGCCATTAACATTACCACCTTGAATGTTAATTTCTGCAAGACATTGAATTAATTGGAGTCCATTGTTTAAGCAAAGTGAGAACAATGCTAACATCCCAAATTTCTGTATATCTGGGCTTGGGAGGATTTTTATTGAAAATTCCTTTCATGAATCGGGATACTAATGGGTGAGACCCAACTGAATCCCGATCCGAAATTTGTCCTAAATAGGATGACAATGCACTACGAGCACAATTAATGGCACTATAACTCAAATGCTCATCAAAGTGTAACCCAGCAAGGAACTCCAATACATTTGAAATGTTTGCAGTATGATAAGATATCTTTGACTGTGTACAAAAACTTCCCATTTCCTTATATGCGACATATTGTTTTTTAGTGCTATTCCTCCAAGCTGCATCTATAACATCCATGGTCCTGTCCGACAGTTCAAACTCTTGCAACGGTCTGGTCAGAACCTGCAGATTTACAATTCATATGATCATGCAATGGATGAATTTCTTTTGTTACTGGTTGTGTCACCAGATTGTCGCAACTGGGAATTGTCATACATGGTTCAATAATCATTTTAGCATCAATGGGAACCATGACTGCGTGGGCCAATTTGGCACCACCAAAATGCCTTTGGCAGCGTCTTGCGCTATTTTCTTGAGACATTGCCCAATGAGACAGAATGGGGAAAAGCATAAAAGAACGTATTTCCCCCAGTGTAGCGAGAAAGCATCCACCGCTACTGCCCCTGGATCGTGTTCCCAAGACACGTATTTGGGCAATTGGTGATTCAATCTAGATGCAAACAGATCAATGTCCGGCACTCCATACCGACTGACAATATTTTTGAAATTTGTGGATTTAACATCCATTCTGTATTGTCTTTAAATATTCGTGATCTTTTGTCTGCCACAACATTGTCTCTCCCCGAGAGATAAATAGCTGAAAGCCAATATTTTTTGCCATACACCATTGCCACATCTGGTTTACCAGATGATCACATGATATTGATCTGACACCACCCATGTGATTGATATATACCACAGCTGTGGTATTATCTATTTGTACTTGGACATGCAAATCTTTTAATGAAGTGCAATAAGCTTTTAATCCATAAATGCTCCCAGTAGCTCCACATATTTAATACCATATGTATGGAGCAAAAAATCCTCTTGGACAGCCCATCTGCCTCCACAGCTGGTCTCATTATCCGTAGCCCCCCATCCGGGAGAACTTGCGTCTTTTTTAGTTTGCAAAAACACTGCTGGCTGATGAACTAATGTTCTTAGCAGCTTGTGGAACATACTCAATCCACCAATGTAATTCTGATAAGCTTCCTTAGGCAATTGCATTGGCCTATCAAAATGGCCTGCTCGCTGAATAAGCGCTTGAATTTTTGCCCTTTGAAGATTTTGGTAATGTAGACGACCAACTCTACTGCTGGAAATGCTGCTACCAATTTACCAATAACCTTGGCAACCTCTCGGATGGAGGGATAAGGTTTGTTAATCAGGTCCTGACACACATTTGTCAAATCCAACACCTTATCCATTGGTAAAGTTACCAACATGGTAACTGAGTTAATCACAAACCCACAGATATTCAATGGTTTGGGATGGCTGTAACTTAGATTTGTTGGATGGATCAGGAACCCAACTTCTCAAACAAACTTGTAGTTGCTGAGACTGATTTTCCAGCTGACTCCTGATTAGCATTGACAATTAAATGTCATCTAGATAAGCCATAACGATGTGTTTATTTTTTGTGCCCTTAGCAGTGCAAGTGCTGGCTTAATCCATTTTAGGCAAAGCTTTGTATTGCCACAGCTGTCCCATCCATAGACTTTAATTACCTGCGAAACTATGGTGAATTGGGACCGAAAATATGCATCCTTCAATCTATTGTAGCCATATAACAACCTGTTGATACCAGCTGCATTGCAGTGTTGAATGTGTCCATTTTTAAATGTTTATACTGGACAAATGTATTCAATTGTGTGAGATCTAAATTGATTCTACAACCCCCATCTTTCTTCAGTCTGGGGAAAATATTTGATACAATTGTTGTGGATCCTCTCCCTTTTGTTTTCTCAATAACTCCTTTCTCACACAAATACTTAACCTCTTTTGTCAATTTCAATACTTTCAAGACTGAACATCAAAGAATGATTAGGCTTATTGTGTCCCAATGGATCCATACCTCCCTTTCATTATAACATTTGGAGTCTACCACCAATCTGAGGTTCATCCAAACATCCTTCTTTAATAGGATAAAGTTTTTGTACCTCTCCAACTGGACAAAATGATCTCCTTTCCCAATAATGGGTGTACATTCGGCTGTGCTAGCTGGTATTCTTCCTTATCATACTCTCCTCGGCTCGTTCCAGCTCCAAAATCAAATCCCCTTCTCATATGACCAGCCTTTCTGGCCAAACTGAAGGGTTTCACAAGGCCAACAGTTTTTGCCTCTTCATCCATTTCTTTAATTTGTTTAGACTTCCTCTGAACAAATAACCAAGAGCTTGAACATTGCTTGCCCTGCACGACCCTGAAAATCTTGGATGTAAAAGAGGCCGAATGGCAATCTCCCATTTTATATATTTTATCTCAAAATGAGTTGCAGAATAAGCCCAACATATGTTTTTTTTAATTCTGAACTTTGGTCATTCCACAACCTTCCAGCTTGTCTTCCAAAAGACAGTGATGCCAAAATTAGCTTGAGGATTCTTTGAATCATAATTCCTGTACCCGCATTATTGCTGACATTGGCGCCCAAAAAAGCTGGATTCATCATAGGTACCTTCTTTGAGGTACAATAATAGGTGTTTTAATCCGATATGCTGTCTCAATCATAACAGCTTTTTTGAGGCAGGTGAGAGACCATATAATTAACATTGGCCGCCAGGTTTCCTTCCATGGCCTCACCGCCTCCTCCAGGTATAGTAACTTTGTGCCCCATCAGACACACCTGGATTTGTATTGTGGTGGGTACTTCTGACCACAATAAATAGGTGTTTAAATCCAATTTTGCTGTCTCAACCATAGCAGCTTTTTTGAGGCAGGTGAGAGGCCATATAATTAACATTGGCCGCCAGGTTTCCTTCCATGGCCTCACCGCCTCCTCCAGGTATAGTAACTTTGTGCCCCATCAGACACACCTGGATTTGTATTGTGGTGGGTACTTCTGACCACAAACACCACTTTCAGGGTCAGTCTCATACAGCCCTGGTACTCCTGAAACTTGTTCAAGGAGACTTCCTCCAGCCCAATCCCAGGCACTGGAGTTTCAATTCCCAATTCAAACTGGCACCATATTCATGTATATGGAACCCCCTCAGGGGCTGCCTGGGAATATTCTGGGTACTTAGACCCTTGGTTGATATTGTTTGAAGTATTTTCTCCATTAGATCCATACTTAGCCAAAAGGCTTTCCTTTCAGGATCTTTCAGAAACCTCAGGCCTTTCAAGCTTCTTTCTTTTACATTTTAGGCACTGGGTTTTCAAAGTTTTTGTTTGTGGAGCAACCAAAGGCTCACTAACGGGTATTTCAACAGCCACCGGTATCGGAACCGGCTCCGCAATAATCTGCTGTCCCGACTTTTCTACACCCCGGGACGCACGTTTTACCCGCGATTTTTTAAAACATTTTTATTTTTATTTTAACTCCTCCTGGTTTACCTACCAGCCTACGGAGTTTTTAGGAAACGCCTGGAAGTAAAATAATTTTACTTACCTGCGGGCCGTTTCCTTACCGCTGTGTTGGAGCTGCGCTCTGCAGCTCTTCCTCTGCCGATAGCGTCAACGTAATGCCGATCCAGCGCCAGGCGGGGCTTCTTCACGTAGTCACTCATGTGACTCCGAAGTAAAATTTCCTAATTGGCTCCAATCAAGCCAATGACCACATTAACCCTTTGCCCACCATTGGCCAATCAATGTTTGTTGCACACATCATGCTATCCACCAGGGGCAGTAGTTGTCTGCGGGGCAATAATTGCCCTCTGTTGATTAATTGCTCTTTGCACAAAGTGGCTGCTTGCATTTCTTTAAGTCAGAGACGACCATAAAACACAGAATCAGAATTAGGCCATTCGGCCCATCGAGTCTACTCCACCATTCAATCATGGCTGATCTATCTCTCCCTCCTAACCCCATTCACCTGCCTTCTCCCCATAACCCCTGACACCCGCACTAATCAATAATCTATCTATCTCTGCCTTAAATATATCCACTGACTTGTGGCCTCCACCGCCATCTGTGGCAACGAATCCCACAGATTCACCACCCTCTGGCTAAAGAAATTCCTCCTCATCTCCTTCCTAAAAGAATGTCCTTTAATTCTGAGGCTGTGCCCTCTGGTCCTAGACTCTCCCACTAGTGGAAACATCCTCTCCGCATCCACTCTATCCGGGCCTTTCACTGTCCGGTGAAGTTTCAATGCCCCCCCCCACCCCAATCTTCTAAACTCCAGCAAGTACAGGCCCAGCGCTGACAAACGCTCATCGTACGTTAACCCACTCATTCCTGGGATCGTTCTTGTAAACGCTAACTCTTTTGTCTTGCTGATGTTGAGGGATGGATTGTTATCCTGACAATAGGTGCAGGAGTAGGCCATTCGGTCCTTCAGGACAGAATGTTCTCAATGTCTCATCTTTGCTGCTCATGTGGCTGAAATAGTGTTCTGACCAGTGGACGTTGTGGGTGGCAAGGCCAAGGGACATTGGTGTCAAGGGTCACGGTGGGGGGAATGTTCTGACCAATTCTAACGTCTGAGAAGTGAATAGTGATGATTTGTTAATTCATCGTGGCTGAAGCAGGTGGGCTCACTTCTGGCCATACTTTACAGTGGACATTCAACCAGGGAAAGTAAACTTTCTTTATTAACAATGAATGACCCAGAGAAAGGAGACTGTTACTCTTGGAAGTTCATAGAGTCACAGCATGGAAACAGCCCAGCATGGAAACGGGCCCTTCCCTCAGCCAAACTTGCCCTCCCCGACCAACATGCCCCATCTACACTAGTCCCACCCTGACCAACATGCCCCATCTACACTAGTCCCACCCCGACCAACATGCCCCATCTACACTAGTCCCACCCCGACCAACATGCCCCATCTACACTAGTCCCACTCCGACCAACATGCCCCATCTACACTAGTCCCACCTGCCCGCGTTTGGCCCATGTCCCTCCAAAGCTGTCCTATCCAAGTGTCTCTTAAACATTGTGATAGTCCGTGCCTCAACTACCTCCTCCGGCAGCTCATTCCATATACCCACCACCCTCTGTGTGGAAACGTTGCCCCTCAGATTGACATTATTAATGTGAACCATTTGTGCACAACTCTGCTGGTGTGAGTAATAAATGAAATGATAGATAGCGGTAGAGTAGCTGCCTCACAGCGCCAGAGATCCGCGTTCCATTCTGAATACGGATGCTGTCTGTACGGAGTTTGCACGTTATCCCCGTGACCTGCGTGGGTTTTCTCCGGCTGCTTCGGTTTCCTTCCGCATTCCAAAGACGTGCAGGTTTGTAGGTAAATTGGCTTTTATAAAAATGTCCCTAATGTGTGTAGGATGGAGCTAGTGTACGGAGTGATCACTGGTCGGCGATGACTCTTTGGGCCGAAGGGCCTGTTTCCGCACAGTATCTCTAAAATCTAAACAATACCCGGTGACTTGGCCTCCACCGCCCTCTGTGGCAATGAATTCCACAGATTCACCACCCTCCAGCTAAAGAAATTCCTCCTCATCTCCTTTCTAAAGGCATGGGTGGGAAAGGCAGAGAGGGTGAGGGGCCAGACGCGGGCATGTGGGACTAGCTTCGATAGGCATGGCTGTATGTTTCTGTGCTGTGGGACTGACGGGGCTCAACAGGGTAGTAGTTTGATGCTTCAGCCTGCAGCAACCCAGGAGAACTGTGTTCCAGATGCTTCATTAGTTTGTTGTTCTGCACATCGACCGGGTGGCGATGAAATCTCCCGTTCACACGCAGCCGCCAGAGCAAACAGTGTACATACAGTGATGACAAATTCAATAAATGCAATATCTAGTGCAGAACAGTGCAAGATTGTGTTGCAGAAAGCCCGGGGTAGCACGGACGAGAAGGGCCAAAGGGCCTGTCGCCGGGCAGGGCGACCACCGACGCTGTCCGTGTGGAGTTTGCTCGCTTCCCCCTCCGTGGAGGACCGGATGCGAGTCGGGGCAGGGGAGGCGAGCTCAGCCTTCCAAGCCTCAATCCAAGCTCAGCCTTCCACCCTCGCATCCTAGCCCCGATGGGCCGAGTGCCGCTGCCTTCCTCACTGGGCAACAACCGAGGGGTAAAACACAGACGAATCCTCTTCCAATCCCCCGAATACCTCAGGGAATGCTCCTGTCCTGTCTTTGAAATCAATCTATCACAATTGTGCACGATCAGTCAGCATTATCCTTTTTTTAATATATAGACAAAAGCTGATCAAGTTCAAATTGGAATTTATTGTCACTTGCACCAATTAAGGTACAGTGATATTTGAGTTACCGTACAGCCATACTGAGTAAAAAGCAACAAGACACACAGCCATATAAAATAAAATCTAACATAAACATCCACCACAACGAAATCCACATTCCTCACTGGAAGGTAATAAAGTTCAATCATCTTCCCCTTTTGTTCACCCGGGGCTGTTGAACCCTCTGCAGTCGACACACTACATAAAAGTCCCTTTAAACTTCCATGATCCAAAGACATCCTCATGAAGAAGGCCTCTGCTTGGACAGCTATCCAGCCAGAAGGTGCGAAAGCATTGCAGAAGTTTGCGATATTTCTTAGAAGTATGAAAGAAATGACTACCCTCTTAGACCACATGCAAGAAATGAATGTTGTCAGCAATATGAAAATGATCACTCTAAAACTGCCCTATAGACTTAGGGAAAAGATAAAGCTGGTCTGTTGGAGGAAAATGAGAATCATGAGGCGATGCTTCCTGATCTGGGGAACTTCATAGAAAAGGAAGTACGGTTCATGTCAAATTTACGCTATGGGAGTATTCAAGATCCTAAACCAATCGCAACTGTCAAAGTTTCTACCTTTACTAAAACAAAAGGAAGATCGGGACCTAAGGGAAGTAGTTTTGATTCCGCTGTAAATACCTGCAGAAACTAAAGGCCAAAAGGAAGGAGATACATCTACTGTTAAGCCAAGATGGTTCTGCTTGTCATCCAGCGAGAAGAAGACAGAGGAATGACAAAGAGATGGCCCACGAGGGAAGGGAAGGGGGGCTGTCGATGACTGGTCAGCTCGGACCTTGCATCCCATCCCAAGAATGGTCACCGCATTCTCGACAGGGCCAAGGAGAGCTTGTAATAGGAACACTTCTCCATCCGTTTCCCACCACGGATGGCTGACCTGCTGAGTTCTACCGGCACTTCGGAGGGGAATGGACAGGTGACGTGTCGGGTCTGGACCCTTCTTTGGACTGATGGAGTCAGGGGAGAAAGCTGGAAAAAGAGATGGGGTTGGGACAGACTCCAGGACTTGATTAGGAGGGGGAAGTTTCCTTAATTTGGAGAATTCAATGTTCATGTCATTGGGCTGTAAGCTATGAGGTGCTGTTCCTCCAGTTTGCGTGTCATCTCACTCTGGCAATGGGGGAGGCCCAGGACAGAAAGATCAGTGTGGGAGTAGGAAGGGGAGTTAAAATGGTTGGCAACCGGGAGATCCAGTAGGCCTTGGAGGACCGAGCGCAAGTGTAGGGTGAAATGCACGCCTAGTCCTGATACATTAGACATTAGGCAAGAGACAATAGGTGCATGAGTAGGCCATTCGGCCTTTGAACCAGCACCACCATTTAATGTGATCATGGCTGATCATCCACAATCAGTACCCCGTTCCTGCCTTCTCCCCATATCCCCTGACTCCGCTATCTTTAAGACCCCTATCTAGCTCTCGCTTGAAAGTATCCAGAGAACCGGTCTCCACCGCCCTCTGAGGCAGAGAATTCCACAGACTCACAACTCTCTGTGTGATAAAGTATTTCCTCGACTCTAAATGGCCGACCCCTTATTCTTAAACTGTGTGTGATCCCTGGTTCTGGACTCCCCTAACATCGGGAACATGTTTCCTGCCTCTAGCGTGTCCAAACCCTTAATAATCCTGTATGTTTCAATAAGATCCCCTCTCATCCTTCTAAACTCCAGAGTGTACAAGCCCAGCCGCTCCATTCTCTCAGCATATGACTTCCGCCATTCCGGGAATTAAACTTGTGAACCTACGCTGCACTCCCTCAATTGCAAGAATGTCCTTCCTCAAATTTGGAGACCAAAACTGTACGCAATACTCCAGGTGTGGTCTCACTACGGCCCGATACAACTGCAGAAGGACCTCTTTGCTCCTATACTCGACTCATTGTTATGAAGACAACATGCGATTCGCTTTCTTCACTGCCTGCTGTACCTGCATGCTTACTTTCAGTCACTGATGAACAAGGACCCCCCAGATCCCGTTGTACTTCCCCTTTTCTCAATTTGACACCATTTAGATAATAATCTGCCTTCCTGTTTCTGCTACCAAAGTGGATCTCACATTTATCCACATTAAACTGCATCTGCCATGCATCTGCCCACACACCCAATCTGTCCAAGTCACCCTGCATTCTCATAGCATCCTCATCACAGTTCACACTGCCACCCAGCTTTGTGTCATCTGTAAATTTGCTGATGTTACTTTTAAACCTATTAATTGATGTATATAGTAAATAGCTGCGGTCCCAGCACCGAGCCTTGCGGCACCCCACTAGTCACTGCCTGCCATTCTGAAAGGGACCCGTTAATCCTCTTTGTTTCCTGTCTGCCAAACAATTTTCTATTCATGTCAGCACTCGACCCCCAATACCATATGCCCTAAATTTGCCCACTAATCTCCCATGTGGAACCTTATCAAATGCTTTCTGATAGTCCTGGTACACTACATCCACTGGCTCTCCCTTGTCCATTTTCCTAGTAACATCCTCAAAAAATTCCAGAAGATTAGTTAAGCATGATTTCCCCTTCGTAAATCCACGCTGACTCGGACTGATCCTGTTACTGCTATCCAAATATACGGCTATTTCATCTTTTATAATTGACTCCAGCATCTTCCCCACCACCGATGTCAATAACTGGTCCATAATTCCCTGTTTTCTCTCTCCCGTCTTTCTTAAAATGTGCGATAAAATTAGCTACCCTCCAATCCATAGCAACTGATCCTGATTTCATTTCGGAGTCATGTGAGTGACTTCGTGAAGAACCCGCCAGCACGCATGCGCGACATATCGTCGCTCACATTTACAGTCGACGGCTGGAGGTGGAGCGCGGCTCACCACCAGCCCTTCACAAGGACCGCTCAGGTAAGTATAGGCAACCTTGAGCTGGTTGTCCCTGGTTGTCCCTGGTGTTTGAACTGTGTTTTCTTCAACAGGGATATGGATAAAAGGAGTACAGGCCGCAGGACTTCCGAAAGGAGTCGTCGGCCATTATTACCGGAGCTCTCTACAACGGCAGCACCCGCAAGTCGGGCCGGGAAAAAGGCGCGGAAGTCGGGGAGCCCTGTGACTACAGGACCCGACCCACCGACACAGCTGTGTACGAGCGGGGAACCCGCAAAACAACAAGTTGGACCGGCGCCTGAGCAGGTAGACCCTGACTCCATTTCTCTATCTCCAACTGGGAGAGAAACGTTGGCTGAAATGAGCAAACGGGTTACCCGTGCTGCTGCACGGCCCTTCTCCCAGAGCCCTCGTAGAAGAGCCAGGGATAGAGCTCAACAGCAAAGCCCTTATAGGGCAGAATATTCACCAGAGGCCGCTAGACTGCGGACTGGTGGCTTATCGAGACCCGGGTCCACTGGCAGACCAGGAAGGGCCAGTGTAGACTCACCACCTAGCAGAACCAGTAGAAGTCATGCAGGTGGAGTCTCACCACGGTCACCGCATCCCCCATTAGCGGCAGGACGGGACCATACGTCGCCTGAGTCCAGGAGAAGGACAGGCGGCAAGCCCGCGCGGATGTCGGGTCACCACGCTGCGGCGGCAGGTACCGACTACACACCGCATATGGCCTTTGAGGCAAGCGGACCTAGCTCATCCAAAAGGAGGCGAATGAGCAGATCCGCGCGGGAGTCGTACAGCTCCGCTGAGGTGGCTGGCAGCGACTTTTCGTCACGGCACCGAGATTACCTCGACGAGGTACGGGCCAGTGATAGGAGCCTCAGGAGTTCCTTCGGGCATGAGGGCTCTGACCTCCCATTCACTCACGATGAAGGACGCATCGAACGAATGGAGAGGATGATGGAACGGATCCTGCAGCAGAGTCAACGGCAGGAAATGTCCAGTTCCAGGGGATTATTGGATATATCACCATCGCCAATGAATAGCATGAGGCAGCCAGGGGAAGAAGAGGACATATTGGTACATGAACCAGTGGCACCTGAGGTTCCTCAGGAAGAACTTTTGGACGTGGCAACTAAGTTTGCTTTACCCAAATCATCAGGGCAACCTCTTAAACCAAAACTGGCCGCTACCATTGACTTCCTCGCCAACCATCAACTACAGGATCAGGTCCTTGCGGAAGCCATGAATAGGTACAAGGCACCGAGTAATTGCAACTCACTCAATGTACCTATAGTAAATATGCCTATTTGGGGCAATATAAGCCCGGGCATAAGAGCACAGGAGATAAAATTGCAAAGAATCCTAAAATTGCTCACGTCTGGGATTACCGCTTTTGCGAGGTCGGTGGACGGGATGGATTTAAACACCGAACAGGAAGACGCTCTTGCATTGTTGTGTAATACGCAATATGAGATAAATGCTTTTCGGAAAACTACCATCAAGCCCACTCTAAATCCCAAATTCGCGGGGCTATGCAGAGCATCTCCAACACCACCACCCAGACAACTATTTGGGGAAGACCTACCGAAGCAGGTCAAGGATCTAAACGACCATGCCAAGAAAGTGGGTCTTATGAGGTCGCACACCTCGACCAGACAAACGGCCAGGAAAATGCCATATTCCAGGCCGCGGGGTCAAACCGAAAGGCCAGCAAGGACCTACATACCGGCCCCTCCACAATACCAGCAACTTCAACAGCCGAGTCCTTTTTTAGGGCAAGGCCCACAACGGCCAGCATGGAAGATGCGGCAACCGCATCACCAGCACAACCCAGCACCTTCACGTCCCACCAAACATGCCGGGGGCCGGCATGGAGGTAAGGAGGTCTGGATTTTATGCACTTGCATGTCTAACCTCACATGTTGGAGGGAGATTACGGTTCTTTAAGGAGGCATGGGATACCATCACCTCAGATGAGTTTATTTTACAAAGTATTCAAGGCCATGAGATTGAGTTTATAAATGGTCAACTTCCTCCACCTCAGCATATGCCGAATCGCAAATTTGCACTTTCCAATAAGGAAATAGCAGAAGGCTATGCTGAAATCTTGAGATTACAAGAAAAAGGGGTGATAGAAAGAACCGTATCCAACATTTTCACAAAAACCAAGAAAGATGGTGGATGTCGGGTTATCATAGATCTAGCCCATTTGAATATCTTTGTAAAATATACCCATTTTAAAATGGACACGTTCGAGACAGCCAAATCTTTGGTTTCCAAGGGCTGCTTCATGGCATGCATTGATTTAAAAGATGCATATTATACAGTATCCATTCAGAAACATCACAGGAAGTTCTTAAAATTTACCTGGATGGATCAACTTTGGCAATACAGAGCTTTGCCCAATGGGCTTACTACAGCCCCTAGATTGTTTACTAAATTACTCAAGCCAGTGTTAGCAACACTGAGGAGACAAAACCATACAGTTATGGCTTACTTGGATGATATCCTAATTATTGGGAATACATTGGAATCAACAAAATTGGCAGTTACAGCCACTGTGACATTATTTCAAAAAATGGGATTTATTATCCATCCAGATAAATCAAAGTTCTGTCCTTCACAGATCATGGACTATCTGGGGTTTACGATTGATTCCAATCGAATGATTACCACCATTCCAATTAACAAAGTTGGGGATATCATTGAAGCATGTAATAATCTGGTCTGCGCCAGTATACCATCAATCAGACAAGCTGCCAAGGTAATTGGGAAAATGGTAGCAGCTTTTCCAGCTGCTCAATTCGGACCTTTACATTATCAAAATTTGCAAAGATCCAAGATTTCAGCATTAAAATTGAATGCTGGACATTTTGATAGACCCATGCAGCTGCCGTTTAAGGCAAAAATAGAGTTACAATGGTGGATTGACATTATCCGTAACTCATTCAAACCCATCATTGTGCCTCGTCCGTTGGTGTACTTACAAACAGACGCAAGCTCCCATGGCTGGGGAGCTACGGACAACAACACTAGTTGTGGGGGCAGATGGGACACACTTGAATCTACCCTTTTGTTATCACAAGGGATAAATTATTTGGAGATGCTAGGGGCATTCCACGGACTTAGAGCTTATTGTTCAAACATTACTGACACTCATGTCCGTCTCCAAATAGACAACACCACTGCGGTGACATATCTAAATCATATGGGCGGTACCAGGTAAATTTCATGTGATGAATTGGCTAATACAATTTGGCTCTGGTGCATACAATGCAATATTTGGATTTCAGCTACCTACCTACCAGGTAAGCTCAATACAGTGGCGGACACCAGGTCACGGAAATTTAATGACAACATTGAGTGGATGTTAAATCCCCAAATATTCGCCAAAATTACAGCCAAATTTGGTAAACCGGATATTGACCTTTTCGCGTCACGGTTAAACCATCAGGTACCAACATATGTATCATGGGAACCAGATCCTGGGGCAATGACGATGGACGCTTTCTCGCTAGACTGGGGGAAATGGTTTTTCTATGCATTTCCTCCATTTTGCCTCAGCAGTCGGGTATTGCGGAAAATCCAGTCAGATGCTGCTAAAGGCATTCTTATCATACCCGACTGGCCTACACAGCCATGGTATCCGGTGGTCCTTGGAATGATAAGTGAACCATGGGCCCTCTTAGAGAATTGCCCACAATTGGTGACGAACCCTGTTACAGGGGAACATCATCCCTGCCATAGTCATTTGAAATTATTGGCTTGCAGGTTCTGAATAGACCATTACTGCAGTATGGTCTCTCATCAAGGACTATGGATACAATTGGAGCATCATGCAGGGAGTCCACAAGACGGCAATATTTGACGCAAATCAGGAAATGAGAAACCTACTGCGGCCGCTTGAACATTGCATATGACTCCGTCACCGTAACAGATGTGCTGGAATTTCTTGCGAGGTTGCATCATGACGAACACCTCAGCTACAGTGCCATCAATAGCGCCAGGAGTGCGCTATCTTTCTACCTCAATATCGAAGTAGGATCCAATAAACTGGTGTCCAAATTGATGCGGGGAATATTTAATTCTAACCCGCCCAGACCCCGTTACAATGTTACCTGGGACATTGGGATAGTATTAACCCTACTCAGGACATGGTCGCCTATGGCTGGGCTCGATTTGGACAAACTCACCCTGGTGATGTTATTGGCACTTACCTCAGCACAAAGGGTACTGACGCTTCAAAAGATCAAGATTGACAGAATGGTCTCTACCCCAGAGAAAGTAATCTTCTATATTGATGAATTACTAAAGCAGCACAGACCTGGGTTCACAGGGCTGCAGCTGGTGTTTCCAGCATACCCCTGATGCAAGGCTATGTTTAGCCACCTATATCCGCCACTATATAAAAGGAATTTAAAGGGAATGGAAAAATATCTGCTAATCAGCCACAAAAAACCACACCATAGAGTGTTGGTTAAGACGATCTCCAGATGGCTTAGAATCGTCTTGGACACAGCAGGTATAGACACTAACGTATTTAAATCCCATTCCACCAGGGCTGCATCGACGTCGGCGGCAAAGGTCATGGAGGTGCCCATGGATCATATTCTTGCCACAGCGGGATGGGCTAGTGAAGCCACTTTTCAACGGTTTTACAACAAACCTGTTGCCGCTCCTGTAATGTTCGCGGAGGCCGTGCTGAATGCGGGTCAAGAACATATAGCTACTCCCCAGTGAGGGTTTTTTTCTTTGTTATAATTAATAAATATTATTATTTTTCAGTACATCCAGTCTGAAAACATGATTACTCCTATCCATCCTTATAGTGGCATGTGTGAGAGCATGGACGTGGTCCAGGGCATGAAATCACAGAGCTTTGAAGTGTTCACGAAGTCACTCACGTGACTCCGAAATGTAATAGTAAGATTAAACGAGAGCTTACTAGTTTGAAGTTTGATCTTTATTTTATGAGGAGTTGCGATGAGGGATTTCGTGCCCTCCGCTCCCAACCCTCGATCATAAAGTCAACTGGTAACTAGAGTCTCTTCAATCTTACTATAACAAGTCATTTCTTTGTTTGTTGGTTCTGTGATTCCACACCGCTGCTTTGAAGAATGTCGCGCATGCGTGCTGGCGGGTTCTTCACGAAATCCCTCATCGCAACTCATCATAAAATAAAGATCAAACTTCAAACTGGTAAGTTCTCGTTTAATCTTACTAATCTATGGAACATTGGAAAATGATCCCCAATGCATCCACAATTTCTAGAGCCACTTCTTTAATAACAAGGGATAAAATTGGTCCATTGGAGAGACCGACTGGTCAGCTATATGCAGTGCCAAAAGAGATGGGGGAGATATTGTACAATTTCTTTTCTTCGGTATTCACCAAGGAGAAGGATATTGAATTATGTGAGGTAAGGGAAACTAGTAGAGTAGCTATGGATACTATGAGTTTCAAAGTAAAAGAAGTACTGACACTTTTGAAAAATATAAAAGTGGATAAGTCTCCAGGTCCTGACAGGATATTCCCTAGGACATTGAGGGAAGTTAGTGTAGAAATAGCCGGGGCTATGACGGAAATATTTCAAATGTCATTAGAAAGGGGAATAGTCCCCGAGGATTGGCGTACTGCGCATGTTGTTCCATTGTTTAAAAAGGGTTCTAAAAGTAAACCTAGCAATTATAGACCGGTTAGTTTGACTTCAGTGGTGGGCAAATTAATGGAAAAGATACTTAGAGACAATATATATAAGCATCTCGATAAACAGGGTCTAATTAGGAACAGTCAACATGGATTTATGACTGGAAGGTCATGTTTGACTAATCTTCTTGAATTTTTTGAAGCGGTTACTAGGGAAATTGACGAGGGTAAAGCAGTGGATGTTGTCTATATGGACTTCAGTAAGGCCTTTGACAAGGTTCCTCATGGAAGGTTGGTTAAGAAGGTTCAACTGTTGGGTATAAATGCAGGAATAGCAAGATGGATTCAACAGTGGCTGAATGGGAGAAGCCAGAGGGTAATGGTGGATGGCTGTTTGTCGGGTTGGAGGCAGGTGACTAGTGAGGTGCCTCAGGGATCTGTGTTGGGTCCTTTGTTGTTTGTCATGTACATCAATGATCTGGATGAAGGGGTGGTAAATTGGATTAGTAAGTATGCAGATGATACCAAGATAGGGGGTGTTGTGGATAATGAAGAGGATTTCCAAAGTCTACAGAGTGATTTAGGCCAGTTGGAAAAATGGGCTGAAAGATGGCAGATGGAGTTTAATGCTGATAAATGTGAGGTGCTACACCTTGGCAGGACAAATCAAAATAGGACGTACATGGTAAACGGTAGGGAATTGAAGAATACAGTTGAACAGAGGGATCTGGGAATAACCGTGCATAGTTCCTTGAAGGTGGAATCTCATATAGATAGGGTGGTAAAGAAAGCTTTTGGTATGCTAGCCTTTATAAATCAGAGCATTGAGTATAGAAGCTGGGATGTAATCTTAAAATTGTACAAGGCATTGGTGAGACCAAATCTGGAGTATGGTGTACAATTTTGGTCGCCCAATTATAGGAAGGATGTCAACAAAATAGAGAGGGTGCAGAGGAGATTTACTAGAATGTTGCCTGGGTTTCAACAGCTAAGTTACAGAGATAGGTTGAATAAGTTAGGTCTTTATTCTCTGGAGCGCAGAAGGTTAAGGGTGGACTTGATAGAGGTCTTTAAAATGATGAGAGGGATAGACAGAGTTGATGTGGACAAGCTTTTCCCTTTGAGAATAGGGAAGATTCAAACAAGAGGACATGACTTTAGAATTAAGGGACAGAGGTTTAGGGGTAACATGAGGGGGAACTTCTTTACTCAGAGAGTCGTAGCGGTGTGGAATGAGCTTCCAGTGGAAGTGGTGGCGGCAGGTTCGTTGGTATCATTTAAAAATAAATTGGATAGGCATATGGATGAGAAGGGTATGGAGGGTTATGGTATGAGTGCAGGCAGGTGGGACTAAGGGAAAAAAGTTGTTCGGCACGGACTTGAAGGGCGAGATGGCCTGTTTCCGTGCTGTAATTGTTATATGGTTATATGGTTTAAGTACCCTGGGATGCAGACAATCAGGCCCTGGGGACTTATCAGCCTTCAGTCCCATCAGTCTACCCATCACCATTTCCTGCCTAATGTGGATTTCCTCCATCACCCCAGATCCTCTGGCCACTAGTACATCAGGAAGATTATTTGTGTCCTCCTTAGTGAAGACCGATCCAAGGTACCTGTTCAACTCATCTGCCATTTCCTTGTTCCTCATAATAAATTCACCTTTTTCAGTCTTCAAGAGCCCCACTTTGGTCTTAACTAATGTTTTCCTCTTCACAAACGTAAAGAAGGAACAGCAGATGCTGGTTTACAAAGAGAGACACAATCTCCTGGAGTAACTTGCACGTCTGGAGAGCATGGACAGGCAACATTCTAGGTCAGGACCCTTCTTCAGACTGCTTGGTGTGGGGGGTGGAGAAAGTTGGAAAGGAGAGGTGGGAGTGGTTGCCTTAGATCCCCTTCCCTCTACAGATGCGGCCTGACCCACTGAGTTCCTCCACTGCTTTAGAGGGAATGGACAGACGATGTTTTGAGTCAGGACCCTTCTTCGGACTGAATGGAGAGGGCGGGGGTAGGAAGCTGGAAAAGAGAGATGGGGGCTGGACAAAGCCTGGCAAGTGACAGGTGGACACAAAATGCTGGAGTAACTCAGCGGGACAGGCAGCATCTCTGGAGAGAAGGAATGGGTGACATTTCAGGTTGAGACCCTTCTTCAGATGTGATAGGTGGATATAGGTGAGGGCGACACAAGAAACTGCACATGCTGGAATCTTGCATAGAACACAATTTAGTTAGATGCACAGAATCTGTTGCCCAGAGTGGGGGAATCGAGGACCAGAGGACATGGGTTCAAGGTGAAGGGGAAAAGGTTTAAAAGGAAACTGAGGGGTAACTTTTTGACACAGAGGGTGGTGGGAGTATGGAACAAACTGTCAGAGGAGGTAGTTGAAGCTGTGACTATCCCAAGAAACAGTTAGACAGTAACATGAACAGGACAAGTTTGGAGGGATATGGACCAAACACAGGCAGGTGGGACTAGTGTAGCTGGGACATGTTAGTCGGTGTGGGCAAGTTGGGCCGAAGGGCCTGTTTCCACACAGTATCACTATGTCTAACAGAGTGCTGGAGTAACACCGGCGAGCACCCCTACACCTGCGCCCAGTGCGGCAAGCGCTTCACCCATTCCAGTAACCTGCTGTCCCACCAGCGCACCCACACCAGCGAGCGCCCCTACACCTGTATCTAGTGCGGCAAGGATTTCACCCTCTCCGTCAACCTACTGATGCACCAGCGCACGCACACCGGCGAGCGCCCCTACACCTGCGCCTAGTGCGGCAAGGGCTTCACCAACTCCACCAAGCTGCTGTCCCACCAGCGCACCCACACCGGCTAGCGCCCCTACACCTGCGCCTAGTGCAGCAAGGGCTTCACCAGCTCCACCAAGCTGCTGTCCCACCAGCACACCCACACCGGCTAGCGCCCCTACACCTGCACGCAGAGCAAGGGCTTCACCCGCCCCTCCGGGTTGCTGTCCCACCAGCGCACGCACACCGGCGAGCGCCCCTACACCTGCACACAGGGCAAGGGCTTCACCCGCCCCTCCAGGTTGCTGTACCACCAGCGCACGCACACCGGCGAGCGCCCCTTCACCTGCGCCCAGTGCGGCAAGGGCTTCACCAGCTCCACCAAGCTGCTGTCCCACCAGCGCACGCACACCGGCGAGCGCCCCTACACCTGCACGCAGGGCAAGGGCTTCACCCGCCCCTCCAAGCTGCTGTCCCACCAGCGGGTGCATGCCGTCGACTTCCCCTTCCCCAGCCCAGTGTGTGGAGAGCACTTGGCCTCCCACGCTCTGCCTCACCAGCGCGTGCACACCAGTGGCCAGCCCTACGACTGCCCGTACTGCGGTGAGGGGGTTGACAGCTTGCCGGGGTTGCGGCAGTACCGGCGGACCCACGCCGGCGAGCAGCTGCTCCCACTCCTGACAAGAGAGCACGGGGGCTGCGGGAGCACCAGCGAATATAAACCAGAGAGAGACCTTTTGTGTGCGCTGAGCGTGGCAAGGGTTTCACCTGCCTTGACCACCTGCTGGAGCACCGACGAATCCACACGGGCAGCGCCCCTTCACCTGCCTGCTCTGCAGCAAGGCCTTTGCCCGCTCCTCCAGCCTGCTAGCACACCACCACGTGGATAGATGGGCGCTGTTTAGGTGGACACAAAATGCTGGAAGGAATGGGTAACGTTTCAGGGTCGAGAACCATCTTCAGTGTCGACCCGAATACGTCACCAATTCCTTGTCTCCAAAGACGCTGCCTGTCCCACTGAGTTACTCCAGCACTTTGTGTCTATCTTCTCCACAGATGCTGCCTGTCCTGCCGAGTTACTCCAGCACTTTGTCACAGATTCAGAGTGATACAGCGTTGGAAAGAGGCCCTTCGGCCCAACTCATACTTGCACTCCTAGATCCCTCGACTCCACACATTCCCCCAGCCCCTCGCCGTTCACAGTGAAGATCCTGCCCTGGTTTGACTTCCTAAACTGCAACACCCTTCCCATCCCCAAACAATGTGACCTCCTCCCTGTGGGTCCCTGCCCCTTACCCCTGCTGCTGCCTCCTGCTCTTTACCCCCCTTTGCTCCCCCCCACCCCCAAAAATGTGAACCCACCCCACCTGGCTCCCTACCCCCTTCCTTGGTTCACTTGACCCCTCTCTCCCCCCCCCCCTCCAGTTCCCTGCCCCCCCATTCATCCCCCTCGGCACCAAACCCACTCCCCCTTGAATCCTCCCCCTTCCCTTTGCTCCCTGTTTCCCCCCCCCCCTACTTATTTCACCCGTTTTCCAGCTCCAGCCTCTTCACCCCTCTCCTCCCTCCCTCCACACTCTCTCTCTGTCTCTGTCTCTCTCTGACAGAAGCAATTCTGTTCCTCAGACGTTATTAATACATTTTAGGTATGTACTTTAACTTAACTACCCAGGCATTTAATTTTAATTTCTATTGCACATGAGATTTTTTTTGTCATCATTTAGCCATTTAGCTCATACCTGTGGCCTTAGTTTAATAAATGTTAGAGTAATGCTTTTATAATTTTTACTTAATTCAATGGAATTTTAATTTTGGCACGGTCCTTTCTGTCATTTTGTTTTCTTTTAGCATTATGAATTATGTTTTTTATTTCAAGAATAAACATTAAAAAAAACACAATTGCACAGCTACAACTGTTAGACTCAAAACTTTATGGACATGGGTTTAAAAGGTAACCTGATGATTCATGTGGTTCTTATGAAATGCCAACTTGCGTAATGTCATCACAGCAGATTTAGAATTATTTTACCGAGGGGTCGGATGTTTGGGGAACGACTCCACAGCCCAGTTTACTCCGCTGTCCCGTGTGTTTATAACATTATTTACCCCAGTTTTACAGGGTTTATTCCGCTGTCCCGTGTGTTTCTAACATCATTTACCCCAGATTTACCGGGTTTATTCTGCTCTCCTGTGTGTTTATAACATTATTTACCCCAGATTTTCCGGGTTTATTCCACTCTCCTGTGTGTTTATAACATCATTTACCCCAGTTTTACCCCAGACCAGCAGGCACGTGCCATCAGGGTAGGCAAGGTAGGCACTGCCTATCCTGACTAAAATTATAACATAGTAATAACTAAATATAAATAATAAAGGCATGGGTGAATTATGCCTATAATTATCTCTTAGGGAGTCATAATTCTCCGTGCCTTTCATCAGCAGCGCTTGTAACACGGGAAGCTCTGTGCAGCCCACATGCCGGAAGCGCTGCTTGAAGCCGTCACTTTCAAGCGGGGCTGAAGGCAGCAGAAATTCTGCCTTTGCAGTACTGCACATACGCATCAGTCTACTGCGCATGCGCAGCGCAAGTTTTTTGGCGGGGTTTTCAACTATGGATTGTCGTGTACCAATGATGTGGTAAGTACATTTTGTGTTTATGTTTTTAAATACCGTATTTCCCGGGGTGTGGGGGGGAGCGCTCCTTTCACAGCATTTGGGGAGTCTGGCTAAAATTGCGGGGAGGGCAGGAATGTTATGAATGAATGGTCAGGAGCATCCACTTGCGATGCTCCTTGCACGGAGGCGTGTAATGGCACCACTCTGAGGCCGGGGGGGGGGCGGTGAGGGGGGAGAGAGAAGCAGCTTGGTTGGCTGAGCGGCCGCCGGACCGGACAGCGGAACCAGCCGCCACCTTAGCTCCTTCTGCCGGTCCCCGCTCACCTTTGGCAGCTCTCTGTCTAACAACCTCTCTCCTGCCGCTCGCTGGCCTCACTCATGTCCTTAAATTCCGACAGCGCGATTGAGATTACTCGGCTGTGGGAATTTACGGATTTGCAGGAAGCCGCTGACATGAGCAGAGTCGGAGAACGGCAGATGACAGGTGTTCCGATGGAGAGCACTGCCAAAGGTGATGGGGCCGCAGAAGGCACTGAAGTGGCGGCCAGTTCTGCTGTCGGGTCCCGACGGCCGCGCGTAGCTCCCCGAGCTGCTTCTATCCCCAGCTACAGTGCGTGGCTTCGTGACCGGAGACCTGCCATAATGGCGAGTGAGTGAGTTACTGGCAGTATCCCTGACACCCTCCTTCTCAACACTCCTGCCCTCCCCACAACTTTACCCTTGGCACAGGCTCTCCACACGCTGTGAAAGGAACTGTTCCCCCAATTGGTCTAGGACTAGGAAGCCTAGGAAGGGCAAATTGAAATGTCACTGCTTTTATTTACTTATTTACTTAACGGAGCTTGCTGACTGGTTGCATCGTGGCTTGGTTCAGCAACTTGAGCGCCCTGGAGAGGAAAAGACTACAAAAAGTAGTAAACACTGCCCAGTCCATCATTGGCTCTGACCTTCCTTCCATCGAGGGGATTTATCACAGTTGCTGCCTCAAAAAGGCTGGCAGCATCATCAAGGACCCACACCACCCTGGCCACACACTCATCTCCCTGCTACCTTCGGGTAGAAGGTACAGGAGCCTGAAGACTGCAACAACCCGGTTTAGGAATAGCTACTTCCCCACAGCCATCAGGCTATTAAACCTGGCTCGGAACTCTGAACATTAATATCCCTCCATCTGTTATTTGCACTTTATTAATTTATTAATTCATGGGTGTATTTATGTATAGAATTGTAGTCAATGCCTTTTATGTTCTGTTGTGCTATGCAAAGAAAGATTTTCATTGTCCTGTCAGGGACACATGACAATAAACTCTTTTGACTTTGACTTTTGACTTTGACTAACTAGGTCAGAAACAGTGTGGGAGGTACTCAGTGGGTCAGGCACCATCTGCTCAACTGCAAAGGACTGGACAGATGTTTCAGATCAGGATCGTTCTTCAGACTGATGGAGTTGGGAGAAAGCTGGAAAGAGATGAGAGCAGGACAAAGCCTGGTGAGCAATGCTGGATACAGTTCGGGGCTGATTAGCAGATAGGAGAGTAGTGACAAAGGCTAGAGGTGAAGAGGAGACAAGTGTCAGACAAGGTGAAGAGGTGTGACATGCAAAGCCAAAGGGAGATCTGGGAAAGAGGGGAATGTGGATCAAGGATGAGCGTACATAGAGGGGAAAGGAGTAGGGTGACCGGGGTGTTGAGTGAGGTGCACACCAGGGTGGGGAGTGTAGGGAAAGAGGGGGTGTCCCTTCATCAGTACGCTCATCCCCATCTCCAAATCACATTCCCTTTTATCCCCTCTGATCCCATTACACTTGCATACCCGTCCCATTACACCCGTATACCCGTCCCATTACATCCGGTCCATTGGGTACCCGTCCCATTACACCCGCAAACCTTGCTCCAGCTTTACATTTCACACCTCTGGAATATTTTGTCATCTTTTCACCTCGAGCCTTTGTCTTTTTTTCCACCATCTGTTCATCATCCCCCTCACCTGTATCCACCCATCACTTGCCAAGTTTTGTCCCATTTCTCTTTCCCCAACCTTCTCCCACTACTCCAGTTTGAAGGCTTCCAAACCAAGTCATCTGTCCATTTCATCTATAGATGTTGCCTGACCCACTGAGTTCTACCAGCACTGTTTATTTGTTCCATAGCATGGCCAAAGCCCAGAATAAATCCCTGTTAGGGTGACGGCCAAGACACGAGGAAGTGGGGAGCCTAATGAAGGCAAGTGGATTTGGACAAGGGTAATGATCCATTGGGCCAGACCAAATTGGCCGTTCCCCAGCCAAGACTTCAGATTGGACGAGTCTTCAGGTCACCGTTTCCTCAAGCACAAGTACACACCACACAAAGCCCAGAGACAGAATGCAGCGCCATCCAGTCAAGTGCTGACAGGAGATGGTGATCACTGGTATCATGCTGGCAGAGGGGAAATCCACCACATTGGCATGTGGAACCAATATCTCACCCCCCATACACCCCCCTCACTGTCCCCACCCTGACCAACAGCACCAGGTACAGGCAGAAACTCACTAAATCAAATCAAATCAAATACATTTATTTGTCATTGCACATCAACTGTACAACAAAATTTCATGTGCATCCCCTTCAATGGTAAACAATAAAAGACACAGGATAAAAAGATTAAAAAGAACAAAACACAATAACACAAACAACCATTTACTCTCACATTTACTACAAGATCAATACATAAAGTAATAGATAATTAAAAAATGCACATTATATTGCACATTCTAGCAGACTACTACTAAATACAGACACAAGTACATACCAGTCATCCCTGTTAAACCCCTTCAAGTAGGCACAAACCACAACTTTAGTGAATAAACCCTAATGAGGGGGAGGGGAAATGTAATCTTTAAACTAAAGTGGGCCCAAGCTGAGAGAAGCTGAGCCCAAATAGAGAAAACAATTGTTAATCTTTCCCAAACCTTTATCCACACTGAAGCCCAAGAGAAGGTTCTAAACAGGGGCCATAACCATATTCACACGGACCAAGTTATATTCAAAACAAACCAATGTCACATTAGTGATTTGAAGTCTGTCGACATCCTCCTTCACACTGGACACCTAGAGAGGAAGAGATTACAATTGTAATTAAATGTCATGAGAAACAGGATCAGCCATTGAAAGGATTGTAGTGAACCCTACAGGGCAGCAGAATACATTGACCACTGTAATTCACTGGCACAACAACATGCCAGCTTTGTTGAAGGGCAGCACAGCGGTAGAGTTGTTGCCTTACAGCGCCAGAGACACAGGTTCTGTACGGAGTTTGCACATTCTCCAGGTTTTCTCAGAGATCTTCACTTTCCTCCCATTATCCAAAGATGTGCAGGTTTGTAGGTTAATTGACTTGGTATAAATGTAACATTGTCCCTAGTGTGTGCAGGATAGCGTTAATGTGCGGGGATCGCTGGTCGATGCGGACGCGGTGGGTCAAAGGGCCTGTTTCTGCGCTGTGTCTCTAAATGTGAAACTTACCATGTCACATGAAGTGTTCTCCCCGACACTGCCCCTGATACCGTGCCCTTTACCATGGACATTGAAACCCTGCGCACAAACAGAAACAGATAGGAGCATACAGGCAGTTCAAATATCTAGAGAAACACACCATGACAAACCAGATACGACTTTAACTGACAAAGAAATACTTTGAATTAAATGAGACGTACAAGTAAAGGAAAATTTGTAATGAGACTTTGTGTCATCAACATTAAACTACTTTCCCTGCAACATCAGCCAACTATGATTACTTTAACCTGGGGATGTAACCTGGTCCAAAACATGATTAGTGGATACAGGGGAGAGGGTGATGGGTAGTGACATTGGCTAGAGGTGACAAGGAGACAAAAGGTGCAACATGAGAAAAGTGAAACGTAAAGCTGGAGGGAGGGATACGGGTGGAAGGGGATAGAGTGAAATATGAGACTGGTTTGGGAGGTGAGCATACAGAGGGAAGGAGCAGAGTGACCAAGGTATTGAGGGAAGTGTTCACACCAGGGTGGGCGGTGCAGGGAAAGAGGGGATACCCGTCACCAGGGTCAGTGGGGGGGGACTAGGAAAGAGGGGGTTCCCATCACCAGGGTGGGTGGGGGGCACAGGGAAAGAGGGGGTTCCCATCACCAGGATGCCGATTCACCACCTCCATACCACATTTCCCTTTTATCCCCTCCCATGTCCCTTTCACCCATAAACCTCCCTATGGCTTCATCTTCCACACCTCTACCCTTCTTATCCAACGTGTTTTATCACTTTCAACTCGGGCCTTTGTCACTTATTCCATCCATCTGCCAATCACCCACCCCCACATGCTAGGCTTTGTCCCACCCCCACTTTCCATCTTTTTCCCCCTACTCCAGTCTGTAGGTTTCCAACCCAAAATGCCATCTGTCTATTTCCCCCACAGATGCTGCCTGACCCTCAGAGTTCCTCCAGCACTTCTGCTCAACATTCCAGCACCCTACATTCCAGAAATGAGCAAAATTATATTTAATTTTTAGGCAGCAGCTCCCACTGTGCAGTGAATTCACAGAACGGGTCGTTCCAATTTGCGGTCAACACTCCCACCGTGTGGTGATCCGCTACACTGCAGGCCCGCCAGTTTGTGGTCAACACTCCCACCGTGTGGTCATCTGCTGCACTGCAGGCCCATCTGATAGGTGGACAAAGTTTGACTTAGCAGCAACAACAATTCTTGGCAACATCCTCATAAATCTTGTCTGCACTCTTTCCCAGGGCCCAAACATTGCAGAGTTCACCCAAGAGTTCTCCAAAGTTCTCCCGATTCGCGCTTGTGTAATGTACATAGGGGGTACGTAGGAGCTTGTGGATGTCACTTAGCGGCTCTTAACGCTAACGGCAGTTACTCGTGAAGATTTTTCAACAGTGTGAAATATGTCCATGAGTAAAAATGTACTCTTGATGGAAAAATGTGTTACTTTTTACTCGTAGTTATAACGCGAGTTTAACAGTGGACATTCTGTCAGCAGCTGGACAGAGGAAAAAAAGAGTGAAAAAAAAGGTTATGTCAACATCAGCACGTGACCTGGGTCTGTCCAGGGCGTTTCCCCTCATTGCTGGAGAAACTTTTGCAGAAGAAGCTTGTCTCGAGATGGCACCCAAAGAAATCCAACTGAAGGGCAGAGCAAGGCCATACAAAAAACCTGCCATTAAAGCTTTGCACACACAGGAGAGGCAGGAGGAGATGCAACAGGAGGAGGCAGCGCTGCATGAGGGATCCCTGCAGCAGGAGAACAGGGAGGTTGAATATGTGCAGACCACCTCCCTGGCAGCTGTGTCTGACAATGCCTCAGACTCGGAGGCCCCATTGAGTAAGGGCAAGCATGGAATAACAAGAGGATTTCAGTATAGGAGTAGAGAGGTTCTTCTGCAGTTGTATCGGGCTCAATAACCAGTGCCTGCCTTCTCCCCATATCCCTCGACTCCACTAGCCCCTAGAGCTCTATCTAACTCTCTCTTAAATCCATCCAGTAACTTGGCCTCCACTGCCCTCTGCAGCTGGGAATTCCATAAATTCACAACTTGCTGGGTGAAAAAGTTTTTCGCACCTCAGTCTTAAATGATCTCCCCTTTATTCTAAGAGTTAACAGTTTATTAACAGTTATCACTGATTAGCATTGAACAGTAAAATGTAGAAATAAACAACTGCAGATGCTAGTTTTTTGTACCAGAGAGATCAGATACAAGGGGAGACTACCTGTCTCTACCCTGAGCACTGCTCCCAATGACAGCCCAGGACAACTGCAATCACACACTTCTACAACTCCCCCTTTTATACACGGGAGCTGACAATTTCCTGTCAAATCTCAATCAAGCTATTAACCCCTAAATTAAACCCCTAACCACATTAACCCGTTGCCCACCAGTGGCCAATCAATGTTTGTTGCACACATTACATTATCCACCTGGGGGCAATAGTTAGCTGGGAAACAACAATTGTGCTCTGTTGACGATTTGCTATTTGCTCAAAGTGGCTGCTTGTATTTCCTTATGTCAGAGAAGACCATGAGATATAGGAGTCAAATTAGGCCATTCAGCCCACCGGGTCACCTCCGCCATTCGATCATGGCTAATCTACTTTTCCTCCCAACCCCATTCTCCTGCCTTCTCATCATAACCTTTGATGACCTTACTAATAAAGAACCTGTCAATCTCCGCTTTAAAAATACCCAATGACGGCCTCCACAGCCGTATGTGGCAATCAATTCCACAGATTCACCACCCTCTGACAAAATAAATTTCTCCTCGTCTCCTTTCCAAAGATATGTCCTTTTATTCTGAGTCCTCAATGGGCTGAATGGCCTAATTCTACTCCTATTCCAATGGTCTGAGAGTTTAAAGAGGGGATGAAGGGCCTGTTTCCACACTGTATCACTCTATGACTCTCTAATCAGATTCCTTCACATTGATGCAATGATCAGGAGAGCAATGGTGTATTTACTCTTAGAGTCATAGTGTCATAGAACACGGGAAAGGCCCTTCGGCCCATCTCGCCCATGACGACCAACATATCCCATCCACACTAGTCCCACCTAGCTGCATTTGACTGTTACCCCTCCAAACCTTTCCAACCCATGTATCTGTCCAAATATATTTAAAATGTTGTTATAGTACCTGCCTCAACTGTGTCTGCTGGCACCCACCACCCTTTGTGTGAAAAGGTTGCCCCTCAGGTTCCTATTAAAACAAGAAAGGTTAAATCAAGAAAGATTAAATCAAGAAAGGAGCAAGAGAGAAAACGGGGAATTACAGACTAGTTAGCCTGACTTCGGTGGTGGGAAAGATGCTGGAGTCAATTATTAAAGAGGTTATAATGGGGCATTTAGATAGCAGTAAAAGGATTAGTCCAAGTCAACATGGATTTATGAAAGGGAAATCATGCTTGACTAATCTTCTAGAATTTTTTGAGGATGTGACAAGTAAAATGGATGAAGGGTGCCAGTAGATGTAATGTATCTAGACTTTCAGAAAGCCTTTGATAAGGTCCCGCACGGGAGACTGGTGACTAAAATTAGAGCACATGGTATTGGGAGTAGGGTGTTGACATCGATAGAAAATTGGAAACAAAGTGTAGGAGTGAACAGGTCCTTTTCAGAATGGCAGGCAGTGGCGAGTGGAGTGCCGCAAGGCTCGGTGTTGGGGCCGCAACTGTTTACCATATATATTAATGATTTGGAAGAGGGAATTAAGAGCAACACTAGCATGTTTGCAGATGACACAAAGCTGGGTGGCAGTGCGAACTGTGAAGAGGATGTTAGGAGGTTGCAGGGTGACCTGGACAGGTTGAGTGGGTGGGCAGATGCGTGGCAGATGCAGTATAATATAGATAAATATGAGATTATCCACTTTGGCAGCAAAAACAAGTGGGCAGATTATTATCTCAATGGGGTTAGGTTAGGTAAGGGTGAGGTGCAGCGAGACGTGGGCATCCTTGTACACCGATCACTGAAAGTTGGCTCACATGTACAGCAGGCAGTGAAGAAAGCTAATGGAATGTTGGCCTTCATAACAAGAGGATTTCAGTACAGGAGTAAAGAGGTTCTTCTGAGGTTGTATAGGCCTCTGGTGAGACCACATCTGGAGTATTGTGTATAGTTTTGGTCTCCTAATTTGAGGAAGGACATCCTTGTGATTGAGGCAGTGCAGCGTAGGTTCACGAGATTGATCCCTGGGATGGTGGGACTGTCATATGAGGGAAGATTGAAAAGACTAGGCTTGTATTCACTGGTGTTTAGAAGGATGAGGGGGGATCTTATAGAAACATATAAAATTATAAAAGGACTGGACAACCTAGATGCAGGAAAAATGTTCCCAATGTGGGGCGAGTCCCAAACCAAGGGCCACAGTCTTAGAATAAAGGGGAGGTAATTTGAGACTGAGGTGAGAACATTTCTTTTCACCCAGAGAGTTGTGAATTTATGGAATTCCCTGCCACAGGGCAGTGGAGGCCAAGTCACTGGATGGATTTAAGAGAGAGTTGGATAGAGCTCTAGGGGCTAATGAACTCAAGGGATATGGGGAGAAGGCAGGCACGGGTTATTGATAGGGAACGATCAGCCATGATCACAATGAATGTCGGTGCTGGCTCAAGGGGCCGAATGGCGTCCTCGTGCACTTATTTTCTATGTTTCTATGTAAAACTTTCTCCTTCACTTTAAACCTATGTTCCCTGGTTGAGATTTCATTTCGGAGTGACGTGAGTGACTTCGTGAAGACCCCGCCAGCACGCATGCGCGACATATCGTTGCTCGCATTTGCAGTCGACGGCTGGAAGTGGAGCGCGTCTCACCACCAGCCCTTCATAAGAGCCGCTCAGGTAGGTATAGCTAACCTTGAGCTGGTTGTTTTCCTGTATTAGAACTGTTTTGTTCACAGGAATTATGGATAGGAGTAAGATCAGGTCCTGTAGTCGCAGGACCTCTGAAAGAAGTCGACGACCACTTTTCCCGGAGCAGCATACTACAACGGCAACACCCGCTAGTCGGGCCGGGGAAAAGGCATGAAAGTTGGGGAGCCCTGCGACTACAGGGCCCGACCCACCTACACAGTTGATTTCAGACCAGCAAAGTGGGAGTACAGCGCCAGAGCAGGTCAGACAAAATCCTGACTCTTTATCTTTATCACCCCCTACAAGGGAGAGTTTGGCAGACATGAATAGACGTGTTACCCGTTCTACGGCACGGTCTTTCTACCCAGCCACTCGGGCCACTCAAGGACGAGCTAGGGGAAGAGCTGCTCCACAGTCGAGCCCTGCCAGGGCCGACTTTTCACCGGAACAAACCGCAAGACCGCGGACAGGTGAATTACTGAAACCAGTGGCTACTGGCATATCAACCAGGGCCAGTATTGACTCACCACCCAGCAAGGCCAGTAAAACTCGAGCAGGTGGAGTCTCATCCCGGTCACCGCACCCCCCATTAGTGGCAGGACGTGACCGTACGTCGCCTTTGTCCCTAAGGAGGACAGGCGGCAAGCCCTCGCGGACGTCGGGTCACCACGCTGCGGCGGCAGACTAGCGGGCCGTTCTCGTTCGAAAGACGACAAACGAGCGGCAGGTCTGCGCGTGAGTCGCATTGCCCCGCAGCTGCGGCAGGTAGCGACTTCCTATCACGGCACCCGGATTCTTACCTCGACGAGGTATGGGCCAGTGATAGAAGCCTCAGGAGTTCCTTTGGACCTGAGGGTTCCGACCTATCATCCGCATATGGTGGAGACGGTCGTATGGAACGAATGGAACGTATGATGGAACGCATCCTGCAACAAAATCTTCAGCAGCAGGACATGCCCAGTTCCAGGAAATTTTCAATGGGAGGTAATATATCCCCATCATCGATGGGAAGTGCAAGGCAGCCAGGGGAAGAGGAAGAGATTCTTGTTCACGAATCTGTGGCACCTGAAATCGCTCACGAAGAACTGCTGGATGTGGTATCCAAGTTCGCGCAACCCAAGTCTTCGTGTCAACCCCTCAAACCGAAACTGGCTGCTAGTATTGATTTTCTTACCTCCCATCAATTACAAGACCAGGTCCTTACTGAAGCCATGAATTGGTATAAGGCACCGAACAACTGCAATTCACTCAATGTGCCAACAGTGAATACACCCATATGGGGTAATATCAGCCAAGGTATCAGAGCACAAGAGACAAAACTGCAAAAGATCCTGAAGCTGCTCACATCGGGAATCACTGCATTTGCAAGGTCAGTGGATGGCACGGACTTGAGTACTGAACAAGAAGATGCTCTTGCGTTACTGTGTAACACTCAGTATGAAATAAACGCATTCCGCAAAGCCACCATCAAACCCACCTTAAACCCAAAATTTGCACGGTTGTGCAGGGCATCCCCGATGCCACCACCAAGACAGTTGTTTGGAGAAGACCTACTGAAGCAGGTCAAAGACTTAGATGACCATGCGAAGACTGTGGGATTAATGAAGCCACACCCTTCGAACAGGCAGGTGTCTAGGAGACTACCATACACCAGACCGTGGGGACCACCTGAAAAATCAGCAAGGACCTACACGCCGGCACCACCGCATTATCAGCAGTATCAACAGCCAAAGCCTTTTTTAGGCCGGCGTGGAAAATGCGGCAGCCACAAAACCCAGCACCTCCACATCTCACCAAACATGTCAGGGACCGCCGGTAACCATGGAGGTAAGGCGGTCTGGATTTCATGCAGTTGTATGTATAACCTCACATGTTGGTGGGAGATTACGTTTCTTTAAGGATGCATGGGATGCTATCACTTCAGATGTGTTTATATTACAAAGTATTCAGGGTTATGAAATTGAGTTCATAAATGAACAACTTCCCCCATCTCAGCATGTGCCGGACCGCAAGTTTGCACTTTCCAACAAGGAAGTAGCGGAGGGACATGCTGAAATTTTGAGACTACAAGACAAAGGGGTGATAGAAAGAACAACTCACGAACCAGTTGAGTTCGTATCCAACATCTTCACAAAAACCAAGAAAGATGGTGGATGCCGGGTCATCATTGATCTAACCCATTTGAATACTTTTGTAAAATACACCCATTTTAAAATGGATACCTTTGAAACAGCCAAGTCTTTGGTTTCTAAGGGCTGCTTCATGGCATGCATTGATTTAAAAGACGCATACTATTCAGTATCCATTCGGAAACATCACAGGAAGTTCTTGAAGTTTGTTTGGATGGATCAACTTTGGCAATACAGAGCCTTGCCTAATGGGCTTACCACAGCTCCCAGATTGTTTACCAAATTACTAAAACCAGTGTTAGCAACACTGAGAAGACAAAACCATATGGTTATGGCATATTTGGATGATATCCTAATTATAGGAGATACCCTGGAATCAATGAAATTGGCAGTCACAGCCACTGCTTCATTATTCCAAAAAATGGGGTTTATAATCCATCCAGATAAATCAAAGTTCTATCCAGCACAGGTTATGAACTATCTGGGATGCACAATTGATACCAATCAAATGATTACATCCATACCAATTAACAAAGCTATGGACATCATCGAGGCATGTAATAATCTGGTCTGCGCCAGTACACCAACAATTAGACATGCTGCCAAGGTAATTGGGAAATTGGTAGCCACTTTTCCAGCTACCCAATTTGGACCTTTATATTATCAAAATTTGCAAAGATCCAAGATTTCAGCATTAAAATTGAATGCTGGACCCATGCAGCTGCCAATTAAGGCAAAAATTCAGTTACAATGGTGGATTGACAATATTCGTAACTCATTCAAACACATCATTGTGCCTCGCCAGTCGGTGTATTTACAAACTGACGCAAGCTCCCATGGCTGGGGAGCTACTGACAACAACTCTAGTTGTGGTGGCAGATGGGACTCACAAGAATCTACCCTTTTGTTGTCACGAGGGATAAATTATTTGGAGATGCTTGGAGCATTTTACGGACTAAGAGCTTATTGTTCAAAACGTACTGATACTCATGTTCGTCTCCAAATAGACAATACCACTGTGGTGGCATATTTAAACCATATGGGCGGTATCAGGTCAATTTCTTGCGATGAATTGGCTAACACAATTTGGCTCTGGTGCATACAACGTAATATTTGGATATCAGCTACCTATCTTCCAGGTAAGCTCAACACAGTGGCGGACACCAGGTCACGAATATTCAATGATAACATTGAATGGATGTTAAATCCCCAAATATTTACAAAAATCACAGCCAAATTTGGTAAACCGGATATTGACCTTTTTGCTTCACGGTTAAACCATCAGGTACCAACATATGTATCATGGGAACCAGATCCTGGGGCAATAGCAATGGACGCTTTCTCGCTGCACTGGGGGAAATGGTTTTTCTATGCATTTCCTCCATTTTGCCTCATCAGTCGGGTATTGCGGAAAATCAAATTAGATTCTACAAAAGGCATTCTAATCATACCCGACTGGCCTACACAACCATGGTATCCGGTGGTCCTTGGGATGATCAGAGAACCATGGGATATTTTGGTGAAATGCCCTGAATTGGTGACGAACCCTGTTACAGGGGAATACCATCCCTGCCACAGTCATTTGAAATTATTGGCCTGCAGGTTTTGAACAGACCCCTGCTGCAATAAGGTCTCACACCAAGGACCATGGATACCATCGGAGCATCGTGCAGGGAGTCAACAAGACGGCAATACCTAACCCAAATAAGAAAATGGGAGGCCTACTGCAGCCGGATGAACATATATGACTCCGTAACTATACCACGTGCTGGAATTTCTTGCGGGGTTGCATCATGATGAACACCTCAGCTACGGTGCCATCAATAGTGCCAGAAGTGCACTATCTTCCTACCTTACCATTGAAGTAGGATCACACAAACTAGTGTCCAAATTGAAGAGGGGTATATTTAATTCAAACCCTCCCCGACCATGTTACAACGTCACCTGGGACATTGGGGTAGTATTAACCCTACTCAGGACATGGTCACCCATGGTTGGACTTTCTTTGGACAAACTCACCTTGAAATTGGTGATGTTATTGGCTCTAACATCAGCACAACGGGTACAGACATTACAAAAAATCAATATCGGCAGAATGGTCTCTACTCCGGAGAAAGTAACTTTTTACATTGATGAGTTACTAAAGCAGCACAGACCTGGATTTACAGGGCTGCAGCTGGTTTTTCCCGCATATCCCGCTGATGTGAGGCTCTGTTTAGCCACCCATATCCGTCATTATATAAAAGTGACGCGGACCCTAAGGGGATGGAGAAGTATCTGCTGATAAGCCATAAGAAACCACATCACAGAGTGTCGGTACAGATGATCTCCAGGTGGCTCAGGGTCGTGTTGGATGCAGCAGGTATTGACATTAATGTATTTAAATCCCATTCCACCAGGGCTGCATCCACATCGGCGGCGAAGGTCATGGAGGTGCCCATGGACCATATTCTTGCCACAGCGGGTTGGGCTAGTGAAGCCACCTTTCAGCGGTTTTACAATAAACCTGTTACCGCTCCTGTTATGTTCGCGGAGGCCATGCTGAGTGCTGGTCAGCAACATACAGTTATTCCCCAGTGAGGGTTTTTTCTTTGTTTATGATTAATAAACATTATTATTTTTCAGTACATTCAGTCTGAAACATGTTTATACTCCTATCCATCCATATTGTGGCGTGTGTGAGAGCATGGATGTGATCCAGGGCATGAGCTTTGATGCTTTGATGCTAACCTCCTGTTAGGAAATGAGGCAGGTCAGATGAACGAGGTGAGCACTTTGGGACCAGTGATCACAATACCATTAGTTTCAATATAATTATGGAGAGAGTCAGAACTGGACCTAGGGTTGAGATTTTTGATTGGAGAAAGGCTAACTTTGAGGGAATGCATAAGGATTTAAAAGGAGTGAATTGGGACATTTTGTTTTATGGGAAGGATGTAGAAGAGAAATGGAGGACATTTAAAGGGGAAATTGTAAAAGTACAGAATCTTTATGTCCCTGTTCGGTTGAAAGGAAATGGTTTTCAAGGGAAATTGGACACTTGTTTCGAAAAAAGAGATAATATCTACAATAATTATAGGAGGCATGGAGTAAAAGGTGCTAGAGGAGTATAAAGAATATAAAAATAATCTTAAGAAATAAATTAGAAAGGCTAAAAGAAGATATGAGGTTGCTTTGGCAAGAAAGGTGAAAGTAAATCCAAAGGGTTTCTACAGCTATATTAATAGCAAAAGGATAACGAGGGATAAAATTGGACCATTAGAGAGCCAGAATGGACAGCTATCTGCAGAGCCAAAAGAGATGGGGGAGATATTGAACAATTTATTTTCTTCGGTATTCACCAAGGAGAAGGATATTCAACTCTGTGAGGTAAGGGAAAAAAGTAGAGTAGCTATGGAAACTATGAGATTCAAAGAGGAGGAAGTACTGACACTTTTGAAAAATATGAAAGTGGATAAGTCTTAGGGACAGGATATTCCCTAGGACATTGAGGGAAGTTATTGTAGAAATAGCAGGGGCTATGACAGAAATATCTCAAATGTCATTAGAAACGGGAATAGTGCCGGAGGATTGGCTTACTGCGCATGTTGTTCCATTGTTTAAAAATGGTTCAAAGAATAAACCTAGCAATTATAGACCTGTTAGTTTGACGTCAGTGGTGGGCAAATTAATGGAAAGGATACTTAGAGATAATATATATAAGCATCTGGATAAACAGGGTCTGATCAAGAACAGTAAACATGGATTTGTGCCTGGAAGGTCATGTTTGACAAATATTCTTGAATTTTTTGAAGAGTTTACTAGGGAAATTGATGAGGGTAAAGCAGTGGATGTTGTCTATATGGATTTCAGTAAGGCCTTTGACAAGGTTCCCCATGGAAGGTTGGTTAAGAAGGTTCAATCTTTGGGAGTTAATGGCGGAGTAGCAAGATGGATTCAACAGTGGCTGAATGGGAGATGCCAGAGAGTAATGGTGGATGGCTGTTTGTCAGGGTGGAAGCCGGTGACCAGTGGGGTGCCTCAGGGATCTGTGTTGGGTCCACTGTTGTTTGTCATGTACATCAATGATCTAGATGATGGGGTGGAAAATTGGATAAGTAAGTATGCAGATGATACTAAGATAAGTGGTGTTGTGGATTATGAAGTAGATTTTCAAAGTCCACAGAGAGATTTGGGACATTTGGAAGAGTGGGCTGAAAGATGGCAAATGGAGTTTAATGCTGATAAGTGTGAGGTGCTACATCTTGGCAGGACAAATCAAAATAGGACGTACATGGTAAATGGTAGGGAATTGAGGAATGCTGTGGAACAGAGGGATCTAGGAATAACTGTGCATAGTTCCCTGAAGGTGGAATCGCATGTAGATAGGGTGGTAAAGGAAGCTTTTAGTGTGCTGGCCTTTATAAATCAGAGCATTGAATATAGGAATAGGGAAGTAATGTTAAAAATGTACAAGGCATTGGTGAGACCAATTCTGGAGTATGGTGTACAATTTTGGTCGCCTAATTATAGGAAGGATGTCAACAAAATAGAGAGAGTACAGAGGAGATTTACTAGAATGTTGCCTGGGTTCCAGCAACTAAGTTACAGAGAAAGGTTGAACAAGTTAGGTCTTTATTCTTTGGAGCGCAGAAGGTTAAGGGGGGACTTGATTGAGGTCTTTAAAATGATGAAAGGGATAGACAGAGTTGACGTGGATAAGCTTTCCCCATTGAGTGTAGGGAAGATTCAAACAAGAGGGCATGACATGAGAATTAAGGGACAGAAGTTTAGGGGTAACATGGGGGGGGAACCTTACTCAGAGAGTGGTGGCTGTGTGGAATGATCTTCCAGCAGAAGTGGTGGAGGCAGGATCGATTTTAACATTTAAAAGTAAAGTGGATAGGTATATGGACGGGAAGGGAATGGAGGGGTATGGTCTAAGTGCAGGTAGATGGGACTAGGGGAAAATAAATGGTCGGCACGGACTGGAAGGGCCAAGAATGCATGTTTTCGTGCTGTAATTGTTATATGGTTATATGGTTAATTCTCCCACCCTGGGGAAAAAATTAAGGTTTTGGCGTTGTTTCCAATGTGCTAGTTGCTTTAGGTGCAGCTGGCCACAAAGGCCCATCGTCCTGGCAATGTTGCGGGGTCGGCCTGACCAAACATGGCTGTTGGTATCCTCCATTGCCGCTCCATGGCCCCGTAGCGCTGCAGGTCACGTCCAGTCTGCGCACTCAATCTTCTGGAGGGCGGCCTGAACCACTCCATTGAGGCATTGCACTGCCCCCTCCTGCACTCAAGAGTGGGGCCCAGTCAAGGCGAGCCCCAGTCAGCTGTCAGGCCTCCAGCAGCAAACTCTACTGTCAAGCCACTGCCTCCCTCCTGCTTGCTAGGCCCTAGGGTGGGGCCCAGTCCAGCCAAGCCCCAGGCTGTAGCCGGGCCTCCGGTAGCCCACTCTACCATCGAGGCACTGCAGTTCAATCCCTGCATGAGGCCTCAAGAGTGGGCCCCGGTCCAGGCAAATCTGCCCTCTATAAATTGTCCCTGGTGTGTAGGGATGGGATGAGAAATTGCAATAACATCAAACGAGTGTAAACAGGTGATTGATCGATGATCGGTGAGGACTCGGTGGGCCAAGGGGATTGTTTTCAGGTTCTATCTCTAACTAAATGTCTCTAAACTCTCCCAACCTCCATTGACTCCATCTGCACTTCACACTGCCTCGGCCAGGCGGCAGCAGAATCAAGGACCACTCACCCCAGACACTTCCTCTTCTCCCCTCTCCCATCAAGCAAGAGGTGCAAATGTGTGAAAACGCACACCTCCTATTAAGGGACAGTTTCTTCCCGGCTGTTATCAGGCAATTGAACCATCCTATCACCATTTTTAAGAGTGGTACTGACCTCCCAGCTACCTCATTGGAGACATTTGAATTATCTTTAATCGGACTTCACTGGACTTTATTTTGCTGTAAAAGTTATACCCTTAATCCTGTATCTGTCCACAGTGGATGGCTTGATTGTAATCATAGTCATAGAGTGATATGGTGTGGAAACATGCCCTTCGGAACAACTCGCCCACACCGGCTAAAAATGTCCCAGCTACATTAGTTCCCATTGCCTGCGCATGGTCCATATCCCTCCAAACCTGTCCTATCCATGTACCTGTCTAACTGTTTCTTAAACGATGGGTTAGCCCCAGCCTCAACTACCTCCTCTGGGAGCTTGTTCCATCCACCTACCACCCTTTGTGTGAAAATGTTACCCCTCGGATTCAATCTTTTCCCCTTCACCTTGAACCTATGTCCTCTGGTCCTCGATTCCCCTACTCTGAGCAAAAGACTCTGAGCAGCTACCTGATCTATTCCTCTATATATACCTCTATAAGATCTCCCCTCGTCCACCTGTGCTCCATGGAATAGAGACATAGCCTACTCAACCTCTCCCTATAGCTCGCACCCTCTAGTCCTGGCAACATCCTTGTAAATCCTTTTTGAACCCTTTATAGCTTGACGATATCTTTCCTATAACGCTGCCCAGAACTGAACACAATATTCTAAATGCAGTCTCACCAACATCTTATACAACTGCAACATGACCTCCCAACTTCTGTACTCAATTGACTGATGAAGACCAAAGTGCCAAATGCCTTTTTGACCACCTTATCTGCCTGCGACTCGACCTTCAAGGAAACATGTACTAGATCCCTCTGCTCTACCCAGATATCTATCATTTACTGTGTAGGTCCTGCCCTTGTTCGAGGTCCCAAAATGCAACACCTCACACTTTCCTGTATTACATTTCATCAACCATTCCTCCACCCTCCTGGCCAATTGATCCAGATCCTGCTGCAGTCTTCACTATATGCAAAGCCACTAACTTTTGGATCATCAGCAAACTTGCAAATCTTGCCCTGTATGTTTGCATCCGAATCATTGATGGGATGACAAACAGTAACAGGTCCAACACCGAACCCTGAGGCACACCACTAGTCACAGGCCTCCAGTCCGAGAAGCAACCTTCCACCATCACCCTCTGCTTCCTTCCATGGAGCCAATTTTCTATCTATTCAACTATTTCTTCTTGGATCCCATGCGATCTAAATTTCCAGAGAAACCTACCATGCAGAACCTTGTTGAACACCTTACACAACATCTACAGCTCTACCCTCAACAATCTTTGTGGTCACGTCTTCAAAAAAATCAATCAGATTTGTGAGATACGACCTCCCACGTACAATACCATGCTGACTATCCCTAATCAGCCCTTTCCCATCCGAATGCCTGTGTAACCTATCCCTCAGAATATTCTCCAGTAATTTACCAACTACAGATGTTCTCACCGGCCTATGTGTAATCATGCGTAGTCAGATGGCACAGTTAGTGCAATGGAGCGTCAGACAGGTGCTGTCAGTACAGAATTTGCTTGTGCTCCCTGTGACCGCATGGGTTTTCAACGGGTTCTCCGGTTTACTCCCACACTCCAAAGCCGTATAGATATGGAGGTTAATTAACTGCAGTAAATTGTAAATTGCTTCTGTAAAATTGTAAATTGGCCCTAGCGTGAGAAATAGAGTGATTAAACCCCCACTGTTGTGAAGGTCCGGGCAAGGATTCTAACATCGTTGTGAATGAGGAAACCAGCATCTTCCTTGAGCACCACTGATAGCATTGTATAGCGTCAGGCAGAGATGGGGGATGCGGCCATAATCACCAGATACTAGCTTTTCAATTAAAATACAAGAAACTAGGCCAGGTCAATTGCAACTGAGCATGCTTAATGAAATAGATGAATATTACTTACACACCCCCTGATTGAGAAACTGCTCATTACCATGAACATGCGATGTATGATGTGGGAGGTACTGGGGGACGTACCTATAGACTGTGCACCTCAGTGCTCTGATTGGGAAGAGCCAGAAGGGGAGGTTAAGCCAGCAGAATTGTGTGTATAAAGGGGCTTTACTTTCCTGACTTCGGTGTGCCTCTAGGGGACAGCAAAGGAGAGGCACCTATTCTGCAGAATATTATCTTAATAAAAACTTCTTTGCCTGACTTTGTCTCTAAAGCGATTGTGTTTTTTTAAATATCTCACACTGACGTGTAGGGTAGAGCTCTGGTTGATCACTGGTTGAGGTGGAGTCGGTGTTGATTCGGTAACAAATTGTAAAATGTCCGTAGTGCGTAGGACTGGATAGCTTCACTTTTCACACGAGATAATAATAAACCAAAACAACAAATGATCACTTTATTCCATAGACTGGTCATCGAATCGCCTTCCACCCTCCATTCCCCCCTCCCCAACGTCACCCTCCCTACCCTCCCCTTCATAACATCCTAGTCAACTTTGGGGAAGGGAGCATTGACGTAGAGTTTATCCTCCACCGAGGCCATGATCAGGTCATCCAAAATGTCAGCCAAAAGACAACTGTGCCGCACAGCCACACATAGACGGTGAGGTCGGGGAGCCGCAGATACGAGTCTCCAGTCGCAGCGGACGCACTAGACGTCACACCCTCCGTCGGCACCACCATGTCGAACGAGGACATCCCGTTGCCCGTCGCTGAGGCAACAAACTTCTCCGACAGATCCTGCTCCTCTGCCGGGACGAGAACACACGTGGTTTGTGGCTTGGCGACGGGAAACAAGGCCCGAAATAGAGAAACTAGGGTGGCAGTGGAGAAACTAGAGTGGGAGTGGGGAAACTAGGATGGGAGTGGGTAAACTAGGATGGGAGTGGGGAAACCAGGCCCGGAGTGGGGAAACCAGGGTGGGGGTGGGGAAACCAGGCCCGGAGTGGGGAAACTAGGGTGGGCGAGGGAAAACTAGGGTGGGCGTGGGGAAACTAGGCCCAGAGTGGGGAAACTAGGCCTGGAGTGGGAAAACTAGGGTGGGCGTGGGGAAACTAGCCCCGGAGTGGGGAAACTAGGCCCAGAGTGGGAAAACTAGGGTGGGCGAGGGAAAACTAGGGTGGGCGTGGGGAAACTAGGGTGGGCGTGGGGAAACTAGGCCTGGAGTGGGGAAACCAGGGTGGGAGTGGGGAAACCAGGCGCGGAGTGGGGAAACCAGGCCCAGAGTGGGAAAACTAGGCCCGGAGTGGGGAAACTAGGCCCGGAGTGGGGAAACCAGGGTCGGCGTAGGGAAACTAGGCACGGAGTGGGGAAACTAGGCCCAGAGTGGGGAAACTAGGCCTGGAGTGGGGAAACTAGGCCCGGAGTGGGGAAGCCGGGAAGTAAGAGCAAGGAACTGCTGATGCTGTAAATCAATGGGTCAGACAGCATCTCTGGAGAACATGGAAAGGTAACGTTTTGCCTTGTCCTCTCTTCCTTCCCCCTCCTCCCTCCCTCCTCCTCTCCCCTCCCCTCCCACCTCTCCCATCTCTTCCCCACTCCCTCTCCTCCTCTCGCACTTCCTCTCCCCCCTCCACCATTCCCTCCCCACTCTCCCATCCCTCACTCCTGCACTCCCTCTGCCCCCTCCCCTCTCTCCCCCCTCCCCTCTCTCCCCCCTATCCTACTATTCCCCCCCCTCCCCCCTCTCCCAATACTCCCCATCCCCCTTCACCTGGATTATTCTTCTCTCGCTCTCCTCCCCCCCCCCAGGCTCCGAGGAGGGAAACAAGGATGAGGAGGACAATGGTCCTGAGGCACATTTGGCTGCGGCCCGAATGGCCCGAGGTGGTCCCGAGGCAACGACCCCTGACCACAGCCCCATTGTTCCCCTCCTGTGAGGTCACACAGGCCGAGTAAACAATGAGAGAATCGTCTGGCCACCTGCCCAGACCCCGGTGCTGCGACACCCGACTCCGAACTCAACCTTATTGGGAACTGAAGAGGCAATGTTTCCTCACGGAGGTAGTCGATGAAAATAAATCGATCGGACTTCCGTTCCCGGTTTTTTTAATTAAAAAATCTCTGGACAATTTAATAGTTGGATTAAAGTAAAACGCGACTTTGAACGCCCTCAACGCCTACAATGTGACAGATCGTAATATCAGGGCAAAACGTAAGTCATTTATTTCACATATAATCTTGCTTCTTGGGGTGGCTTTAATCCAATTTTACGACGCAAAAATGTTATTTGGACCCCATATGAACCAGCAGTGTCTTTGCCTGCTGATATGGGGTTTAAATTCACAGCAACGGCAACGTTCCGATCGATCGCATTCCAGAAACACCCACTTGCAAGATGATTTAAATCCTCTTTTTTTGGACGATCTTGTCATAAACATAGAAAATAGGTGCAGGAGTAGGCCATTCAGCCCTTCCAGTCTGCACCGCCATTCAATATGATCATGGATGATCATCCAACTCAGTGTCCTGTACCTGCCTTCTCTCCATACCCCCTGATCCCTTTAGCCACAAGGGCCACATCTAAGTCCCTCTTGAATATAGCCAATGAACTGGCCTCAACTACCTTCTGTGGCAGAGAATTCCACAGATTCACCATTCTCTGTGTGAAAAATGATTTTCTCATCTCGGTCCTAAAAGACTTCCCCCTTCTATGAGGATCTAAATCGTCTATATTTTGTGTTATTGTCTATCCATAATCAATATTTTTGTACTAAATATCCACAACAGTTTTAGCCAATGCATTGTGCAAAAATTTTGATTATATAGAGAGTGGATGTTTCTAGATTAATTTATGGTAATTAAACATTAAATTCCTTCCATCTGGAATATAAGTTCATGACAGTGAGTTTTAAAGATCACTAGACCAAGTGCAGACCCGTTGGGTCTGTTCCCCCAACGTGCGGTTGCGGGGGGGGGGGGGGTGGCGGTGGAGGGGAGGGTGTGGAGGGGGCTTAGGTGGGGGAGGGCAGGGGGTTGGGAGAGAGAGAGAGAGAGCGTGGTGGGGAGAGAGAGAGAGGGAGAGGGAGAGGGAGAGGGGGAGGGGGAGAGGGAGAGGGGGAGGGGGCGTGGGGGGGAGAGAGAGAGCGAGAGAGAGAGCGTGGGGGGGAGAGAGAAGCGGCTTCTGATTGGGGAAACCCACAGCTGCAATGAGCGCGCAGGGCTTCACGAGCTGCGCTACCGGTCATGAGAAGCTTCAGCGCGTGATCCAATAGCTGAACGGAGCTATAGAATATTTCTTCTGCAGAACTTATGAGTAGATTCAGCGCGTGAGCAATCGCTGCCTTGAGATCTGTAGAACAAAGAAGCTGTAGCGGAACGGAGTTGTAGAACGTTTGTTCTGCAGAACTTTCTCGATCTTTCTGCGCCTTTAATCCGCGGTGGGGGGGCGGGGCTTGGAGGCAGGTGGCCGTGGATTGGTGGGCATGTGGGCATTGTGACGCCAGCAGCTGGCAAGCGCCGTTTATATTTTAAAAATTTAGTTTTGTCACTTAAAAATCTGGGGAAATAATTGACCAAGGAGTGGATTTCTGAACTCATAAGTTAAATCCCTACGCGTTTTTACGTTTGGTTTTCGAGAAGGTGGGGGGGGGGGCGGGGCAGCATGCAGCCTCTCACACACACACATTAAAACCCCCCCATCACACACACACACACACTAACTACCTCCCTTGATATTATATTAATATTATTGATTTGTTCCTTTTACCCCATAACCGCCCTACCCACTGACGCATAGCCCCCACCTCGCAGGCGCGTCTAGAGAGAGAAGCGTAGAGATTGAGGGCAGAGAGAGAATGGGGAGAGACAGAGACAGAAGGGCAGGAGACAGAGGGAGAGGAGGGAGGGGGGAGGGGAGAGAGAGAGAGGGAGAGAGAGAGATGGAGAGAGAGGGGAGGGGGTGGGAAGGGAGGGGGAGAGGTGGGGGGAAGGGAGGTGGAGGGGAGGGGTGGATGGGTGTGAAGGGGGAAGGGTGTTTTAGGGGAGGGGAGGGAGTTGGGAGAGGAAGGAGGAGGAGGAAGAGAGAGGGGGGGTAGGGAGATGGGGGGGCAGCGAGATGCATGGAGCGATCTGAGGGTGGTGAAAAGCAGCGGGGGGACCAACCGATTGTTGCTTCCGCCAGCGTGACAGAGCTGGGGGGGGGGGGGGCAGATGATTGTGTACACAGCAAAGAAGCACCGGCTTCTGACTCTCTGGAAACCCACAGCTCGAATGAGCGCGCAGGGGGATGGGAGGGGCGCGCAGGCGGGCGGGGCTTCGCGAGCTGTGCCGGCTGTGAGGAGAAAGTTCAGCGCATGAGGATTTTCTGCCTCGAGATCTGTAGAACAAAGAAGCTATAGCGGAATGCAGCTGTAGAATCTTTGATCTGGAGAACTTTCTCGATCTTTCTGCGCCTTTAATCCACAGCGGCGGGGGGTGGGGGAGGGGTGGGCGGGGCCGGGACGCATGCACTCTTTAATATTTATAACGCAAAGTTAAATGAAAAACAATTCAATTAATAACAAATAAAGAAATTAACAATGAAATTCAATCAAATGTTAATGTGAAAAAAATAATATTTTAAATGAAATGCACTCTTTAAGGGGAGGAGGGAGATGGGGTAGGGGAGGGAGGGGGAAGAGTGTGGAGGGAGGGGGAGAGGGTTGGTGGGAGATAGGGGAAAGAGTGGGGTGGTAGAGAGGGAGGGGGCAGGGTAGGGGCAGTCCATCTATTCCCCACTCCCTATCACCCCCAATCCTCTTTCGCTATTCCCACACACGTGATCATGCGCATCCACACAGGCTGTTGGGGCTGGGGCCAAGGCAGATGTAAATGAGATCCATTCCGATTGGCCATCTGTGAGGGATGGCATTGTGACCTCACACAATGGAACGTGCTGGAACATCAGGCGGGGGAGGGGGGAGCTGGGGCTGAGGCAGATGTAAATGAGATCCGTTCTGATTGGACATCTGTGAGCCTTGGGCATTGTGACATCGCACGATGGAATGTTTACCAACATTCTATGGGTGAGAGCAGTTTGATTTTTGAAAAAGGGGGGGGGAAGGATTTTATTAAAAACGGTGTACGTAACGACATCTAAACGTGACGGGGAGCGCCAATGGGAAAGCGCGAGCGTAACGTCTGGGCCGGTAGGAAAAACGGCGGCGTCCAAGGGTCCGGTTTTGGCGGAGCGCGACATCAAAGGGCGGAGATGCGGCAGACGGTTGTCGGCAGCAGCCACACAGTTTTAATATATACTAGACCAAGTGCAGACCCGTTGGGTCTGTTCCCCCAACGTGCAGTTGCAGGGAAGGGGGGGGGGGAGTATGTCCCTGAGGGTGGGTGTGGGGGGTAGATGGGGATGAAGGTAAGGGGCAGGGAAGGGGAGAGGAGAGGGGAAGGTGAGAGGAGAGGGGTTATGGAGAAGAGGGGAGGAAAGGGAGGTGGAGGGCAGAGGAGAGGGGAAGAAAGAGGGGTAGGGGAGAGGTGGAGAGAGAGTGGAGGGGGGGGAAAGAGAGAGAAAGGAGAGGGAGAGAGGTGGGGAGAGAGAGGGGGTGAGAGAGGAGGGGAGAGAGAGAAAGGAGAGGGGGAGAGGTGGGGGGGGAGAGGTGGGGAGGGAGAGGGGAAGAGTGGGGAGTGAGGGGAAGAGGGGTAGCAGGGAGTGGTGAAGAGCGAGGGGAAGGGGGTGGGGAGGAGATTGGGATGAAGAGGGTGGGGGAGAGAGGGGTGGGAGTGGTGAGGAGAGAGGGAGATAGAGATGGGGAGAGGGAGAAGGAGAGGGGGTGGGGGTAGGTGTGAGAGGGTTCAGGGAGCGGTTGAGAGAGGGGTGGGAGGGGAAGGGGAAGGGGAGAGGGGGAAGAGTGTGGAGGGAGGGGGAGAGGGGTAAGGGAGAGAGAGGGGAGAGCGGAGGGAGGGGGAGAGTGGTAGGGGGAGGGGGAAGAGTGAGGAGGGAGGGGGAAAGCGGAGAGAGGAGGAAGAGTGGGGAGGGGGAGGGAAGGGAGGGGGAGAGAGGGGTGGGGGAGGGAGATGGGGAAAGGTGGGAAATGGGGGAGAGAGAAGTGGAAGTGGGGAGGGAGGGTGAGAGGTGTAGGGGAGAGTGGTGGAAGTGGGAGAGAGGGAGGGGGAAGGGGGAGTGGTGGAAGTGGGAGAGAGGAATAGGGGAAAGGGGTGGGGGAGATAGGGAGGGGGGGAGAGAGAGGGTGGGGGAGGGAAAGAGGTGGGGTGGGAGAGGGGTGGGGGAAGGTAGAGAGAAGTGGAAGAGTGGGGAGGGAGGGGGAGAGGGGCACGGGAAGTGGTACAGTGTCCCCCTAGTCACATGTGTGGGGTATGAGGTACAGTGTCCCCCTAGTCACATGTGTGGGGAATATTAGGTGGTACAGTGTCCCCCTAGTCACATGTGGGGGAAGTGGTACAGTGTCCCCCTAGTCACATGTGTGAGGGATATTAGGTGGTACAGTGTCCCCCTACTCACATGTGTGGGGGAAGTAGTACAGAGTCCCCCTAGTCACATGTGGGGGGAAGTGGTACAGTATCCCCCTAGTCACATGTGTGGGGGATATTAGGTGGTACAGTGTCCCTCTAGTCACATGTGGGGGGGAAGTGGTACAGTGTCCCCCTAGTCACATGTGTGGGAGAAGTGATACAGAGTCCCCCTAGTCACATGTGGGGGGGATATTGGGTGGTACAGTGTACCCCTAGTCACATGTGTGGGGGAAGTGGTACAGTGTCCCTCTAGTCACATGTGTGGGGAATATTAGGTGGTACAGTGTCCCCCTAGTCACGTGTGGGGGAAGTGGTACAGTGTCCCCCTAGTCACATGTGTGGGGGATATTAGGTGGTACAGTGTCCCCTAATCACATGTGTGGGAGAAGTGGTATAGAGTCCCCCTAGTCACATGTGGGGGGGAAGTGGTACAGTATCCCCCTAGTCACATGTGTGGGGGATATTAGGTGGTACAGTGTCCCTCTAGTCACATGTGTGGGGGAAGTAGTATAGTGTCCCCCTAGTCACATGTGGGGGGGGAAGTGGTACAGTATCCCCCTAGTCACATGTGTGGGGGATATTAGGTGGTACAGTGTCCCTCTAGTCACATGTGTGGGGGAAGTGGTACAGAGTCCCCCTAGTCACATGTGGGGGGGATATTAGGTGGTACAGTGTCCCCCTAGTCACATGTGTGGGGGAAGTGGTACAGTGTCCCTCTAGTCACATGTGTGGGGAATATTAGGTGGTACAGTGTCCCCCTAGTCACGTTTGGGGCAAGTGGTACAGTGTCCCCTAGTCACATGTGTGGGGGATATTAGGTGGTACAGTGTCCCCAGTCACATGTGTGGGGGAAGTGGTACAGAGTCCCCCTAGTCACATGTGGGGGGGAAGTGGTACAGTATCCCCCTAGTCACATGTGTGGGGGATATTAGGTGGTACAGTGTCCCTCTAGTCACATGTGTGGGTGAAGTGGTACAGTGTCCCCCTAGTCACATGTGTGGGGGAAGTGGTACAGAGTCCCCCTAGTCACATGTGGGGGGGAAGTGGTACAGTATCCCCCTAGTCACATGTGTGGGGGATATTAGGTGGTACAGTGTCCCTCTAGTCACATGTGTGGGGGAAGTGGTACAGAGTCCCCCTAGTCACATGTGGGGGGGAAGTGGTACAGTGTCCCTCTAGTCACATATGTGGGGGAAGTGGTACAGTGTCCCCCTAGTCACATGTGTGGGGAATATTAGGTGGTACAGTGTCCCCCTAGTCACGTGTGGGGGAAGTGGTACAGTGTCCCCCTAGTCACATGTGTGGGGGAAGTGGTACCGTGTCCCTCTTGTCACATGTGTGGGGGAAGTGGTACAGTGTCCCCCTAGTCGCACGTGTGGGGGATGAGGTACAGTGTCCCCCTAGTCACATGTGTGGGGGATATTAGGTGGTACAGTGTCCCTCTAGTCACATGTGTGGGGGAAGTGGTACAGAGTCCCCCTAGTCACATGTGGGGGGGAAGTGGTACAGTGTCCCTCTAGTCACATATGTGGGGGAAGTGGTACAGTGTCCCCCTAGTCACATGTGTGGGGAATATTAGGTGGTACAGTGTCCCCCTAGTCACGTGTGGGGGAAGTGGTACAGTGTCCCCCTAGTCACATGTGTGGGGGAAGTGGTACCGTGTCCCTCTTGTCACATGTGTGGAGGAAGTGGTACAGTGTCCCCCTAGTCGCACGTGTGGGGGATGAGGTACAGTGTCCCCCTAGTCACATATGTGGGGAATATTTGGTGGTACAGTGTCCCCCTAGTCACATGTGGGGGGGAAGTGGTACAGTGTCCCCCTAGTCACATGTGTGGGGGATGAGGTACAGTGTCCCTCTAGTCACATGTGTGGGGGAAGTGGTACAGAGTCCCCCTAGTCACACGTGTGGGGGATGAGGTACAGTGTCTCCCTAGTCACATGTGTGGGGGAAGCGGTATAGTGTCCCCCTAGTCACATGTGTGGGGGAAGTGGTGCAGTGTCCCCCTAGTCACATGTGTAGGGGGGGGGCAGCATGTCCCGGAGGGTGGGTGAGGGGGTTAGAGAGGGGTGTGGTAAGGGGAGGGAGATGGGGAAAGGTGGGGGATGGGGGAGAGAGATGTGGAAATGGGGAGGGAGGGTGAGGTGTAGGGCTGAGTGGTGAAAGTGGGAGAGAGAGAGGGGGAAGGAGGAGTGTTGGAAGTGGGATAGAGGAGTAGGGGAAAGGGGTAGGGGGAGTGGTGGAAGAGGGAGAGAGGGGTAGGGGAAAAGGGGTGCACGGAAGAGAGGGTAGGGAGGGGCAGAGAAGTGGAAGAGTGAGGGGGAAGGGGGTGGGAGGGAGTGGTGAGAATAATAAAAAAACGGGAAAATGGGTGTTAACTTGGCGGAGCAAATAACGGAGAACTTAATAAAAAGAATTATTCAAATATAAATAAATATTGAAAACATCGTCTACGTTTACCTTTTGAAAACAAAAGTGTCAAATGAAAAATGAAAAAAACAGCAGAAATCCAGCGTTTAGATCGATCACTGTCAAGAAACGAAGTCCGTATGACCGTTGGGGAAGAATGTTCTTGAAAAGCTTTCCAAGGCAATGCCAGCCGGCAATGTCCCCCCAGTCACATGTCCACACAGGCTGCGGGGGGAGGGGCTGGGGCTGGGGCAAAGGCGGATGTAAATGAGATCCATTCCGATTGGCCATTTGTGAGGGATGGCATTGTGACGTCACACAATGGAACATGCTGGAACATCAGGCGGGGGAGGGGGGGGCTGGGGCTGGGGCTGGGGCAGATGTAAATGAGATTCGTTCCGATTGGCCATCTGTGAGCCTTGGGCATTGTGACATGGCATGATGGAATGTTTACCAACATTCTATGGGTGAGAGCAGTTTGATTTTCGAAAAAGCGGGCGGGTGGGGACGACAGATTTTATTAAAAACGGAGTAGGTAACGATGTCCAAACGTCACGGGGAGTGCCGTCGGGAAAGCGCGAGCGTAACGTCTGGGCAGGTGGGAAAAACGGGGGCGTCTGAGGGTCCTGTTTCGGCGGAGCGAGACATCAAAGGGCGGAGGCGTGGCAGACGGTTGTCGGCAGTCGGCCACACAGTTTTAATATATATATATATGATGATATGTTATGATGTTATATTGTGAATTCTTGTGTGAATGGGATTAGTTTGTTATTTGGATACTTAGTCTACTAAAAACATTATCCTTTTCTTAAGAAATGGATAGATGTTTAGATCTAGTCATTGAATTTAGATGTATTTAATTGATTAGATGAATTTGATTGATTATGAATTTTTTGTTAGGTATTTACTATTTGTTTTAGCGTTTAACTTTATAATTTCTACCTTTTTTCTTTTTTTTTATACTTCTAAACATTTTATTATATATTTTTTTATATAGTGAAAAGTAGGTAGGTGTGAAAAATGATTAACGTAAAGATAGTTATAAAATAACCAAAAGAAAAAAGTAAATAAAATAACAGTGGTATATTATACAAACAGTATTTATATAGTAATATATCCGTGATCAATAATGTATTATTCTTCGTCCAATCCTTCGTTCAGGTCTCGGTCAGGTCCTCAAACCGAGTCATATTGATCCCTTAAGATATTCAAGGAATGGAGACCAAATCACATTAAATTGGTCTAACTTACCTAAAAGTGCAAGTCTTATTCTTTCCAAGTGTAAAGTCTCCGCCATTCCTGAAATCCACAATTTGATTGTAGGGGGTATGGGGCCTTTCCAAAATTGTAAAATTAATTTTTTACCAATTATTAAACTATAATCTATGAAAGTTCTTTGTGCTGTCGTGAATAATTGATCCCTTTCTAATATTCCCAATATTATTAATTTTGGGTCTGGAACTAGATTCTTATTTACAACATTCGAGATTACCTTAAATATTTCCAACCAAAAATTCGTAATTTTTATACAAGTTGTAAAAGAATGTGTTAAATTAGCTTCTGGGTATTGGCATTTGTCACATATAGGAGACACATTAGAAAACATTCTATGTAATTTAGATTTTGAAAAATGCAATCTATGTAAAACTTTGAATTGTATCAGAGAGTGTCTAGAATTTAATGAACAATTATGTATATATCGTAAACTTTCATCCCAGATATCAGACTCAATTGTTTTACCTATTTCATTTTCCCATAGTTGTCTGTACTTTTCCGTATTGGGTATATCAAATACGTTTATTTGTCATTGCACATCAACTGTACAACGAAATTTCATGTGCATCCCCTTCAATGGTAAACAATAAAAGACACGGGATAAAAAGTTTTAAAAAAAGAACAAAAACACAATAACACAAACAACCATTTAGTCTTACATTTACATTTACTACAAGATCAATGCATAAAATAAGTAATAGATAATAAAAAATGCACATTATATTGCACATTCTAGCAGACAAATTTTACAGCTGCGCTTCTGCCGCCTTTCTCTGCGCCGCCTTCTGCGCCGTCCATCTGGTATGATGATCCACTGGGACCCCGCTGGACGGGTGATCTCCAGCAGAATATTTTTGTTGTGGTAACTCCTTATGATATCCAGTTCGCCACACAACGACCCAATCCTTAGAAGAACTTGGCGGTTGTATGTCGAGTTGCTGGTCAGCAGACAGGTAAACAGAACAGACGAAAATAAAAATAACCACACCGGGGAGTGCAAAGCTGCTGCATACATGTGCGCCGTCATCTTGGATTTCTAATAAAATATTATAAATGTATGATATTAATTTTTCCGTGTTTGTGTGTTTATTTAAGCATTCATCTAGAAATCCCGTCTTTCTCTTTTTATATTCATGTGTAGTTGTTTTAATGTAGTCAGTTATTTGTAGATATCTGAAGTAGTGTTTAGAGTGTAGTCCATATATTTCCTGTATTTCTTTAAATGAAAGATAAAGATTGTCCCTGTAAAGGTCACTGATCTTATTAATTCCTTGATTTTTCCATTGTAAGAATCCTAAATTTTCCAGGGATGGTTTAAAATTTACATTATTAACAATGGGAAGAACTAATGGGATATCTTCTAGTTTTAACGTTCTTTTTAACTGTTTCCAAATATTAATTCCACTATTAATTATTGGGTTTTCTCGATAAGTTTTCTTAAATATTTTAATTTTAGAGAATAATATGGAACTGATTTCATATGGTAAGCAGTCTTCCTTTTCCATAAGTAACCAGTTTGGATTTTCATCAAGTTCCACCCACCAGAAGTTCATATTCTTAATATTAACTGACCAGTAATAAAATATAAAATTAGGTAATAGAAACATAGAAAATAGGTGCAGGAGTAGGCCATTCGGCCCTTCGAGCCTGCACCGCCATTCAATGTGATCATGGCTGATCATCCAACTCAGTATCCCGTACCTGCCTTCTCTCCATACCCCCTGATCCCTTTAGCCACAAGTGCCACATCTAACGCCCTCTTAAATATAGCCAATGAACTGGCCTCAACTACCTTCTGTGGCAGAGAATTCCAGAGACTCACCACTCTCTGTGTAAAGAATGTTTTCCTCATTTCGGTCCTAAAGGAATTCCCCCTTATCCTTAGACTGTGACCCCTTGTTCTGGACTCCCCCAACATCGGGAACAATCTTCCAGCATCTAGCTTGTCCAACCCCTTAAGAATTTTGTAGGTTTCTATAAGATCCCCCCTCAATCTTCTAAATTCCATCGAGTACAAACCGAGTCTATCCAATCTTTCCTCATATGAAAGTCCTGACATCCCAGGAATCAGTCTGGTGAATCTTCTCTGTACCCCCTCTATGGCAAGGATGTCTTTCCTCAGATTTGGAGACCAAAACTGTACGCAGTACTCCAGGTGTGGCCTCACCAAAACCCTGTACAACTGCAGTAGAACCTCCCTGCTCCTATACTCAAATCCTTTTTAAATGTTAAACCTCCATTAATTTTTGATTTGCATAAATATTTTTTATTTATTCTATGGCTCCTATAGTCCCAAACAAAATTAGTGACTATAGAATCAACCTTTTAAAAAAAATTCTTAGAAAGATATATCGGGATCATTTGAAATAAATATAATAATTGTGGGAGAAAAATCATTTTTATCGCATTAATTCTACCTATCATTGAGATAGGTAGAGTTCTCCAATATAGAATATTCTTAGATAATTTATTTAGTATAGGTAAAAAATTATATTTAAATAAAGAATCATTTTTTTTGTAACGTGAATTCCTAAGTACTTAATCTGTTCATTAACAATCTTAAAAGGAAATTGTTTTAATACAGTTAAATTATCTTGTGTTAATGGCATAAGTTCACTTTTATTCCAATTGATTCTGTATCCAGAAAACGAGCCGAATTGAGTTATTAAATTCAATAAATTAGGTATGCTAATTTCAGGTTTTTTAATATATAATAATACGTCATCTGCATATAGAGAAATTTTATTTCTTGTTTCGTTAGTTTCATATCCAAAAATTTCGGGATGTAATCTTACCCGAGTAGCTAATGGTTCTATAGCCAATGCAAATAATAATGGTGATAGGGGACAACCTTGTCTGCATCCTCGAAATAAATTAAATTTGGTGGATATCATTTGGTTAGTTAAGATTCTAGCAGTTGGATTGGTATATAGTAATTTGATCCATTTTATAAACTTGTCTCCCAAATTTAACTTTGCCATAACCGCAAACAAATATGGCCATTCAACTTGGTCAAAAGCTTTCTCTGCATCTAACGATATTATTACTAAGTCTTTATTATAACTCCTTTTCGAGTATATAATATTAAACAATCGTCTCAAGTTATATGATGAGTATCGTTTAGGTATAAATCCTGTTTGATCTGGGTGTATTATTTTATTAATCACTACACTTAATCTTTTAGCTAATATTTTAGTTAATATCTTTTGATCCGTATTTAAGAGAGCAATAGCTCTATATGATCCCGGATCATCTAGGTCTTTATCCATTTTTGGTATGAGTGTTATAATGGATTTGTTTAGTGTTTCTGGTAAACTCTGTTGCGCATATATATATTCGTAAAGTATCTTCAAATAAGGTGTTATCAGATCCTTGTATGATTTATAAAATTCCGAACCAATACCATCTGGCCCTGGAGTTTTCCTGTTTTTTAATGATATAATAGAATCCTCAATTTCTTTAACTGTTATTTCAGCATTTAATAGTTTTGTATCATCTACATCCAATCCTATTAAATTACAGTCGTTTAAGAATGTATTAATTCCTATCTGATTTTCAGTCATTTTGGATGAATATAAATCCTTATAATATTGTAAAAATCTCTCATTAATATCGTTATTTTGTGTTAAGAATTCACCATTTTCTGATTTAATCCGATGTATTATTTTTTCTCCCTCTATTTTTCGTAATTGGTGAGCCAGTAATTTTTGTGGTTTGTCCCCAAATTCAAATTGTATTTGTTTTGTGTATTGATATAATTTAACCACTTGGTCAGCATATATCTTATTTAATTTATATTTTAATGCAGTAATTTTATTATGTGTTATCATTGTAGGGTTGAGAGCATTTTCTATATCTAATTGTTTTATCTCCGTTTCCAGAATATTTTGTTCCTTCCGCTTTTCTTTGTTATAAAATGCTTGTGAAGATATCATAATTCCACGAGTAAAAGCCTTAAAAGTTTCCCATAGTAGGGATGGAGATATTTCTGGTATATCGTTTATTTCAAAAAAAGTCTTAATCTGCTTTATAATATATTCATTAGTTAATTTATCCTTCAAAATTTGTGGATTAAGTCTCCATTGTCCTCGTATTTTCATGTTATCATTAAATTTAATATTAAATGTTAATGGAGCGTGTTTTGAAATAATGATGCTGTGGTATTTAGAGTTATAGATGTATGGAATAAGCTTTATATCTACAAGGAAATAGTCAATTCTAGAATATGTTTTATGTACCGAGGAGTAAAATGAATAATCTCGTCCTGTTGGGTGTTCCATTCTCCAAACATCTCTAACTTTACTAGTATCAATGTATGCATTTATTAAATCACTGGAGTGTGATTTAAATTTCCTCTGTCTGACGATCTATCTAAATAAGGATCTAAAGTACAATTTAAATCTCCTCCAATTATTAAATTATGTTGTGCATGATCAGGAATTGTATTAAATATTTTCTTTAAAAAAATTGGACTGTCAAAATTTGGGCCATATATAATGGCTAATATTACTTTTTTCTAAAACTGCAAATAATAACTTGTTTCTGTTAATGCTGTTCAGTGTTTTTTTTTCTTTAAATTTTAAACAGATGTATCGAAGATGAAATACAAAATTGTCAATCCCAATGTCCAGCAAAAGAGACTGATTTAGACAGCATTCGCAGAGATTATCCAAATTTGGACTACTCCAAATGTGATGATCTACAGGACATTCTTCATGGGAAAGTAGTGGGCAGAAAGGCATGTCATGTCATTGTTTGATGAGCTAAAACTTGTAGTTTACAATGCCAAAATTGAAAAGATCAGGAAAAACAAGGTGTACAGAGTTGCTTATTGGTTACAATCTGAGGAGTATGATGATGCTACTGATTATGATATGCCAATGTACCAGCTAGCCCCTGACCTTCTCCATAAAGACTTGGTCTATTGCTAGAAATTGTAATTTATTTACCTATCTGTTACGGACTGACAGCATATAATACAATAATATTCGGCGAGGAGTCTGAGGAGAGGAGGCTACGCAAAACGCTGGAGAGGGAGAGATGAAAGAAGGAGATGTCAAGCAAGCTGATTCAGTGCGATGCTTGCAGTATGTGGGAGGTCAAGGACACTGCTGGTGCTTCTGGCTGCTACAAATGTGAGAAGTGCTTCCATGTACAGCTCCTGAAGGATTGTGTTGGGGAACTGGAGAAGCAAGTGGATGACCTCAGGTTCGTCCGAGAAACTGAGTCGTTCCTCGACAAGTCCTACAATAAGATTGTTACACCTAAGGTACTGGAAGAGAGAAGGTGGGTGACGGTGAGAAAGGGAGGGAAACATGGAATGCAAATGTCCATGGGTGTTGTACCTCTTGTGAACAGGTTCATCCACTTAGAAGCTGTCGGGACAGAAGACGTTAAAACACTGAGCGGCAGACTGGCTTGCAAAGCAAAAAGTGCTGTTGAGCTAAAACCAAAGAGGCCAACGTCAGGCAACGCCATTGTAGTTGAAGACTCCATTGTGAGAGGTACGGACAGAGGTTTCTGCAGGAACAGACGGAATTCGAGGACGATGTGCTGCCTTCCTGGTGCCAGGATCCAGGATGTCATGGACAGAGTGCAGAAAATCCTCAAGGTGAAGGTGAACAGCCAGAAGTTGTAATGCATGTCGGCACAAACAATGTCGGAAAGAAGGGGATGAATATTCTACAGCGTGACTTTAGAGAGCTTGGAAAAATTCTGAAAAGCAGGACCTCCAGGGTGATTATCTCCGGTTTGCTTCCAGTTCCTCGTGCTGGCGAGAGCAGGAACAGGTAGATACGGGACCTGAATTGGTGCAGGGGGCAGGGATTTAGATTCTGAGATCACTGGGATCTGTTTTGAAATAAGGGGGAACTGTACAAAAGGGACGGATTGCATCTTAACAGGTGAGGGACCAGCATTCTGGCAGGCAGGTTTGCCACTGCTACACGGGTGGTTTTAAACTGAATAAGGGGGGTGGGGTGTCAAATGGGATAGTCGAGGATGGAGTTAAAGGGAAAGAGAGTAAAGGGATAGTTAATGACCCCAGAATTAACGGGAAAGGAAGTTCACAAAGGGATAGGAGAGTATGGCCAAGTGTAATAGGGATCGATGTGAAAGGTGAGATGCGTAATGAATTAAAAGTATTGTATATGAATGCGCAAAGTATAAGAAGTAAAGTAGATGAGCTTGAGGCTCAGTTAGAGGTTGGTAGATATGACATTGTGGGGATTACTGAGACGTGGCTGCAGGAGGATCGGGCCTGGGAACTTAATATTCAGGGTTATACATCCTATAGAAAGGGCAGGCAGGTGGGCAGAGGAGGGGGGGGGGGGGGTAGCTCTGCTGGTGAGGGATGGAATTCAGTCCCTTGTGAGGGAAGACATAGGGACTGACGAGGTAGAGTCACTGTGGATTGAGTTGAGGAATTGTAAAGGCAAGAAGACACTAATTGGTGTTATCTACAGACCCCCAAATAGTAGCCCAGATGTAGGGTGTAAGTTGCAGCAGGAGTTAAAACTGGCATGTAACAAAGGTAATGACACTATGCTGATGGGGGATTTCAATATGCAGGTAGACTGGGAAAATCAGGTTGGTTCAGGACCCCAAAGAAGAGAGTTTGTAGAATGCCTCCGAGATGGATTCTTAGAGCAGCTTGTAATGGAGCTGACCAGAGAAAAGGCAATTCTGGATTTAGCGTTGTCCAATGAAGTCAAAGTCAAAAGTCAAAGTCAAACAAACTTTATTGTCATTTAGAAATACATTGATATATGCAGTTCCAAACGAAATTACGTTGCATTTGGCTCCCTGTGCAACACAATAAATTAACAGAAGGATAGGCATGGATGAAAAGGATAAAAGGATAAATAGACAATGGTGGCAGCCCATTACATGGCATTCAGGAGTCTGATGGCTCGTGGGAAGAAGCTGTTGCAGAACCTTAATGTTCTGCTCCTTATGCTGCAATATCTTTTTCCCAAGGGCAGCAGAGTGAACAGTCCGTAATGGAGATGTGTGGGGTCCTTTATGATACTGCTGGCCTTAGACACGCAACGTTTGGTCGCAATATCCCCGATTGAGGGGAGAGAGGTCCCGATGATTTTTTCCGCTGTCCTCACCACTCTCCGCACAGACTTCCAGTCGGAGGCTCTACAGTCCCCAAACCAGACAGAGATACAGCTGGTCAGAATACTCTCTATGGTGCCCCTGTAGAAAGTAGTGAGGATGGGATGGGGGAGATGAGCTCTTCTCATCCGGCGCAGAAAGTGCAACCGCTGCTGCGCTCTCTTAACTGTTGATGAGATGTTATTCGACCAGGTCAGACTGTTAGTGATCTGGTTAATGAACCAGATATGATAAGAGAACTCGAGATAAAGGAACCGCTTGGAGGTAGTGAGCATAATGTGATTAGTTTTAATCTGCAATTTGAGAAGGAGAAGGTTAAATCGGAACTGTCAGTGATGCAGTTGAACAAAGGGGATTATGAAGGCATGGGAGCGGAGCTGGCCAAGGTAGACTGGAAAGGGATCCTAGCAGTAATGATGGTGGAACAGCAATGGCAGAAATTTCTGGGCATAATCCGGAAGACGCAGGATCATTTCATTCCATAAAGGAAGAAAGATTCTAAGGGGAGTAGGCAACAGAGGCTGACAAGAGAAGTTAGGGATAGAATAAAACTAAAAGAAAAGATGTATAACACAGCAAAGAGTAGCTGGAAGCCAGAGGATTGGGAAACTTTCATAGGACAACAGAAGGAAACAAAACGGGCTGTAAATAAGCAATTCACAAACTCTTAAAGTGTGCAACACCTTTTAATGATAGCACAGGGCATTACATACATCCTCAACTACTGGCTACATTCTTCTACTGAACTGTACACAGGAAGGGGAAGGCGTTATGATTGATGTTAACTAGGCGGGGTTAATGGTACTGAGGTAACTATGTTATTGGTTGCATATAAAAACCATCTACATCCTTCCCCTTAGAAAATCAAAACAGACTGTTGTCACAACAACAGAATTAAACAGAAGTAAACAGAATTAAACAGAATTAAACAAAATCGCCATAACGAACAGGTGGCTTACTAATCCGGCCCGAGCGCGTACGGATGTCTCCCCCTTCCCCCGGAGGAGCAGAAAAAACAGGAGGACACGAGGCAGCAGGGGAGCCAGGGAAGGGCGGTGGGGTTGAAGAAACAGGGGAGGGAGAACCGCAACCGGCAACAGGTGACCCGCGCAGAGGGGAACCGGGCGCTCGATATGGGGATCGAGACATGCAGGGAACGCTGGCTGGGACAGCAGCTGGCTGCTGGCATGAGAGTGGCGGGGCATAGGTCCCGGGGGCTGCGGCTTCGGCTCATTAACCGCAAGCAGGTGTTGTCGGCTTCTACGGTAGATGGTTCCCTCATAGTCGACCAGACACGAACGAGGTGAGTCGGCCACCCCAACCACGGTAGCCAGACGGGAGTGACCACCAGCGGTCTGCAACCGAACAACCTGTCCAGGCAACAGAGGATCGAGTGGTCTGCATGACCGATCGTGGGAACGCCACTGGCTGTCATGTTTCTCTTGAATGCGCCTCTGCACAGAGGCGGGCTCCAGCACCCGAGGTTGCAGCTGGCGATGGGCAATCGGGATGATAGATCTGGTTGTTCTGGACATCAGACGCTGAGCAGGGGACCCCATGGCCGGATCTCTGGAAACATTCCTGAGGTTCAGGAGATCCAAATACAAATCAGAGTTAGACAGTCTCACCTGTTCCATCAGACGCTTGGCTCTGCGGACGGCCTGTTCAGCAAGGCCGTTGCTCTGTGGGTACTCTGGGCTGCTGGTGAAATGCACGAAATTCCATTTGTCGGCAAAACTCTTGAACTCTCGGCTGGTAAACTGCCTGCCATTGTCAGTCTGCAGCCTGACAGAAGACCCAAACGTGGAGAAGTGTTTCCGCAGCTTCCGGATCACCATCTCCGACGTGAGGGATGTCAGTAAATCCACTTCAAACCAGTTTGAGTACGAGTCGACCAGGACAAGGTAGTGGTTACCACGCCACTCGAAGATGTCGGCAGCCAGCGAGGACCAGGCCAAGGCAGGGGCGGGCTGTTGCAGCAGGGGCTGTCGCAGCTGGTGTGGAGCAAGACTGTTGCACGTGGAGCAGGCAGAAACACGGTCTCGAATATATTTGGCCATTCCAGGCCAGTAGAATTGGCACTGAGCGTGGGTGAGTGTTGCGTCGACCCCAGGGTGTCCGCTATGGGCTGCGCAATAGTAAAAATCAAACAGGGAGGACGGGACTACCACTTTATGTCCCTTAACGATAATGCCATCTGGAGCACCAGTTCGTCGCGGACCAGGAAGAAAGGCTGTGTTTCAGACGGCGCAGCGGAGCGCTTTGTTGGCCACCCTGATTTAATCACAGAGGCAAGCTGCTGCAAAACTGGATCGGCAGCGGTGTGCTCGGCCAAAATCCAGCTGCTTGGTGGGAATAAAATTAACGCCCAGTACGAGCAAATCCTCTGTTTCGTAGGGGTGGTGATCACAGGAGGTCCGCGGGGCGCGCGATAAGGTGTCCGCAATGTGCATCTCGGTGCCTTTCTTGTAGATGACGTCGAAATCAAAGCGCTGGAGCTGCAGCATCATACGCTGCAGCCTGGCTGGGGCAGCGTGAATCGGCTTGTTCAGGATTGTCACCAGTGGCTGGTGGTCGGTTTCAACCGTAAATCTGCTGCCAAACAGGAAGTCTCTGAACTTGGAGCAGGCAAACACCACCGCGAGCAGCTCCTTCTCGATCTGAGCATACCACTGCTCGGTGTCCATCATGGTGCGGGAGGCATAGGAGACAGGCTGTAACGATCCATCGACTGACTGAAGGCAGGCCGCGCCCAGACCGAACTTAGGAGCGTCACAGGTGACGGTGATGGGGCGACTCGCATCGAAGAATCGCAACGTCGGAGTGTTAATCAGTTTCGACTTGAGACAGTCAAACGCCTGCTGGTGCTGTGGGAGCCAGACCCAGGCGATATCCTTTTTTGTCAGCTGCCGCAGGGGAGCACTCAGCTCACTGAGGTTTGGTACAAATTTCCCAAGGTAGTTCACCATGCCCAAGAATCGTTGTAGACCTGGCACGTCGGTGGGGGCTGCCATCTCGGAGATGGCAGCTGCCTTCAAAGGGTCGGGTTTTAGTCCGTTGGAGGTGAAAACGTGTCCAACATACGTGACTTCTGAGACACGAAACCGGCACTTCTTTGGATTCAGCTTCAGGTTGGCCTTTCGCGCCCGATCCAGGACGCGGCGGAGGTTCAGGTCGTGCTCGGCAATGTCCTTCCCATAAACTAGGATATCATCCAAGATGATGGCACATGGCAAGTCCGAGAATATCTGCTCCATCGTTCGCTGGAACACCTCGCTAGCGGAATTGATGCCGAATGGCATTCGCAGGAACTTGAATCTGCCAAACGGTGTGGCGAAGGTTGTCAGGTCAGAAGACGCTTTGTCCAATGGGATCTGCCAAAACGAGTTCTTAGCATCTAAAGATGGTGGCTTGCCCGACTTGAGCCGCCACGTCCTCAACAGACCGCATGGGGTAGTGTGGTCGCCTGATGGCAAGGTTTAAGTCCTTAGGGTTGATACACACACGTATTTCGTTCTTGTCTTTCTTTATCATGGCAACCATGGTGGAGACCCAATCGGTGGGCTCTCTAACCGCTTCTAGCAACCCCTTTTCGACCATGTTGTTAAGCATCGCCTTGACCCTGTCTTTCATGGCGTGGGACACCCTGTGAGGTGCGCGGACCACGGGTTGTACATTTGGGTCAACGGAAATATGGTATGTCAGTGGTAACTTTCCCAGGTCATCGTTGAACAGGTCCTGGTATTCTGCAACCGGGTTAAACGACAGTTGCACTTTGTGGACCGTGCGGTCGAAGGACACCAGGCCAAGATCTTGGCATGCACGGTTTCCCAGCAGGGTAACACAGTCGGAGTTCAAAACATAGAAAATCAGGTTTCTCGTGGCCTTTTACAGCACGCAAGTTAAAGTGGCCCTCCCCAAAGGCCTGAGAATTTCTCAACCATAGGCATGCAAAGTAGCATTGTCAGTGACCAGGGCCTCATCATTCCTTATCTTGTTGAACAGATTTATTGACAAAACGTTGACCTTTGCACCAGTGTCTAACTTCGCAAGGAAGGTTCCATTATTGACAGTCACAGATACGGAGGGATCAGGACGTTGGCCAGGCGCCTGGAGGAGGGTAAACACATTTGAATCCTCGGGAGAATTAATTGGATCTGCACCATAGGATTCAGCTATGTCGGGCTGTGAGTCGTAACAGCTATCAGATTGTTTCAGCATGTTTAGACTGGGTCTGGAAATCTGTACCTGTCTCCCACGGGAACGGAGGGAACGACAGGCAGCAGAGAAGTGATTCAGTTTTTTACAAAAATTACAGGCCTTGCCATAGGCGGGGCACGTCGACAGTCTGTGGTCCATGTAGTTACAGTTTGGGCACCTTTTTGGGGGCACATCATCAGGACCAGGGGTGGCACGCGGCAGAAAAGCATTGTTTCCCCTCCGAGAAAGTGGCCTCCTAAACTCAGCTAGGTTGACAGATTTATTGCCCGAGTCCCGGTGGTCATCTGGCAATACAACGACCTCAGACAATCTGCAGGCATGCATGGCTTTTTCCAACGTAAGATCCGGATCCCTAAGAAGCTCACATCGCAGCTTCTGGTCACGCATGCCAGTTACTAAAATGTCTCTAGTGAGCTGGTCTGTCATGTCACCAAAATGGCACCGCTGGGCGAGATAACGCAAATCGGCAATAAAACATTCAACAGGTTCATCCGGCAACTGTCTCCTTGTAAAGAACCATGCCCTCTCTAGAACGCGGTTCGAGGGCAGGACACAAATCTCCCTGAACTTACGTAGCAGGCAAGCGGGGTCGCTGGCAGATTCTGCAGGAGTAATCACCACGTTGTTGTCGTCCAGGACCGCTGGAGCGTAGGTGAAAGTTCTGGCTCTCTTCATGGCATCAGGTCCGACAAGGTTGAGGAAGAGGGAGGCTTTGAGGGAATCAGGATCAGTGCGGTGTGCGACATTGACAAAGTGGGTGAAATCAAATTCAAGCGTGGCCCAGCGCTCAGAGATGTCAGCATCAAAGACAAGCTGCGCGGGCTTTCTGCAAGAGGACGCCATGGTCAGAGAGATTAAGCACAAAAGGCACAAATCAAAAAAAAGAAATAAAACCTGATAGACAGGAGACGCAGGTGTCTTCCAGCTCCGACACCATGTAAATAAGCAATTCACAAACTCTTAAAGTGTGCAACACCTTTTAATGATAGCACAGGGCATTACATACATCCTCAAGTACTGGCTACATTCTTCTACTGAACTGTACCCAGGAAGGGGAAGGCGTTATGATTGATGTTAACTAGGCGGGGTTAATGGTACTGAGGTAACTATGTTATTGGTTGCATATAAAAACCATCTACACGGGCAATATGGGCTGAAAAGATGAAGTATGAAGGGAAGCTGGCCAGGAATATGAAGAAGGACAGTAAAAGCTTCTTTAGATATGTTAAGGGAAAAAGAGTAGCAAAGTCAAATGTGGGTCCCTTGAAGGCAGACACAGGTGAAATTCTTATGGGCAACAAGGAAATGGCGGAAGAGTTGAATAGGTATTTCAGATCTGTCTTCACTCAGGAAGACACAAACAATCTCCCAGATGTACTGGAGAACAGAGGATCTAAGGGGGTAGAGGAAGTGAAAGAAATTTTCATTAGGCGAGAAATAGTATTGGGTAGGCTAATGGGACTGAAGGATGATAAATCCCCTGGGCCTGATGGTCTGCAACCCAGGGTCCTCAGGGAGGAGCCTCTAGAAATAGTGGACGCATTGGTGATCATTTTCCAAGGTTTAATAGATTCAGGATCAGTTCCTGTGGATTGGAGGATAGCTAATGTTATCCCACTTTTCAAGAAAGGAGCAAGAGAGAAAAAGGGGAATTACAGACCAGTTAGCCTGACTTTGGTGGTGGGAAAGATGCTGGAGTCAATTATTAAAGAGGTAATAATGCGGCATTTGGATAGCAGTAAAAGGATTAGTCCAAGTCATCATGGATTTATGGAAGGGAAATCATGCTTGACTAATCTTCTGGAATTTTTTGAGGATGTGACAAGTAAAATTCCATTGTTGTTCCATTGTTTAATAAGGGTTCTAAGAGTAAACCTAGCAATTATAGACCGGTTAGCAATTATAGACCGCCTTACTACAGTAGAGGATATAGATCGCGCTCCAGGTCTCGTTCCTATTCACCACGTCGTTACTGACCCAAACTCTACTGCTTGCTGGACAACTGTCTCAAGATTTTTAATCAATGTGTTATGGCAAATTTTCCAGTGGTGGGCAAATTAATGGAAAAGATACTTAGAGATAGTATATAAACGCATCTGGATAAACAGGGTCTAATTAGGAACAGTCAACATGGATTTATGCCTGGAAGGTCATGTTTGACTAAACTTCTTGAATTTTTTGAAGAGGTTACTAGGGAAATTGACGAGGGTAAAGCAGTGGATGTTGTCTATATGAACTTTAGTAAGGCCTTTGACAAGGTTCCTCATGGAAGGTTGGTTAAGAAGGTTCAACTGTTGGGTGTAAATGCAGGAATAGCAAGATGGATTCAACGGTGGCTGAATGAGAGAAGCCAGAGGGTAATGGTGGATGGCTGTTTGTCGGGTTGGAGGCAGGTGACTAGTGGGGTGCCTCAGGGATCTGTGTTGGGTCCTTTGTTGTTTGTCATGTACATCAATGATCTGAAGGGGTGGTAAATTGGATTAGTAAGTATGCGGATGATACCAAGATAGGGGGTGTTGTGGATAATGAAGAGGATTTCCAAAGTCTACAGAGTGATTTAGGCCAGTTGGAAAAATGGGCTGAAAGATGGCAGATGGAGTTTAATGCTGATAAATGTGAGGTGCTACACCTTGGCAGGACAAATCAAAATAGGACGTACATGGTAAATGGTAGGGAATTGAAGAATACAGTTGAACAGAGGGATCTGGGAATAACCGTGCATAGTTCCTTGAAGGTGGAATCTCATATAGATAGGGTGGTAAAGAAAGCTTTTGGTATGCTAGCCTTTATAAATCAGAGCATTGAGTATAGAAGCTGGGATGTAATGTTAAAATTGTACAAGGCATTGGTGAGACCAAATCTGGAGTACGGTGTACAATTTTGGTCGCCCAATTATAGGAAGGATGTCACCAAAATAGAGAGGGTACAGAGGAGATTTACTAGAATGTTGCCTGGGTTTCAACAGCTAACTTACAGAGATAGGTTGAATAAGTTAGGTCTTTATTCTCTGGAGCGCAGAAGGTTAAGGGGGGACTTGATAGAGGTATTTAAAATGATGAGAGGGATAGACAGAGTTGATGTGGACAAGCTTTTCCCTTTGAGAATAGGGAAGATTCAAACAAGAGGACATGACTTTAGAATTAAGGGACAGAAGTTTAGGGGTAACATGAGGGGGAACTTCTTTACTCAGAGAGTGGTGTAGGTGTGGAATGAGCTTCCAGTGGAAGTGGTGGCGGCATGTTCGTTGGTATCATTTATAAATAAATTGGATAGGCATATGGATGAGAAGGGTATGGAGGGTTATGGTATGAGTGCAGGCAGGTGGGACTAAGGGAAAAAAGTAGTTCGGCACGGACTTGAAGGGCCGAGATGGCCTGTTTCCGTGCTGTAATTGTTATATGGTTATATGGTTAAAATGAAGGGGTGCCAGTGGATGTAGTGTATCTAGACTTTCAAAAAACCTTTGATAAGGTCCCGCACGGGAGACTGGTGACTAAAATTAGAGCACATGGTATTGGGGGTAGGGTGTTGACACGGATAGAAAATTGGTTGGCAGACGGGAAGCAAAGAGTTGGAGTGAACAGGTCCTTTTCAGAATGGCAGGCAGTGGCGAGTGGTGTGTCACAAGGCTTGGTGTTGGGGCCGCAACTGTTTACCATATATATTAATGATTTGGAAGAGGGGATTAGGAGCAACACTAGCAAGTTTGCAGATGACACAACGCTGGGTGGCAGTGTAAACTGTGAAGAGGATGTTAGGAGGTTGCAGGGTGACCTGGACAGGTTGAGTGAGTGGGCAGATGCATGGCAGATGCAGTATAATATAGATTAATGTGAGGTTATCCACTTTGGCGGCAAAAACAGAAGTCAAAAAAGTCAAATGAGTTTATTGTCATGTGTCCCTGACAGGACAATGAAATTCTTTCTTTGCATAGCACAACAGAACATAGTAGGCATTGACTACAATTATATTTGTAAATACACACATGAATTAATAAATTAATAAAGTGCAAACAACAGATGGAGGGATATTAATGTTCAGAGTTTTGTCCGAGCCAAGTTTAATAGCCTGATGGCTGTGGGGAAGTAGCTATTCCTGAACCGGGTCATTGCAGTCCTCAGGCTCCTGTACCTTCTACCCGAAGGTAGCAGGGAGATGAGTGTGTGGCCAGGATGGTGTGAGTCTTTGATGATGCTGCCAGCCTTTTTGAGGCAGTGAATGCGATAAATCCCCTCGATAGAAGGAAGGTCAGAGCCAATGATGGACTGGGCAGTGTTTACTACTTTTTGTAGTCTTTTCCTCTCCAGGGCACTCAAGTTGCCGAACTAAGCCACGGTGCAATTGGTCAGCAAGCTCTCTACTGTGCACCTGTAGAAGTTAGAGAGAGTCCTCCTTGACAGACCAACTCTCCATAATCTTCTCAGGAAGTAGAGGCGCTGATGAGCTTTCTTAATAATTGCATCTGTGTTCTCGGACCAGGAAAGATCTTCAGAGATGTGCACGCCCAGGAATTTAAAGCTCTTGACCCTTTCAACCATCGACCCATTGATATAAAAAGGACTGTGGGTCCCCATCCTACTCCTTCCAAAGTCCACAATCAATTCCTTGGTTTTGCTGGTGTTGAGGGCCATGTTGGTGTGCTGGCACCATATGGACAGTTGCTCGATCTCTCTTTTATACTCGGACTCATCCCCATCAGTGATACATCCCATAACAGTGGTGTCGTCAGCAAACTTGATGATGGAGTTTGCACTATGACCGGCTACGCAGTCATGAGTATAGAGTGAGTACAGCAGGGGGCTGATCACACAGCCTTGAGGTGCTCCCATAGAAACATAGAAACATAGAAAAATAGGTGCAGGAGTAGGCCATTCGGCCCTTCGAGCCTGCACCACCATTCAATATGATCATGGCTGATCATCCAACTTAGTATCACGTACCTGCCTTCTCTCCATACCCCCTGATCCCTTTAGCCACAAGGGCCACATCTAACGCCCTCTTAAATATAGCCAATGAACTGGCCTCAACTACCTTCTGTGGCAGAGAATTCCAGAGACTCACCACTCTCTGTGTAAAGAATGTTTTCCTCATCTCAGTCCTAAAGGAATTCCCCCTTATCCTTAGACTGTGACCCCTTGTTCTGGACTCCCCCAACATCGGGAACAATCTTCCAGCATCTAGCTTGTCCAACCCCTTAAGAATTTTGTAAGTTTCTATAAGATCCCCCCTCAATCTTCTAAATTCCAGCGAGTGCAAGCCGAGTCTATCCAATCTTTCCTCATATGAAAGTCCTGGCATCCCAGGAATCAGTCTGGTGAATCTTCTCTGTACCCCCTCTATGGCAAGGATGTCTTTCCTCAGATTTGGAGACCAAAACTGTACGCAATACTCCAGGTGTGGCCTCACCAAAACCTTGTACAACTGCAGTAGAACCTCCCTGCTCCTATACTCAAATCCTTTCGCTATGAATGCTAACATACCATTTGCTTTCTTCACTGCCTGCTGCACCTGCATGCCTACTTTCAATGACTGGTGTACCATGACACCCAGGTCTCGTTGCATCTCCCCTTTTCCTAATCTGCCACCATTCAGATAATAGTCTACCCTCATGTTTTTGCCACCAAAGTGGATAACCTCACATTTATCCACATTATACTGCATCTGCCATGCATCTGCCCATTCACTCAGCCTATCCAAATCACCCTGCAGCCTCCAAGCATCCTCCTCACACCTAACTATACCCCCCAGCTTGGTATCATCTGCAAACTTGGAGATGTTGCATTGAATTCCCTCGTCCAAATCATTAATATATATTGTAAATAGCTGGGGTCCCAGCACTGAGCCTTGCGGTACCCCACTAGTCACTCTGAAAAGGACCCGTTTACTCCTACCCTTTGCTTCCTGTCTGCTAGCCAGTTCTCTATCCACATCAATACTGAACCCGAATACCGTGTGCTTTAAGTTTGTATGCTAATCTCTTATGCGGGACCTTGTCGAAAGCCTTCTGAAAGTCTAGATATAACACATCCACTGGTTCTCCCTTATCCACTCTACTAGTTACATCCTCGAAAAATTCTATCAGATTTGTCAGACATGATTTACCTTTCGTAAATCCATGCTGACTTTGTCCAATGATTTCACCACTTTCCAAATGCGCTGCTATCCCATCTTTAATACCTGACTCTAGCAGTTTCCCCACTACCAATGTTAGACTAACTGGTCTGTAATTACCCGCTTTCTCTCTCCCTCCTTTTTTAAAAAGTGGGGTTACATTAGCTACCCTCCAATCCTCAGGAACTACTCCAGAATCTAAGGAATTTTGAAAAATTATCACTAATGCATCCACTATTTCTGTGGCTACCTCCTTGAGTACTCTGGGATGCAGACTATCTGGCCCTGGGGATTTATCGGCCTTCAATTTGTTCAATTTACCCAACACCACCTCCCGGCTAACCTGTATTTCACTCAGTTCCTCCATCTTATTTGACTCCCGTTCCACTGCTATTTCCGGCAGATTATTTAGGTCTTCCTTAGTGAAGTTATTCAATTGGTCTGCCATGTCCTTGTTCCCCATGATCAATTCACCTGTTTCTGACTGCAAGGGACCAACATTTGTTTTAACTAGTCTCTTTCTCTTCACATATCAATAAAAACTTTTGTAGTCAGTTTTTATGTTCCCTGCCAGTTTCCTTTCATAATCTATTTTCCCTTTCCTAATTAAGCCCTTTGTCCTCCTCTGCTGGATTCTGAATTTCTCCCAGTCCTCCGGTAGGCTGCTTTTTCTGGCCAATTTGTATGCCTCATCTTTTGTTTTTATACTATCCCTGATTTCCCTTGTTATCCATGGATGCACCACCTTCCCCGATTTATTCTTTTGCCAAACTGGTATGAACAATTTTTGTACTTCATCCATGCAGTCTTTAAATACCTTCCATTGCACATCCACTGTCAACCCTTTAAGAATCACCTGCCAGTCTATCTTGGCCAATTTACATCTCATACCTTCAAAGTTACCTTTGTTCAAGTTCAGAACCCTTGTTTCTGACTTAATTTTGTCACTCTCCATCCTAATGAATAACTCAACCATATTATGGTCACTCTTGCCCAAGGGGCCACGCACAACAAGACTGCTAACTAACCCTTCCTCATTACTCAATACCCAGTCTAGAATAGCCTGCTCTCTCGTTGGTTCCTCCACATGTTGGTTGAGAAAACTATCCCGCATACATTCCAAGAAATCCTCTTCCTCAGCACCCCTGCCAATTTGATTCACCCAATCTACATGCAGATTGAAGTCACCCATTATAACCGTGTTACCCTTGTTGCACGCATTTCTAATTTCCTGTTTGATGCCATCCCCAATTCCAATACTACTGTTAGGTGGCCTGTACACAGCTCCCACTAGCGTATTCTGCCCCTTAGAGTTTCGCAGCTCTACCCATATCGATTCCACATCCTCCACGTTAATGTCCTTCCTTTCTATTGCATCAATCTCCTCTCTCACCAGCAACGCTACCCCACCTCCTTTTCCTTTTCGTCTATCCCTCCTGAATATTGAATATCCCTGGATGTTCAGCTCCCAGCCTTGGTCACCCTGGAGCCATGTCTCCGTGATCCCAACTATAGCATAGTCATTAATCGCTATCTGCACCTTCAACTCATCCACCTTATTACGAATGCTCCTCGCATTGAGACACAAAGCCTTCAGGCTTGTTTTTACAACACTCTTACTCCTTATACAACTATGTTGACAAGTGGCCCCTTTCACATCGATCCCTATTACACTTGGCAATACTCTCCTATCCCTTTGTGAGCTTTCTTTCCCATTAATTCTGGGGTCATTAACCATCCCTTTATTCTCTTTCCCTTTAACTCCGTCCTCGACTATCCCTTTTTCACAACCAACCCCACTTATTCAGTTTAAAACCATCCGTGTAGCAGTGGCAAACCTGCCGGCCAGAATGCTGGTCCCCCACCTGTTAAGATGCAATCCATCCCTTTTGTACAGTTCCCCCTTACTCCAAAACAGATCCCAGTGATCTAAGAATCTAAATCCCTGCCCCCTGCACCAGTTCCTCAGCCACACATTCAGGTCCCGTATCTCCCTGTTCCTGCTCTCGCCAGCACGAGGAACTGGAAGCAAACCGGAGATAACAACCCTGGAAGTCCTGCTTTTCAGCATTTTTCACAGCTCCCTGAAGTCCCGCTGCAAAATATTCATCCCCTTCTTTCCAACATCATTTGTGCCAACATGCACGACCACTTCCGGCTGTTCACCTTTGCCCTTGAGGATTGTCTGCACTCTGTCCGTGACATCCTGGATCCTGGCACCAGGAAGGCAGCACACCATCCTCGAATCCCGCCTGTTGCCGCAAAAACACCTGTCCGTACCTATCACAATGGAGTCTCCAACTACAATGGCGTTGCCCGACTTTGGCCTCTTTGGTTTTGGCTCAACAGCCCTTTTTGTTTTGCAAGCCAGTCCGCTGCTCAGTGAGATACCGTCTTCTGTCCCGGCAGCTTCCACGTGGGGGAACCTGTTCACAAGAGGTACAACACCCGGGGACCTTTGCATTCCATGTTTTCCTCCCTTTCTCACCGTCACCCACCTTCTCTCTTCTAGTGCCTTGGGTGTAACAATCTTACTGAAGGACTTGTCGAGGAACGACTCAGTTTCTCGGATGAACCTGAGGTCATCCACTTGTTTCTCCAGTTCCCCAACACGGTCCTTCAGGAGCTGTACCTGGATGCACTTCTCACCTTTGTAGCAGCCAGCGGCACCAGCAGTGTCCTTGACCTCCCACATACTGCAAGCATCACACTGCATCAGCTTGCTTGACATCTCCTTCTTTTGCCTCGGTCTCTCCCTATCCAGTGTATTGCGCAGCCTCCTCTCCGAAGACTCTCGAGCCAAAGACTCACACTTTACTCACAGGGCACTTCCCTCACTGCCGCTCCCCAAGAGCTGCCTTGCTTATATTGACTGTTAAATTGCCTAATTTACAAACCAAATTCCTCAGTTTTCAACTGTTTTCCCCCTCTGACTCACTGAGAACTCTCCTCCCACTCGGGCTAGAGCCAATCAGTGCTTTCTCCTGCTTCTCTTTGTTGCTGTTGCTTCAAAATCCACGGGAACACTGAGTAAAGTCTGCCTGTGCTTTGTCTCTCCTTTTCAACTGTTTTCCCCCTCTGACTCACTGAGAACTCTCCTCCCACTCGGGCTAGAGCCAATCAGTGCTTTCTCCTGCTTCTCTTTGTTGCTGTTGCTTCAAAATCCACGGGAACACTGAGTAAAGTCTGCCTGTGCTTTGTCTCTCCTTTTCAACTGTTTTCCCCCTCTGACTCACTGAGAACTCTCCTCCCACTCGGGCTAGAGCCAATCAGTGCTTTCTCCTGCTTCTCTTTGTTGCTGTTGCTTCAAAATCCACGGGAACACTGATTGTTATCGAGTCTGACACATTTCCACCAATACGAACAGACTGTGGTCTGTTAATGAGGAAGTCGAGGATCCAATTGCAGAGGGATGCACAGAGACCCAGTTCTGCGAGTTTGGTAACCAGCTTGGAGGGGATGGTTGTGTTAAATGCTGAGCTGTAGTCAATGAATAACAGCCTGACATACGAGGTTTTGTTGTCCAAGTGGTCCAGAGCGGAGTGGAGGGCCAGCGAGATCGCGTCCACCGTTGATCTGTTGTGGCGGTAAGCGAACTGCAAGAGGGCAGATTATTATCTAAATGGGGTTAGGTTCGGTAAGGGGGAGGTGCAGCGAGTCCTGGGCATCCTTGTACACCGAAAGTTGGCTTACAGGTACAGCAGGCAATGAAGAAAGCTAATGGAATGTTGGCCTTCATAACAAGAGGATCTCAGTATAGGAGTAAAGAGGTTCTTCTGCAGTTGTATAGGGCTCTGGTGAGACCACATCTGGAGTATTGTGTACAGTTTTGGTTCCCTAATTTGAGGAAGGATATCCTTGTGATTGAGGCAGTGCAGCGTAGGTTCACGAGATTGATCCCTGGGAAGGTGGGACTGTCATATGAGGAAAGATTGAAAAGACTAGGCTTGTATTCACTGGAGTTTAGAAGGATGACAAGTCCCCCCCCCCCCCCCCCGGCGACATCACGTCCGTTATTTGGCTTTTCAGTAGAGCGGCCATTCGATGAGTTTGCATTTGTGCGTCCCACCTTTTTGGTTAGTTGGCGTTTTGGCTTCGTTTACGTTCGGTCATTTGGCTTCCACTTCTTTGCTTCGGCTTCTCGTCCTTCGGCGCCACGTCTGCACACGCCGCGAAGCAGTATAAAGATTGCGTCAAGGACCATCTCCACTATTGCGGTCTTGCGCCCAAGCAACTGGAAGCCTGCACCAGCGACAGTACACGCTGGCGCACAACAGTGCGAACAGCAGCAGCAGCTTAGAGGAGCACCGCATAGAGCGACTTACCAAAGCCAGGGAGAGGATGTACGCTGCCCCCCAGGACCCGCCAGCGATGACCTTCATCTGCCCCTACTGCCCTCGAGTGCGTGGTTCACGAATTGGACTCATGAGCCATGTCAGAATTCACCAGAATAAAGACTGCACAAACCACCATCGGGCCACCACCATTTTCTGCCTCCTGTGGTGGTTCATTCCATACACCCTCCACCATATGTGTGAAAAAGGAAATTTGGAGATTTTGTTTGCACACAGTGCGTGGGAGATATCTGGAACACACTGCCAGAGGAGCTGGGGTCAGATACATTCACTCAAGGTGCATTTAGACAGGCAATCAAAGTGCTAGTGATATGTAAAATTAATGTGACCAATTACGATTTAAGTACATGACATTACAAAGGCAGGCTTGATGGGCTGATGGCCTTTTTCTGTGTGGTACAACTCGGAGACAAAGACTAGAGGGGTCCAAGGGTCCCTACCATTCACTGTGAAGATCTTGCCTGGTTTCAACGCCTCACACTTGTCTGCATTGAACTCCATTCGCCATTTGTCTGCCCACTTGCCCAGTGGCTAGAGTGTCATAGAGTCATACTGCGTGGAAACAGGCCCTTCGGCCCTACTCACACCAACCAACATGCCCCATCTACACTAATCCTACCTGCCTGTGTTTGGCCCATATCTTTCCCAACCTGTCCTTATCCATGCACCCGTCTAAATGTTTCTTGAACATTGCTACAGAGTATGCCTCAACTACCTCCTGCGGCAGCTTGTTTCTTACACCCACCACTCTCTGTGTGAAAAAAAGTTACCCCTCAGATTCCTGTTTACCCTCTCGCAATGAAAGCTTTCTTCACTGTCCACTGTACCTGTATGCTTACTTTCAGTGACTGATGTACAAGCACACCCAGGTCTCGTTGCACCTCCCCTTCTCCTAATCCAACACCATTCAGATAATGTTTAAGAAAGAACTGCAGATGCTGGAAAAATCAAAGATAGCCAAAATGCTGGAGAAACTCAGCAGGTGAGGCAACATCTATGGAGCGAAGGAATAGGTGATGTTCCGGGTCAAGACCATTCAGATAATAATCTGCCTTCCTGTTCTTGCCACCAAAGTGGATAACCTCACATTTATCCACATTATACTGCATCCGCCATATTTCTGCCCACTCACCCAACCTACCCAAGTCACCTTGCAGCCTCATAGCATCCTCCTGGCAGCACACACTGCCACCCAGCTTTGTGTTATTCGCAAACTTAGAGATGTTACTACCTCAGCTAAATCGTTAATATAAATTGTAAACAACTGGGGTCTGAGCTTTGCAGCAGCCCATTAGTCATTGCCTGCCATTCTGAAAAGTACCCGTTAATTTCTACTCTTTGCTTCCTGTCTGCCAACAAGTTCTCTACCCATGTCAATACCATGTACTCTAATTTTGCACACTAATCTCTTGTGTGGGACCTTGTCAAAGACTTTTGGAAAGTCCAGATACACATCCACTGGCTCTCCCTTATCCATTCTACTTGTTACATCCTCAAAAAATTCCAAAAGATTAGTCAAGCATAATTTCCCCTTCATAAATCCATGCTGACTTTGACCGATCCCATCACTGCTTTCCAAATGTGCTGCTATAACACCTTTAATACTTGACACAAGCTTCTTCCCCACTACCAATGTAAGGCTAACTGGTTCAGTTCAATTTTATTTGTCATATGTAGGTTAACACAGGGTCAACAGTACAATGCAATGTGTTTGACAAGAGAACAGGTCACCTCAGCAATGATATTACAAGGATAAAAATAAGATAAAATTAGATAAGATAAAAGTGACATTGGTAGGTAAAAGACAATAATAAATAAAATAATCAACATATATGATCTGTTTATGAGATGATGTGTTGATGAGATGACGTGTTTATGGTCTATCATTCCCCATTTTCTCTCTCCCTCTTTTCTTAAAAAGTGGAGTTGCATTGGCTACCCTCCAGACCACAGGAACTGATCCAGAGTCAAGAGAACATTGGAAAATGATTACCAATGCATCCCCGATTTCTCAGGCCACCCCCTTGAGTACTCTGGTGTGCAGACCATCAGGCCCTGGGGATTTATTTGCCTTCAGTCCTAACACCATTTTACCCAACACCATTCAGTTTACCCAACACCATTTTCTGACTAATGTGGATTCCCTTCAGTTCCTCCCTCCCACTAGATCCTTGATCCCCTAGTATTTCCTGGAGATTTGGTTATGTCTTCCTTAGTGAAGACCAAAGTACTTGTTTAACTCGTTCTGCCATTTCATTGTTTCCCATTATAAATTCACCTGACTGTAAGGGACCTATATATGTCTTCACTAATCTTTTCCTTTTTACATACCTAAATAAACTTTTACATTCAGTTTTTATATTCCCCGCAAACTTTCTTTCATGCTCTTTCTTCCCCCTTAATTAACCCTTTTGTCCTCCTCTGTTGAGTTCTAAATTTCTCCCAGTCCTCAAGCTTGCCACTTCTTCTGGCCAATTTATATGTCCCTTCCTTGGATTTTTGACTTCCCTCGTCAGTCACAACCCATCCCGTATACATTCCAGGAAATCCTCCGCCTCAGCACTGTTACAAATTTGGTTGGCCCAATCTATATGTAGATTAAAGTCATCCATGACAACCACTGTACCTTTGCTACACGCATCCCTAATTTCCTGCTTGATGCTATCCCCAACCTCCCTACTGCTGTTTTGTACACAACACCACCACAAGCATTTTCTGCACTTGACTACTTCGCAGTTCTACCCATACCAATTCTGCAGCATCCAAGCTAACGTCTCTCCTTGCTATTGCATTAATCTCCTCTTTAACTAGCAAATACACCCCACCTCCTCTTCCTTTCTGTCTATCCTCCCTGAATATTGAATACCCCTGCATATTTAGCTCCCAGCCTTGGTCACCCTGGAGCCATGTCTCCATAATTCCAACTACATCATAACCCTTAGCTACTAACTGCGCATTCAATTCATCCACATTATTTCGAATGCTCCTCGCAATAAGGCACAAAGCTTTCAGGTTAGTGTTCCTTATCTCCCTAATACATTTTACTTCTGTCCTCCTTTTATGGCCATCTGTCTCCTTGCATTGGTTCCCATTCCCCTGCCCTGTTAGTTTAAAGTGACCTTTCCTGCACTCTTTCCCATTAGCTGCATGGATAGGCGTCCACATTGTTGACTCCACCACCCCACTTTTTAGTTTAAACCCATCCTTGTAGCACTAGCAAACCTGCCTCCCAGAATGTCAGTCCCCTTCCAATTAAGGTGTAACCCGTCCCCTTTCTACAGCTCACATCTGCCCCAGAAGAGATTCCAGTGATCTAGAAATCTAAATCCCTACCCCCTCCACCAATGCCTCAGCCACACATTCAGATCCCCTATCTCCCTGTTGCTACCCTCACTAGCGCGAGGCACTGGAAGCAACCCAGAGATAACCACCCTTGAAGTCCTGCTTTTCAGCCTCCTACCTAGCTCTCTGTCATGTTGCAGTACCACCTCCCTCTTCCTCTGATGTTCTGAAGTTGGTCTGAGTGAAGTGTAGAGAGGTGGAATGATGTTCGGAGGTAAATCTAGAACACAAGGCAAGGCAGCTATGCTGGGAGATTCAAATTCATGAGGATAAAGAATGCAGCAGGGGGGCACCACATTCTCTCACCTCACCTTTTACTCAATATCCCCCCCCCCCCCCCCATGGCTTTTCACCAGACGTTGTCTCCTCCTGAAAGAGACACAACAAGCCCATTGCTCTAGCTGACAGCTTCCTGTAACAAACACAAATAAATAAGGGCCACAGTTGAGCTTATTGGATTCCCAACAGTTGGGCATCAGGTGTTGAAGAACATCCACCAGTTATTCCCCACAAACGAAAAGCTTGACTATGGGTTGCATCTACTTTCGCTTTATGAAGGAATCAATTCCTCTAAATTTGTGGTCAACGCGCTGCTGCAATTACAAGCAATTCCAATTTTCGGCCGACACTCCCACCCGGTGGCGCAGAGCAGTAATTACAGGCAATTCCAATTTTCGGCCGACACTCCCACCGAGTGGTGCACTGCTGTAATTACAGCCAATTCCAATTTCTGGTTTATTGTCCCACCTAGTGGCCTACTGCTGTAATTCCAGGTAATGCCAATGTGTGGCCAACACTTCCACACAGTGGCGTGGAGCCTAAATGACAAACAGAGCCAATATCTGCTCGCCACTGTGTTAGGATTAGGGAATTGCTTTTAAAACGGGGGGGGGGGGGGGGGAGGGGAATACAATGAGGCCTAACATCTAGGACAGGGGTCGGCGTATTTTTTTTCAATTCGTTTTCGCGACCTGGGAACTGCAGCCAGTCCTGGGGCATGCAGGCGACCTGGGACTAACTGCAGTTCCCAGGTTCCAGGTTCACCTGCACCTCCTCCAACCTCATCTACTGCAACCGTTGTTCTAGTTGCCAGCTGATCTATATCGGTGAGACCAAGCGGAGGCTTGGCGATCGTTTCGCCGAACACCTCCGCTCGGTCCGCAATAACCAACCCGACCTCCCGATGGCTGAGCACTTCAACTCCCCTTCCCATTCCGTATCCGACCTCTCGGTCCTGGGCCTCCTCCACGGCCAGAGTGAGCAACACCGCAAACCTCATATTCCGCTTGGGGAGTCTGCATCCTCTGGGCTTAAACATTGAATTTTCTCAAATCTGTTAACCCAGGCTGTCTCCTCCCCTTCCCACTTCGCCCCCAGCCCTTGGGCTCCTCCTCCTTTTTCCTTACTTCTCCCCGCCCCCCATCAATCTGAAGAAGGGTTTCGGCCAGAAACGTTGCCTATCTTCTTCGCTCCTTAGATGCTGCTGCACCCGCTGAGTTTCTCCGGCCTTTTGTGTACCCTCGCTTGCCCCAGGTCTGGCTGCAGTTCCCAGGTCGCAAGGGTATAGAAAATAGATGCAGGAGTAGGCCATTCGGCCCTTCGAGCTAGCACCGCTATTCTACCCACGAGGTAGAACCACTACCAATACCAAAGATCTTTACCAGCGTAGAACAGGGCTGTGATTGGCCGATCAACCTCGTGCTGTGATTGGCCAATCAACCTCGTGCTGTGATTGGCCAATCAACTTGGTGTTGTGATTGGCCGAACCACCGGGCGCTGTGATTGGCTGAAAGGTCAGTCGTCATGGCGCCTTGCGGCCTACTGCTTTTGCTCCTCATCGTCGCCGCGGCCTCGGCCGAGATTCGCTTCCCGACTTTGGCGCACCTGCGGCCGGCCGCGAGCGACGAGGAGCAGACGGAGGCGGTGCAGGAGCTGTGCCGTCGGCTGCTTGGATCCCGAGCCGGTGATTTCGTGCTGACGGTGAAGAAGCCGCGGGCGGAGGCCGAGGCGTTCGAGTTGCGCTCACTGCCCGACGGGCGGGTGTCGGTGCTGGGCAGCAGCGGCGTGGCGGCGGCCAGCGGCCTCTATTCGTACCTGCGCGACTTCTGCGGCTGCCATGTATCGTGGTCCGGGCGGCAGCTCGACCTCCCGACGCCGCTGCCTCGGCTGCCCGAGCCCCTGTGGGTCACGGCGCCCAACAGGTAGCAATGTTACAACATTTTGAGATTTAAAAAATCAAGTCTGAAATTTATCCCATCAGATAAAGCATAAAAATAAGTTTAATTTGACACCTAATTCACTATCATATCTTCAGTATTAAAAAGGTTATGACCATTTTCATACTCGGAAATTAGCATCTTGTTCCCTATTGTTTTTCCATTGACTTAACACAAAAGTTGTGATCGAGGACAGTCAAAAGCCCATAACTTAAAAATTAAGAGAACTGAAAGAAATGTTCAGTTATTGTAGATTGAAGCATTCTGAAACTAATATGAAACAATCTTACTTGGATGACCTGAAATTAAAGCATATAATTAGTTAGTTACCCAATTGTAGCCAATTACAAAATTCATTTACTAGATCTAAACATCTATCCATTTCTTAAGGAAAAAAAAAATTAAAGCGTAAGTGTCCAATTAACAGTCACACAATAATTCACAATATAACATGATTTTTAAATCTAATAGTCATTAATTTATAGGCCAAATTGAAGGAATTCAGTGTTTAATGCCTGTAAATTAATGGGCATTTTAAACAGCTTGTGAGTGGGATTTTCTGGAACGCGATGTATTGGAATGTTGCGGGTGCGGTGAATTTAAACCCAATATCGGCAGGAAAAATTCTGCCGGTTCGTATGGGGACTAAATCACCATTTCGCAACATGAAATATTGATTAAAGTCCCCTAAAAAAGCAAGTTTACATGTAAAAATAAACAGCTTTCACTTACCTGACCCCTACGAAAAATCAGTCCCCGTTGTCGACGTTCACGGCATTAGGAGCTAATTTTTATTTTACTGCAGTGATGAAGTAGTCGGGCTATTTATTTTAAAAAAAACGGACTTACTGGCAGTCAGAACGCATCTCCAGAAATAGATCGCACTCCGGCAACAGAAAGTTCCGGATGGCAAGGGGAAAACCGCATTTTAACCCCCCCCCCTTAAAAGCGCCAAAATCGCGCACACGGCCAGTGACAGAACTGCAGCATCGCTAAAGGTAGGTTTTGTAAAATACCTACCATTTGTAGCTAATTACAAAATTCAATTACTAGATCTAAACATCTATCCATTTCTTAAGAAAATATTAACTTTTTTTTAAAAGCCTAAGTGTCCAAATAACATTCACACATTAAAGGCATCTTAAGAAGCACGTTTATTTGTAAAATAAAAGGCTTTCTTTTACCTGTCCTGTACGTGAAATCCGTCCCCGTTGACGGCTTTAGAAGATGCTTTTTAATTTACTCCTGCTATTAAATTATCCAGTGCAGTTTAAAAAAATAATAATAAAACCGATGTCGGAGCGATTATTCTTCAGCAGCTAAACAGCCTGACAAAAATCTATTTGAACAGGCTGGAGAAAAAACGCATTTTAATCCCGCCCCCCTCTCAAAGGTGCCAAAGTCGCGCACACGGTCAGTGGCAGAACTGCAGCGCCGCTGAAGGTAAGTTTTGTAACATACCTACAACAGGTAATATCGCCTCTAGGCCCGGGGCGCGGCCGCTTGTCTTCACAACCGCATATCTGCGAGCTCACGGCTTCCACCCCGCACACGTCACGACCTGCAGGCACTGTAATCTAGAGTGAAACATGAGGTGCTGCACTCGCCCTGCATCTCCCAACCCGAAACATCGCCTGTCCATTCCCTCCACAGATGCTGCCGAACCCCCTGACTTCCTCCACCACGTTGTGTCTTTTCTTTTGAAAACCGGCATCTATGGTTCCTTGATGATCAACCATGATCACATTGAATGGCGGTGCTGGCTCGATGGGCCGAATGGCCTACTCAACCTATTGTCTATTGTTCCTTGTGTGCAGCTTAACGGTACAGCGACGGTTAGTAAAACTTAGCTGGTGCCGAGTTAGTACTTGTGCCTTTGGGATGTAGTACAAGTACAAGCATAATAGGGAGGTTGCACGGCAGTCGGGTCATGACTCCTGACCCGTACTGTTGCCACGGAACGCCAACTGTAGTACACGCGGTGAACTGCAGGTTAGTACTTACCATGGATTCCAGTGTCGCAGGCCCGTCTTCTGTCCCAGCATCTGGACTCCACAGTGACTAATTCCACACTCGCAGACCCCGGGCTGTCTATCCCCGCGGGCGGGGGGGTGGGGGGGCTGATGCAGCGGTCACTGACTGGGTGGGCGGAGGGACCAAACTCTCCCCAACTCTCCTGCAGATGACGGGGACCTTTCTGGGTTTTCGCCCCTGTGTGTCTGCTGAACCCGGTCCCGTGTGTGGGCGCTGCCGACCCACAGCCCTTGACAGTGCAGCCGCACAGGGAGAGGGTGGCGGTGGCCGGTCAGCGCTGACCCTGGAGGAGAGTGGGGGCTGGCCCGAGGGATGTGCTCCTTCGGCCGTTTACATCTTGGTGCTCGGGTTCAGAGCAAAGATACTAGAGCATTTAGTTCGGAGCGCTCAGTCACTCCACAATTATTTACAGCGCAAAAATGTACCATTTTAGCGGTTTTTAACAGCTAAGAAAGTACGCGTTTCGTGTGTTAACAGTGCATGCCGGAAGCTGACATGTCCTCCAGATGGATTGAGCTGTTCCATGCATCACGCCCTTTGACCTGATGACCTTACGTGCAACCCCCCTATAGGCGGCACACAACACTTATCGTAATCTTCGGCCCAAAATTGTAGATCTAGATCAAAGTATAATAAATGCTGGAAAACTCCTTGGTTCAGACAGAATAGGAGGAAAGACTAACAATTCAATGAAAATTAATTATCGTTAACTGGTTTTCAGTCTACAGATATTGTCTAACTGTTTTCAGTATGTTCTGTTCATTATTTAAATTTCCAATATCTGCATGTTTTATTTTCACAAATTGGACTTATTTCATTTTGGAGTTTAGAAGATTGATATGTAGTTTTCTGTACAGTTTCTAATATTCCTCCAAATATTTCTTAAACGTTGAGAATATCTGATTCGCCCATCCCCTCAGATAGTGAGTTCCAGACTTTGACTATTTACTGGTCAAGAATGCATATGGCAAAGGGTAAGGCATTTCTGCAGTTTTAAGTGTAATTTCTAATTGTAAACTAATTTAGAAATTCAGATTACTGTTGAAATTAGTGTAACTTTAAATTATTTTCCCTAAGTGCATTCATCCAATCAGATTTTTCGCCAAGTACATGTCTTTTGAAATCTATGAACTATGAACTATGAACACTACTGGGAGAGGGAAAAAATATTCAAATTCCCTTCACAGTTTCTATCTCATTTTAAACGTATGCCTTTGACTGGACCAGTCCAGCAGCAGAGCTTGTAGAGCTGCAGTCTCAGTTCCAAAGTCAGATTTAATTGAAAACTCTGCTGTTTGTATGCAGTATGCATGCTTCATAGTGCAAGCTTCATAGTCTACTATCTATCTCATTGGAGACCCTCAGACTATTTTTGATCGGACATTACTGGAATTATCTTGCACTAAATGTTATTCCCGTATCGTATTTTAACTGAATTTTGACTTTTGTATTTACACTGAATGGCTTGATTGTAATCATGTACTGTCTTTCCGCTGACTCGTTAGCATGCAACAAAAGCTTTTCACTGTACCTCGATACATGCGACTAAGCTTCATAATGGAAGTGTATTCTGGTGCTGAGGTAGAATTGTACAGAATGATTCAAGAGTCCGATAGTTGATCCTGGAGTTGATCCTCGGGCTCCTGTACCACCTTCCTGTTGGCAGCAGCAAGATGAGAAAGAGGCCAGGGTGGTGTGGGTCTTTGATAGTCGTTGTCTTCTTGAGGCAGATCTTCCTGTTGGTCCCTTTGGTTGGGAGCTTAATATCTTTAATGTACTGCGCAGTGTGCACCACTTTGTGTGGACTCTGCTCTTGAGCATTTGAATATCCGTTCTCTACACTTTCCACTGTATACTTATAGAAATTTGATAAGAGTATTCAGTAACATGCTGAATCTTCCCAAACCTCAGCTGTATAACTATGAATCTTTATGAAGTTGAATGGTAGAGTGACTTTGGACTTACTGACATGTATGACTTGAGAATTATTAAATTTAGCATGTGCATTGATTACATTGTGTGTGACCACATGATTTACCCCAAAATAATACATTAAATGTATAATTAAAAGGGATCATTGTTAAATGTAATGATTATCTCTGATTCCACCACTACTCCTGCCAGTGCTTTCCAGTTATCAACCACTGTTTTAAATAAACTATGCAGGAGAGAGAACACGGTATTTATGTGTATTGCAGTTACTTTAATAAATATCCTACAAATATTTTGGTATGAATATTTTGAAAATTGATCCATTGTCTGGATTTTTTTTTTGATTATGTTTTAGGTTCCGTTATTATCAGAATGTTTGTGTATACAGCTATTCATTTGTTTGGTGGAATTGGGAACGATGGGAGAAGGAGATTGACTGGATGGCATTAAGTGGCATTAATCTAGCGTTGGCATTTACTGGTCAAGAAGCCATATGGCAACGGGTAAGGCATTTCTGCAGTTTTAAGTGTGTGATTTCTAGTTTTAAACTGATTTAGAAATTCAGATTACTGTTGAAATTAGTGTAACTATAAATTATTTTCTCCAAAGTGCATTCATCCAATCAGATTTTTCACTAAGTGCATGTCTTTTGAAATCTCTGGCTATGAACCTCATTCTTGGAAGTAATGAGCTTTACAATCAAAGGCAGTTTTCTTGTGCATACCCCCTCCATGGAATGTCATTCACTCCTAATTTATGTTCCCTAGTGTTGAACCATCTGCTAATGTATACATTTCACATATCTAATCCCATTGTGATATTGTAATTATAAAATCTGGAAGAGTACACTGTAAATCTGAAAGGGGATCAACCCCGGCTGTTCCATTGTGGCCTTGTGCCTGAAAAGCTTCAGTCCTGGAACAGTACAGGAAATCTTGTACATGGTACTCTAGTTCTGCTGCAACTAACGTTTAATGAGGGTTCAACATAACACCTCTGCTCTTTGCTTATCTTGGATATGTAACCAACCACTCTCAATATGTGCTGTCATTTAAAATGATTTATGTACACAGATTTCCTGGCCCTTTAACTCCAGCACAAGGATTACATCTGTATCATTAGACATGTATTGTCCCTGCTTGCCTTTTCTGGTTTCTGGCCACAAAAGATCTGTCTCCGGCATCTCCTCGATCCATTCTGGGCAGAATGTCAAGTTAGCCCAGAGGGCTTGTTTCCGTGCTATATGACTTTATATCCGTTTAAAGTGGGTGACCACAGTGTTGCAGATATATTGTCTAACCAATGTTTATCAAGTTGTACCATTCTCCCTGCTGTCATGACTTACAATAACGTATCTCCTATGGGCCAGAGATGTAATGCTGAGGCTCTATAAGGTACTGGCCGCATTTCGAGTACTGTGAGCAAATTTGAGCCCCATATCTGAGGAAGGATGTGCTGGCTCTGGAGAGGGTCCAGAGGAGGTTTACAATAATGATTCCAGGAATGAGTGGGTTAGCATATGATGAGCGTTTGACAGCACTGGGCCACTACTCGCTGGAGTTTAGAAGATTGAGGGGGGATCCTCATTGAAACTTACAGAATAATGAAAGGCACAGATAGAGTGGATGTGAAAAGGATGTTTCTACTGCTGAGACTCTAAGACCTGTCATAGCCTCTGTATTAAAGGGCGCTCTTTTAGAAAGGAGGTGAGGAGGAACTTCTTTAGTCGGAGGGTAGTTAATCTGTGGAACTCATTGCCTCAGAGGTCATGTCAGTGGATATTTTTAAGGCAGAGACAGACAAATTCTTGATTAGAATTGGTGTCAAGGGTTTTGGGGACAAGGCAGGAAAATGGGATTAGATCAGCCATGATTGAATGGCGGAGTAGATTCGATGGGCCGAATTGCCTAATTCTACTCCTATGATTAGTTAACTTGTGAAAAGCCTTTTTGGCCACCCTATCTACTGTGGCACCACAATCAAGGAATGATGTACCTACACTCCTCGACCTCAGTGTGTTGGTCCTGCCCATGTTAGACTTCTTAAAATTCAACACTTTGCATTTCTCTGTATTAAATTCCATCAACTATTCCTCAGCACCACCTGCCAAACTGATCAAGATCCTGCTACAATTGTTGACAACCATCTTCACTATGTACAGTACCACCCACTTTTGAGTCATCTGCAAACTTGCAAATCATGCCATGTACATTCTCATCCAAATAATTGAAATAGATGATTAACAGCTTACGGAAATGGGCCCAGCACCGAACCCTAAGACACATCACTAGTCACAGACCTCCAGTCCGAGAAGCAACCTTCCACCATCACCCTCTGCGTCCTTCCGTGAAGCCACTTTTCTATCCATTCAACTACTTTCCTTGGTTCCCAGGCGATCTTACCTTGTTGAATGCCTTGCTCAAATCCATATACATTGCTTTCAGAAAGTATTCTGGGTGTTTGTGTTACACCTTTATTGTGTATTGTGTGTTCTTTATCATTGTACCGCTGCTGGCAAATTAATTTCACTTGCACTTTATGTGCAATCTGACGAATAAAATTGTATTGTATTCAAACCCCTTCACTTTTTCTGCATTTTGTTACGTTACAGCCTTATTCTAAAATGGATTAAATTCATTTTTTTAATCATCTACACACAATACCCCATAATAAAAAAGCAAAAACAGGTGTTTAAACTTTTTTGCAAAGTAATTAAAAATAAATAACTGATATCACATTTACATAAGTATTCAGACCCTTTACTCAGTACTTTGTTGAGGCACCTTTGGTAGCGATAACAGCCTCAAGTCCTCTTGGGTATGATGCTACAAGCTTGGCACACTTGTAATTGGGTAATTTCTCCATTCTTCTCTGCAGATCCTCTCAAGCCCTGTCAGGTTGGATGGGGAGCTATTTTCAGGTTCGATCGGGTTCAAGTCCAGGCTCTGACTGAGCTACTCAAGGACATTCTCAGACTTGTCACGAAGCCACTCCTGCGTTGTCTTGGCTGTGTGCTTAGGGCCGTTGTCCTGTTGGAAGGTGAACCTCCGCCCCAGTCTGAGGGCCAGAACGTTCTGGAGCAGGTTTTCATCAAGGATCTCTGTAATTTGTTCCATTCAACTTTCCACGATCCTGACTAGTCTCCCAGTTCCTGCTGCTGAAAAACCTCCCCACAGCATGATGCTGCCACCACCATGCTTCACCGTAGGTATGGTATTGGCCAGGTGATGAGCGGTGCTTGGTTTTCACCAGACATGACGCTTGGCAATCATGCCAAAGAGTTCAATCTTGGTATCATCAGACCAGAGAATCTTGTTTCTCATGCCTTTTGGCAAACTCCAAGCGGGCTGTCATGTGGCTTTCTTGTTTCTTGGTTTCTTGGTCCTCTAAAATATTCCAAATGGCTTTTACTGAGGAGTGATTCCGTCTGGCCACTCTACCATAAAGGCCTGATTGGTGGAGTGCTGCAGATATAGTTATCTTTCTGGAAGGTTCTCCCATCTTCACAGAGGAACCCTGGAGCTCTGTCAGAATGACCATTGGGTTCGTGGTCACCTCCCCGACCAAGGCCCTTCTCCCCGATTGCTCAGTTTGGCCGTGCGGCCAGCTCCAATTAAGAGTCCTGGTGGTTCCAAATTTCTTCCCATTAAGAATGACAGAGGCCACTGTGCTCTTTGGGACCTGCAATGCTGCAGACATTGTTTTATACCCTTCCCCAGATCTGTGTCTCAACACAATCCTGTCTCGGAGGTCTACAGACATTTCCGTTGTCTACATGGCCTGGTTTTTGCTCTGACATGCACTGTCAACTGTGGGACCTTATATAGACTGGTGTGTGCCTTTCCAAATCATGTCCAATCAATTTAATTTATCACTGGTGGACCCCAAATCAAGTTGTAGAAACATCTCAAACATAATCAATGGAAACAGAATTAACCTAAACTCAATTTTGAGTGTCATAGCAAAGGGCTGAATACTTACGTAAATGTGATAACTCAGTTATTTCTTTTTAATTATTTTGCAAAAATTTCTAAACACCTGTTTTCTTTATTCTGGGGTATTGTGCGCAGATTGATGATTTAAAAAAAAAGAATTTAATCCATTTTAAAATAAGGCTGTAATGTTACAAAATGTGGAAAATGTGAAGGGGTCTAAATACTTCCTGAATACACTGTGTGTGTGTATGTATATATATACACATCTCTGCCCTCTTCAACCTTTTTGGTCACGTCTTTAAAAAAAACTCAATTGGATTTGTGAGATATGACTTCCCATGTACAAAACCATGCTGACCTGCTCGGTTCATGTCCATCTAAATACATGTATGTTATCTCTCAGAATACTCTAATAACTGTTCAACCACATATGCGAGGCTCACTGGCCTGTAGTTCACATGCTTTTTCCTGCAGCCCTAGTGAACAGAGGCACATTTACTTCCCCCAGTCTTCCTGCACCTCACCTGTTTTTAATGATGTCTCATAAATCTCAGCCAGATATCCTCAACGGGTATGCAATTCTGGATACTGTTTTGGGGGGGGTGTTATAGCAAGTCAGGGGAGAGCAGCAGCAGTCGTGATCAGGCCAAGCTCTGAGGCACAGTGAGGAAGGGAAAAATTAGAGATGAGCAATAATGATGGGAGGCTCATTTGTTAGCGGGACAGCCTATCCCAACGTTTAAGATACAGTTGGACAGGTACATGGATAGGACAGGTTTGGAGAGATATGGATCAAGCGCAGGCAAGTGGAACTAGTGTAGCTGGGACATTGTTGACTAGTGTGGGCGAGTTGGGCCGAAGGGCCTGTTTCCACACAGTATCACTCTGTGATTCTGTAACAAATTGGACTCGTATCACTATGGTATTCTGGTGCCAAGGGGCTTACCCAGAGAATTGTGAGTCTGTGGAATTCTCTGCCACAGAAGACAGTGGAGGCCAATTCATTGGATGTTTTCAAGAGTTAGCTCTTGGGGCTAACAGAATTAAAGGATATGGGGAGAAAGCAGGAACGGGGTACTGATTTTGGATGATCAGCCATGATCATATTGAATGACGGTACTGGCTCGAAGGGCCTACTCCTGCACATATTTTCTATGTTTCTAGGTCTCTGGGCGGCTGCATAACATACTCTAGGGAGAGGGCGAGCAGTCGAAAATCATGTACATTGGTGCAAATGACATGGGTAGAAAAGGTGATGATGTCCTGTGAATTGAGTATAAGGAGATAAGCAGCAGATTAAAAAGCAGGACCCTGACGATTGTAATCTTTGGATTACTCCCAACACCACATGCTAGTGAGGGTAGGAATGGGAAGATAGGACAGGTGAATGAATGGCTCTGGCATTGGTGCAGGGATTAAGATTTTTAGACTATCAGGGCAGAGATGATTTGTACTGGGGGTTACACGAAAAGCTGGAGAAACTCAGCGGGTGCAGCAGCATCTAAGGAGCGAAGGAGATAGGCGACGTTTCGGGTCGAGACCCTTCTTCAGACACGAATGATTTGTACTGGAATGAGCTACCAGAGGAAGTAGAGGAGGCAGGTACTAAAATAGCATTTAAAAGATATTTTGATGGCTACATAGAAAGGAAAGATGTATAGGGAGGTAAACGTTTTAACGGGGACATCCAGTTTTAAGACATCTACTATTTCCTCTTTTTTTCTGTCAATTTCACTGTCTCCCTCCGAGTTTTCCAACTAGAATGTTTTTTTGGAGAACACAGAAGTATTCATTCAGACGCCGTCTACTCCCTCTGGCTCCATATAGATTGTTTGTTTGCCCCCTTATCTCTTTATATATATATATGCTTTACTTAATCTTGCTCCGTTTAGTAAAGTCAAAATTTATATTACGTGCACCAACGGTATACATGGTCATTTGAAACTTTTTTTAGTGGGATGTGCCAAGTGAATGAAACATTTCACCATCTCCCCTCCCCCTACCTCTCCCCACCATTCTTCAGCTAATTTTATTTACAACTTGGTTCAATCCATTGAATGTAGTAAACTCTATGGTACCAGGCAACATCCATGCTGTGTGCTAAATACATTTGTAGAACGGCACACACCAACACATAATCTGTCCATGTGATTCCTGACTTTTATGGAGCATTTACTTCTTTGATATTGAAGCAGGCAGTTCCCACAGTATTAAGGCTTAAAAAAAATGTCCAGGGATTGTAGCAATGTCACAACATTTTGAGATTTTAAAAATCAAGTCTGCAATTTATCCCATCAGATAAAGCATACAAAGAAGTTTAATTTGACACCTAATTCACTTTCATATCTTCAGTATTAAAAAAAGTTATGGCCATTTTCATACTCGGAAATTAGCATCTTGTTCCCCATTGCCTTTCCATTGACTTAACACAAACGTGTCAAAAGCCCATAAGTTTCTTAAAAATTAAGAGAACTGAAATAAATCTTCAGTTATTATAGATTGAAGCATTCTGAAACTAATATGAAACAATCTTACTTTTAACTTTTTTATAAAGCCTAAGTGTCCAAATAACATTCACACAAGAATTCACAATATAACATGATTTTTAAATCTCATAGTTATGAAATTATAGGCCAAATTGAAGGAATTTAGTGTTTAATGCCCATAAATTAATGGCCATTTAAATCAGCTTGTGAGTGGGATTTTCTGGAACGCGATGGATTGGAACATTGCGGTTGCGGTGAATTTAAACCCAATATCGGCAGGAAAAATTCTGCCAGTTCATATGGGGACTAAATCACCGTTTCGCAACATGAAATATTGATTAAAGTCACCTAAACAAGCAGGTTTATATGAAAAAATAAACAGCTTTCGCTTGCCTGTCCCCTACATAAAATCGGTCCCCGTTGTCGGCGTTCACGGTATTAGGAGCTAATTTTTATTTTACTGCAGAGCTGAAATAGTTGTGCGATTTAAGAAAAAAAAAATTTAACTTACCGGCACTCGGTAAGAATCTCCAGAAATAGCTCGCACTCCAAGAAAATAATATTCCGGTGGCAAGGGGAAAACCGCATTTTAACCCAGCCCCCCCCTCAAAGGCGCCAAAGTCACGCACACGGCCAGCGGCAGAACTGCAGCACCGCTAAAGGTAAGTTTTGTAACATACCTAGGGATTGTATATTATGCATCAAATAAAGTTAGTACAACACTGGAGGCACACAGTGACTGTCTCCACCAAGAGAATCATCCTGATACAGGGTTTTGACCCCAAATTTTGGCTTTTCCTTCCCACCCCCCCATAGATGCTGTTCAATCTGCTGAGTTCCTCCACCATTTTGTCTGTTGCTCCAGATTCTACCAGTCTCTGCACTCTTTTGTATCTCCACCAAGAACATGATCTTTCCACTAACATTCAATAGCATTGTTATTTTCCAAACCAGCTGCTGTCTTTAGGAGAAGATGTGGGTCACCTTGGACCAGATAATTTACTCAATCAACCACATGAATACTAAAGCTATAAAAGCAGGTATTGCACTGAATGACTCCCAAATCCCATTCTACCATCCACAAGTCAGAAGCATGATGGACCACCAGTATACAAGTTGGTTCCAACATTAAAAAGAACTTGACTCCATCCAGGACAAAGCATCTGAAAATGAACATCACATCCTCTGCCCTTTTTATCAGTACCTAGCCAATTGACGAATAACTGCCGAGTAGTTGTTTTTTATTCAGAACAGGAACTAATATTTTTTCCATTTTATTTTAGGTATACCTTTCACTTGGACTCACTCAGGCAGAAATTGACAGTTTTTTTGTTGGGCCGGCATTTCTTGCATGGGAGCGTATGGGCAATATGCACAGCTGGGCAGGGCCATTGCCATATTCCTGGAATACAAATCAGTTGAATCTACAGGTAATAATCAGCATTGAAACGTGTTTTTTATTTATTTTACCTCTAGGGCACCAACTGTTTCCATGCAACATACACTAAGGTATCTATCAATAGTAGCTTCATATGAAAGCACTCAATAGTTAAACACGCTGTTTTCTCTATGTAAGGTATGGCAAACACTATGAATCGCAAGGTATAGGAAGGAACTGCAGATACTGGTTTAAACGGAAGACAGACACAAAATGCTGGAGTGGAGAAGGGTCTTGACACTAAACGTCACCAGAGTTGCTGCGTGTCCCGCTGAGTTACTCCAGCATTTTGTGTCCGTCTTCGCTATAAATTGTAATCCTGCTTGAATAATCAGTGTGGAACAAGTGAAAGTGCAAAGAATAATTGCTTATTTTAAGGCAAAACAACATAATTACTGAATGACGTAAGAATATGTGGCATCACCTACGGGAAAATAGGTATGAAAGTGTTGATTGGTTAAGGAGTCTGATAGCAGTGGAGAAGAAGCTGTTGTTAAGTGGATATCTGGGCTTTCAAGCTCCTTGTTCTCCTGAAAGGTAGACGAGAGAAAAGGAAATGGCCAAGGTTGCACTTGGCATTATTGAAATTATTGTTTCCCCTCCCCGAAGAAGGAAAAAAAAGACCACCAGGGGCGCCTGGGAGATGGCAGCCCTGCCAGCAGTCTGTTTGTTTTTTCATCTTTTGTTATTTTTAGCGTTTGTTAAAACTTTGTTTTAATGTACTTCGGTTTGTTTTATGTGGGGGGAGGGGGGAGGGGCCCGGCGCGGGGGAGCTGACAACCCCCCCCAATGCAGGAGCTGAACGCCTCAACGCGGAGGGCCCGAACGCTGCCGGCCACGGGAGTCAAGATCGTCTCGTCAACGGAGACCCCCGACCGAGGAAGAACAAAAGGAATGTGTAGGAGTCACAGTGAGGAATGTGTAGGAGTCACCGTGGTGGATGTTTATGTTAAAATGTGTTTTCAAGTCTGTTGCTTTTAATTGTATGACTGACCTGGCCAGTGAAATTCCTTGTATGTTGCAAAACATTCTTTTATTATTATTATTTTTAATTTTATTTTTTTGTTAGAAGTAAGTACAATAGTGTGGTACTTGAGTACCTAATACATACATTCTTGCAAAACATTCTTGGCGAATAAAAATCTGATTCTGATTCTGAAGAAGGGTCTCGACCTAAAGCGTAACCTATTCCTTTTCTTCAGTGATGCTGTCTGACCCACTGAGTTACTCCAGCTTTTTGTGTCTACACAATAAATACAATGATGGGTACAGACCAATAGAATGGTGTAAAGATTGTCATGCAATCTGAAGTAGTGCATAAATATATATATGAATAACAACATAATTACTGAATGACGTAAGAATATGTGGCATCACCTATGGGAAAATAGGTATGAAAGTGTTGATTGGTTAAGGAGTCTGATAGCAGTGGAGAAGAAGCTGTTGTTAAGTGGATATCTGGGCTTTCAAGCTCCTTGTTCTCCTGAAAGGTAGACGAGAGAAAAGGAAATGGCCAAGGTTGCACTTGGCATTATTGACGATATATTCAGCTTACCTAATGCAATGCTCTATGAAGATGGATGGAATGGACTGGATGGAAGGAAGTGACGAGCCTGTGATTGACTGAGGTGTGGTTGCACTCTGCAGGTTTAGGCAGTCACTAGCAGAGCAGCTGCCGTACCAGGCTGAGATGTATCCCATCAAGAGTATTTTCTATGGTCCATCTGTAGAGGTTTCTTGTAGAAATGACAAATCTTTTCAGGTACCTAAGAAACTAAATGCATTGATGTTTCTTGATCACTGCATCAGTGCAAAGGGACCAGGCTGATGTTATGTATGTTGGGAACTTGAAGCTGCAGAGCACCTCTTCCTTAGGTCAATGATTCAACTTTTTTATCTTACTGATGTTGAGGTCTAGGTTGTTGTTCTGACCCCATGGCGCAAAGTTGATCTTTCCTGCACTGCCTTTTCAAATTGTTGATACCACCAACAACAGTGGTAATGTTGCAAAACTTTTACTTGTTGCACTTAGCCACATGATCATGGGTGTACAGGTAGTAGAACAAAATACTGAGCACGTGTTGTGAGACTACCTGCAACTCCAAGTAAAAATAAATTATTTCCCAGATCCCCATAACTCTCATTACTTGCTTAAATCTATCCCTGTTGCTCTGTGACACTGTAGCCACATGGAAAGGTTTCTTCCTAGCTACCCCATCTATGTCCCACTTCTGTACACCTGTATTGGGTACCTCAGCCTTCTCTGTTCCCAGGAAAATAAATCTGGCATATCCCGTTTTTCCTCATACAAGAAATACTTCACCCCAGCCAATATCCTGGTGAACCTCCTCTACAACCTCTTAATAGCAATCATGTATTTCCTATAGTGTGGGGCCAGAGCTGCACACTATATTCCAACTGTGGCCTCAATGTTTTATAAAGCTATATCAACACCTTCCTGCTCTTGTACTTGGTGCCCTAGTGAAATCAGGTAGCACCTTCACCGCCTTGTCCACTTGTGGGTGTTCTACCTTTAATATCAGCCATGATCACAATGAATGGCAGTGCTGGCTCGAAGGGCCGAATGGCCTCCTCCTGCACCTATTTTCTAATAGACACCCCTCTCCCTGCCACAAACTGCATCAGATAATACTTATTGGAAATAAGTTCCATCTGCCTTTGCTCTGCCTAATTTTCCAGCTGATCAATTATAATACAATTTAAACAAGAAATCATGGCAGCTGCAGGTATGTATATTGGTTCCAAGCGCCATTGATTTAAGTTGCATCCAAGACGGGCAGTTCATGAACTCGATAGTTGCAGTTTGTTTTGTGGCGGCTTCTATTATTTCTCTGGAGGTTCCCTTCCTTCTGATTGCACTCTGCCTGATCCTGTTCTTTAACATGCCTTTTCTCTTTGTTCTTAAATGCCAACCCACATTCTTCTTGGCTACCATACTCCTAGTTATTTACAAAATACATTGTTTTATTCTTGGTGAGGCCACACCTGGAATATTATTTGGTGAGGCCACACCTGGGGTGTTGCTTACAAGTTCACCAGACTGATTCCTGGGATGGCAGGACTTCCATATGAAGAAAGATTGGATAGACTCGGCTTGTACTCGCTGGAATTTAGGAGATTGAGGGGGGATCTTATAGAGGCTTACAAAATTCTTAAGGGGTTGGACAGGCTGGATGCAGGAAGATTGTTCCCGATGTTGGGGAACTCCAGAACAAGGGGTCACAGTGTAAGGATAAGGGGGAAGTCTTTTAGGACCGAGATGAGAAGATCTTTTTTCACACAGAGAGTGGTGAGTCTGTGGAATTCTCTGCCACAGAAGGTAGTTGAGGCCAGTTCATTGGCTATATTTAAGAGGGAGCTAGATGTGGCCCTTGTGGCTAAAGGGATCAGAGGGTATGGAGAGAAGGCAGGTACAGGATACTGAGTTGGATGATCAGCCATGATCATATTGAATGGCGGTGCAGGCTCGAAGGGCCGAATGGCCTACTCCTGCACTTATTTTCTATGATTCTATTCATTAAAAATGGTTTATTTTCCAGATTTGAGCTTTTCCACGTCATTCATGTTACTCTTGCAGATTGAACCACTTGCCTGATACTGAATCACTCTTGGATCCCCATACAGCAATCTTCATACTGATGATCTTGTATTCCAATACAGACGTTGATTGTTTTCAAACGTTGCAGTCTCTCTTGTTTTCTCTTTGTCTTGAAAAGTATTTTGCCCTTCATATATTTTTGTTTGAAAATTGATATTTTGTTGGCATGTTCCTATTTGTATTGTCCTGGCTGTCTGTTGACTTTTAGCATAACACCACAATCAAACAGCCTGCATTTTAAACATGATTCTGTTAGGGCATCATCCTTACTGTAAGCATTGTTTTAACTTAACTAATCATGATGGTTTGTTTCTCAACTTGTGCAATGCTGAAGCATGTTATATTTGTGTTAACAATCTTCACAACACTGCCTTCACGATGATATGAAAACGCTAAGATCAGAAATATTTTACAATAGCCTTATAAATTTAATAGATTTCTCAATTTATTTAGCTCTTTCTTACAATCTGTTTTGTTGATGCCCTAAACCAAAAATAAATTAAGTATATTGTAAATGACAATGGGAATGGGTAAATCTTCAAACTGAACTGAGGTAGACAAAAATGCTGGAGCAACTCAGCGGGTGAGGCAGCATCTATGGAGCGAAGGAATAGGTGACGTTTAGGGTCGCGACCCTTCTTCAGACTGATGTGCGGGGGGCGGGAAGAAGAAAGGAAGAGGTGGAGACAGTAGGCTGTGGGAGAGCTGGGAAGGGCAGGGGAAGGAGGGGGAAAACAAGGACTACCTGAAATTGGAGGTCAATGTTCATACCCAAGCAAAATATGAGGTGCTGCTCCTCCAATTTACGGTGGGACTCAATCTGGCCATGGAGGAGGCCCAGGACAGAAAGGTCGGATTCGGAATGGGAGGGGAAGTTGAAGTACTGAGCCACTGGGAGATCAGGTTGGTTAATGCAAACTGAGCAGTGGTGTTGGGCAAAGCGATCGCCAAGCCTGCGATTGGTCTCACCGATGTAGAGCAGTTGACACTTAAGCAGATGAAATAGATGAGGTTGGAGGAGGTGCAGGTGAACCTCTGCCTCACCTGGAAGGACTGCTTGAGTCCTTGGATGGAGTCGAGGGGGGAGGTAAAGCAACAAGTGTAGCATTTCCTGCGGGTGCAAGAAGGGGAGGGGGGTGGCTTGGGTGGGAAGGGATGAATTGACCAGGGAGTTATGAGGGAACAATCTCTGCGGAAAGGGGGGCAGATGTGGACAGTGGTGGGATCCCGTTGGAGGTGGCGAAAATGTCAGAGGATTATCTGTTGTATGTGATGGCTGGATAGGGTGGAGGTGAGGACAAGGGGGACTCTGTCCTTGTTACAAGTGGGGAGATGGGGAATGAGAGCGAAGCTACGGGATATAGAGGAGACCCTGGTGAGAGCCTCGTCTATAGTCAAAGAGGGGAAACCCCCGTTCGCTAAAGAATGAACTGAACTGAGGACGTTTTTTACATACAGCGTGGAAAATGAAACCCACCAGCTCCATGCCAACCTTCGATCATCCATTCTACTAGTTCTCTGCTATTCCACTTTCTCATCCACCCTATGCACGAGGAATAATTTTGGAGGCCAATTAACATACAAACTTGCACGTCTTTGGAATGTAGAAGGAAACTGGAGCACTGGGAGGAAACCCACAAGGTCACAGGGAGAACATGCAAACTCCACACCAGCAGCACCCGAGGTCAGGATCGAACCTGGGTCTTTGGCGATGTGAGGCAGCAGCTCTACCAGCTGCACTACTGGTTGTGCTTCGTATATTCTGATCTATCCTGTTGTTTTAGGGTAACTTGTATTGGTTAGAAATGGATTGATTATTTATTGTCCTGCAAAATGTTTTTAAAAAACTTTTTACAGGGAGTTTCTAACTAGCAGAATTCTGCCCTCTGATTTTATTTACTTATTCCCAAACTCAGCACCAGATTCTTCAGCGGATGAGATCTTTGGGCATGTTGCCAGTCCTCCCTGCCTTTGCTGGATTTGTACCTGCTGCCTTCAATAGGTACACTGTATTCTCTGCTTTTGGAAAATGATGCTCACTAAATTAAAATTGTTTCTGATTTTTGGAAACCCTACATTACAATGTTTCAATAGAAAGGATACACATATCCAACAGTCATGGGGTTCATTTGCAAAAAAGATTTAACCTGGCATTTTAAATATTTGTGGGTATTTTGTGAGGTCTGTAGTTAACACAGAGAAGGATGAGGAGAGATAGCAAAAAATGTTTTCAAAATATGAAAACGGTCTTGCAATTGGCAAATGAATTACAAAGAGATTGGGTAGGAAGAATATAGAAATTAAATGTTTTAAATTTAAAATGTTGTCTTTTCTTTCATTTGACTTTCTCTGTGCATTATATTACTATATTAAAACTTTTTCACAATTTTCAGATCTCTTCAGAGAGAGAGAGAGAGAGAGAGAGAGAGAGCACATTCACCAAACAACAAACAATCTGCTGGAGGAACTCAGTGGGTCAGTGCTGAGTCATCAGCCAGACTGTTTGTTGGTCTAGATTCTGGAATCTGCAGTCTCTTTCATTAATATTCATCAATCTTGACAAGTAAACAATGACATTTCTGGTATTACCTTTAGAAATATTTTTTCCATCCTCTCCAGTGCTTCTTGGCCATCTGATAATCTTGTCTGGCTTCAGCCAGAGGGCCTGCACCTAATTTTTCATCTTTCGACAAAGCTTTGGAATAAAAACACTGGGTCAAAGGTCCTCGACATGCTGAAACCTGTCCTTTCTCATATTTATAATTTTAATTTGAGATTAATTTCCAGTTTTTCAGTGGTAATGCAGTGAAATGGTAGTGGGAGAAATATTGTTCAAGGTGATTAGTTCTTCCAAATGGGTGATGAGAGATGAAATTACACCAGAGTCTACTTATTGTAATAAAAAGCTATTTTAAACCATTGTTTTTCAGATTGTTTCCTAAAGAAAACGTCACGAGGCTCGGGAACTGGGGGCATTTGAACTGTTCTTATTCTTGCTCGTATTTGCTGGACTCTGAGTCACCCTTCTTTCAACAAATAGGCAAGATGTTTCAGTTTGAGCTAATTCAGGAGTTTGGCACTGACCATGTTTACAGTGCAGATACATTCAATGAAATGACGCCAAGGTCATCAGATCCTAAATATTTATCTTCAATCAGCAATGCAGTCTTCAAGTCAATGACACAAGGTAACATCTATTCTTAAATGCCTCAGTTAACATTATTATATGCAACCTTGACAGTGGTTCCATCAACAAATGGAATTTCTTATTTATATAACAATAACCATTTAGTTAAGGAATTAAAACTTTAAATTATGTATTTAAAACGGCTTAACTGTTTCACGTACATCTATGCAAGGACAGACTCTCACAACCTTAACTGTCGCTGAGCAGAATTTAAAATCTCTACTATTTTAATGTATTTATTTTACCACAGTGGACCGTTCGGCAATTTGGCTGATGCAAGGATGGCTTTTTCTGTCAGGATCTTCATTTTGGCAGCCAACCCAGGTGAAGGCCTTTTTGCATGGAGTACCTTTGGGGAGGATGATTATTCTGGATTTATTTGCTGACAGTAGACCAGCATATTTATTCACAGAATCCTTCTATGGACATCCTTTTATATGGTGCATGTTGCATAATTTTGGTGGCAACACTGGAATGTATGGAACGGTGGAAACTATCAACAGAGGTCCTTTTGAAGCAAGGGCTTTTCCGAATTCCACCATGGTGGGTACTGGAATAACACCAGAAGGAATTGAACAAAATGATGTTGTATATGAGCTGATGAATGAGATTGGCTGGTGCAAAGAGCCCTTAAACCTCTCAAAGTGGGTTACGTCATATGCACAAAGACGGTATGGAAAGATAAATGATGGTGCAGTAACTGCCTGGTTGCTGTTGTTTCAAAGTGTCTACAATAATACTTTCTATCGGCCAGACCACAACAGAAGTCCATTAGTTCACAGGCCCTCTTTAAAATTGGACACTTCATTATGGTACAACAAGAGTCATCTTTATGAAGCATGGAAGCAGATGCAACTGGCTGCTTCTGAGCTATACTCCAGTGAAACTTTCAGATATGACCTTGTTGATGTGACAAGACAGTCAGTTCAACTTCTAACATCAGAATTTTATGAAGACCTTAAGCTTGCATTTTTTAAACATTCTCTTGTGGAGTTACAGACTTTGGAAAATGCCTTAATTCATAACCTACTACCCGATCTTGATGACCTCTTGTCCAGTGACAGGCACTTTCTATTGGGCCATTGGTTAGAAACAGCTAGATCCTTAGCAGCAACTGAAAAAGATGCAAACCTGTATGAATTCAATGCTCGTAATCAAATTACTCTTTGGGGACCAAATGGAAATCTTTTGGATTATGCCAACAAGCAGTGGGGTGGTTTGATTAATGATTATTATGCCCCACGGTGGGAACTCTTTGTGTCAACACTGATCATCTGCCTTGAAATGAGAATTCCATTCAATCAAGCCCATTTCAACCAAATTTCATATAAAGTAGAGCAAAACTTTACCACAAACAAAGTGAAGTATCCAGATAAACCTTTGGGAAATACCATTGAGATAGCAAAAAAAATGTTCCTGAAATATTATCCCCAAGCAATGAAAATAATTAATTGATCAGAGAGTTAGATGGAGCTCTAGGGGCTAGTGGAGTCAAGGGATATGGGGAGAAGGCAGGCACGGGTTATTGATTGGGGACGATCAGCCATGATCACAATGAATGGTGGTGCTGGCTTGAAGGGCCAAATGGCCTCCTCTTGCACCTATTTTCTATCACAAATCCAATTGTGAGCACAAATGTTTGGTATGGGTGATCTTATATGGAATGATATTTTTTGCTTAGCTGTAATGTGCCTTTGCATCATATACTGGTTATTCTTACAGTATGTGCCGTGTAACCTCCATATACTGTTAGATGTCAGCAGTCAACTTTAACAGCCATGGTGTACACAACATGCATTATAAGTGAAATTAACACAACGATTTTGGAATCAGCACCCCAGTTCCATTTCCGTAAACATGTGCATGCGGTCTGTTTCTTTTTCTTTCTCTCTCGCTCCACGCCTTGTCCCGCACTTTCCCTCTCTCACCCCCTCCTGCCTGCACTCTCCCAATCATCACATTTCCAGGCCTTTTCCAGAATCAATTGGTCCGTCCAGAATACTGCTATTGTCGGAATAATTTTCTCGTAAACAACAATTCATTCTACGTGGCTGGATTGTTGCTGCCTACCTGTAACCTTGGAATAAAGGAGGCACAGTTTAGCACAAGGGACATGATAAGAATATTGGAACCATAAAATCTCATGTAACTATACAGAACATAGGGCAGATACAAACATCTACTCTCACTGGGGGATAGGTCCCTTGCAGATCGATTGGGTACAGTTTCTCTCACTGGCACTCACTAGGTGATGGCTATGCAGGCATAGATGCACTGGGATAGGGATCCTAAATGTTTACCTGTTTGTACAATCCATTTGCCTTGATCTGCTCAACTAATCCATTAATTTGTCTTTGTAAATCTAAAACAGTGTAAAGATGTGAGAACATTTAGGATACAGTTGTTGCCTTCTAAATTTACAACAAAATAAAACATGAATCTTGGGAGACAAGATTATACCCGCTTCCAATCTTTGGAATTGTTGTGATGCTTGCACTTTCTTTATCTGCACTTTCTTTGTGGCTGTAAGACTATATTCAGTATTTTATTTCCTATATCTTTTTGCCCCAGCTGTGGCACACTGGAGTGCATTACCAGGCACTCATGTTTGGTATGATCCGTCTGGATGGTACGTAAAACAACGTTTTTCACTCTTCTCATACATGACAATAATAAACCAATGCTAACATTAATTTCGCACTGCATCTGTAAACACCGTAGATGGAGATTGCACTGTACTTAAAATTATATTTCACATGTCACAACCATCAACTAAAACATAAGAATTTAACTTTTCACTTTTTGATGAACTTGTGTCAACCATTTAGGAAAACTTGGGATATTTTGTGGTTTTGATAAGACATACTGCATGATTGAAAATCTCTAATAGGTGTCTGGTATATGGAGTCATTAATTAATTAACAAAGAAGGGCAGAGATTGAACTTCTTTCACCTTCCATCACAGTAATGAATGTGGAGGTCACTGTGGTGGATGGTCATGTTAAAGTGTATTTTGTGTGTTTTGTTGCTTTTTATTGGTATGACTATGTCAAATTAAATTCCTCTTATGTTGCAAAACATACTTCGCTAATAAAGTATGATTATGATGATGATTACGATTAACATTTGATGATAGCATTGCATCCCAATTAACCTGTTATCTAATTATCGAACAAAAGTCGAGGGAAAAGCACGGGGTTTTCATTACATGAAGCTGCCTATGATCCTTTTATATCAATGCTGTTAAGCGGACTTGTCATTAATTTTCCCTTACATATAACAGCAATTAAAAGACATTTGGACAGTACATGGATGGTAAAGGTTTAGACGGAAGACACAAAATGTCAGACCAGGGAGTGGCCTACTCGTGCACCTATTTTCTACGTTTCTATGAGTAACTCGGCATCAGGCAGCATTCCTGGAGAACATAGATAATAGGTGCAGAAGTAGGCCCTTCGAGCCAGCACCGCCATTCAATGTGATCATGGCTGATCATCCCCAATCATTACCCCGTTCCTGCCTTCTCCCCATATCCCCTGACTCCGCTATCTTTAAAAGCCCTATCTAGCTCTCTCTTGAAAGTGTCCAGAGAACCAGCCTCTACTGCCGTCTGAGGCAGAGAATTCCAGACTCACAACTGTCTGTGAGAAAAAATGTTTTCTCATGGGAATAAACCTTGTAAACCTACGCTGCACTACCTCAATAGCAAGAATGTCCTTCCTCAAATTAGGGGACCAAAACTGCACACAATACTCCAGGTGTGGTCTCACTAGGGCCCTGTACAACGCAGATGAGTGACATTTTGGGTCCTCATTGCCAGACTAGAGTCGGGCTCAACTGGGTTGTCTTTCCCTGCTGATTCTGCCAAGCCCGTTCCTTGGCTGTGGTTTCGTTAGATGGTAAGTTGATGGGAATCTCGTATATCCATTCATGTGCATCAATAATTAGATGACGAGGCTATTGAAAATACTCACGGATGAGTACACATTCTGAGGTTTTACGTGCCTCATACATGTTTTTGTTTATCCAGCTACGTCACATTGCTATATAAATAAACCGCTTCAGTGTCGCTCAAGTTAGAAACATAGAAAATAGGTGCAGGAGTAGGCCATTCGGCCCTTCGAGCCTGCACCACCATTCAATGTGATCATGGCTGATCATCCACCTCAGTATCCCGTACCTGCCTTCTCTCCATACCCCCTGATCCCTTTAGCCACAAGTGCCACATCTAACGCCCTCTTAAATATAGCCAATGAACTGGCCTCAACTACCTTCTGTGGCAGAGAATTCCAGAGACTCACCACTCTCTGTGTAAAGAATGTTTTCCTCATTTCGGTCCTAAAGGAATTCCCCCTTATCCTTAGACTGTGACCCCTTGTTCTGGACTCCCCCAACATCGGGAACAATCTTCCAGCATCTAGCTTGAAGTTGCAGGGATTGTTTGTGTTGTCATATGGCCAATCTAGTAGGCAGGTTATGATCTTGTTATCGTCAGCAATCTAGATCCTCTATTCATCCATGATTAGCAAACCCAGCCAGTGTTTCTATATTTCCATCTTATTTGTGAATACAGTTGGTTATAATTTACCCGTCACCTTTATGATGCCATTCTTCATTTGTTGTGGGTTTATTGGTTTGCCGGGCCTGAACCATCCGGGCCCACTGTGTCTACAGATTGCTGATGTTGGCACATCTGTGGAGACATTGGTTACCCTGCAGCCCTGCTGGGTTTGCAGTGGCTGCTGCAAGTGTGTCTGAGAAGTCATTGGTTACCTGATATGCCCTTTTCGGACCATGGACTCTATAGCATCATGAATGTTCTTAAGATACTGATGATCGGCCGAGTTTTTAAGCTGGAGGTATGTTTTGTGAATGTCCTGCATCGGTAAGTCATCCATCTGATATTGAGTTTGTTTTGCCCACTGGCTCTCACCACAAAAGCAAAGTACTTGGTGTTTTGTCCCTTTGATCCCTCTCTTGACTTTTTCAGCCAGGTGTTGGTATTTTGCGTTCTTCTCACTCAACAATGTTTTTGTGAGCGATTGACCTTTGTTCTTGAATCTTACTATTACGTTCACAATCACAACTTTGCTCTCCTATCAGGTCTGGCTTCCAGTTTCCGTCATCCGATCTTAAATGTGGATCCACTATGGTCGACCACCCATATTTGCCAACTTTCTCCTTTAGGCATTTAATGATCTTATATGCCTCTTTATCTTTGCATTATTTACACGTGGACACTGTCGGAGATGTCGAGGTTGCCCGGGAGACTGGAGATGTGCTATGGTCTCCTGGGCAACCTCGCATCTCCTACAGTCCTTCCATGACTGGTAGTCATCTGGTTGGTTACAGATTGCATCTTATAGGAAGGAGTCTTTATAAACTGCTGCGCTTTACATTTGTTATAAGTGATGCAGGAATTTTAGTTTTTATTCCATATCGCTGGTTTTCCCATTTCTGGAACTGAAGCCCTCTCCAACTCCATTAACTGTTCGTACACAAAAGGCTGGAGAAACTCAGCGGGTGCAGCAGCATCTAAGGAGCGAAGGAGATAGGCAAAGTTTCGGGCCGAAACCCTTCTTCAGACTGATGGGAGGTGGGGGGGGGGGGGGCGGGGAGAAGAAAGGAAAAAGGAGAAGGAGCCCGAGGGCTGGGGGAGAAGTGGGAAGGGGAGGAGACAGCAAGGGTTAACAGAATTGAGAAAATTCAATGTTCAAGCCCAGAGGATGCAGACTCCCCAAGCGGAATATGAGGTGCTGTTCCTCCAATTTATGGTGTTGCTCGCTCTGGCCGTGGAGGAGGCCCAGGACAGAGAGGTTGGATACGGAATGAGAGGGGGAGTTGAAGTGCTGAGACACCAGGCGGTCGGGTTGGGTTGCAGTAGATGAGGTTGGAGGAGGTGCAGGTGAATGTCTGTCGGACCTGGAAGGACTGCTTGGGTCCCTGAAAGGAGTGGAGGGGGGAGGTAAAGGGACAAGTGTAGCGTCTCTTGCGGTTGCAAGGGAAAGTGCCCGGGGAAGGGGTGGAGTGGGAGGGAAGGGTAGAATTGACAAGGGAGTTGCAGAGGGAGCGGTCTTTGCGGAAGGCAGACTGGGGGAGATGGGAAGATGTGGCGAGTGGTGGGGTCACGTTGGAGGTGGCGAAACTGGTGGAGAACTATGTGTCGGCTGGAGAGGTGAAAGGTGAGAACCAGGGGGACTCTGACCTTGCTGCGAGTGGGGGAATGGGGAGAGAGGGTAGTGTTGCGGGGTATGGAGGAGACCCTGGTGCGAGCCTCATCTATATTTGCAAAGGCCACTGGGGAGACTTTAAACTAGAATGGTTGGGGCGAGGGATGCAAATAGCAAAAGCTAGTAGACAGAATGGGAGGCAGGAAGCAGAAAAGGGAAGCACTCGGACACAAGAGGAGAAAGAAAAAAAAGGAAATAAACAGAGAATAAGAGATGGGGGGTTTCTTAAATGTGCATATTTTAATGCTAGGAGCATTGTAAGAAAGGTGGATGAGCTTAGAGTCTGGATAGACACCTGGAAGTATGATGTTGTGGCGATCAGTGAAACATGGTTGCAGGAGGGCTGTGATTGGAAACTAAATATTCCAGGATTTCGTTGCTTCAGGTGTGATAGAATTGGAGGGGCAAGAGGTGGAGGTGTTGCATTGCTAGTCAGGGAAGATATTACAGCAGTGCTTTGGCAGGATAGATTGGAGGGCTCATCTAGGGAGGCTATTTGGGTGGAACTTAGAAGTGGGAAAGGTGTAGCAACACTTATAGGGGTATATTATAGACCGCCAAATGGGGAAAGAGAATTGGAAGAGCAAATATGTAAAGAGATAGCAGATATTAGTAGTAAGCACAAGGTAGTGATTGTGGGAGATTTCAACTTTCCACACATAGACTGGGAAACACATTCTGTAAATGGGCTGGATGGTTTGGAGTTTGTAAAATGTGTGCAGGATAGTTTTTTGCAGCAATACATAGAGGTGCCTACTAGAGGAGGGGCAGTGCTGGACCTCCTGTTAGGAAATGAGACGGGACAGGTGGCGGAGGTATGCGTAGGGGAGCACTTCGGGTCCAGTGATCGCAATACCATTAGTTTCAATATAATTATGGAGAAGGACAGAACTGGGCCTAGGGTTGAGATTTTTGATTGGAGAAAGGCTAACTTTGACGAGATGCGAGATGATTTAAAAGGAGTGAACTGGGACATTTTGTTTTATGGGAAAGATGTAGAGGAGAAATGGAGGACATTTAAAGGGGAAATTTTAAGAGTACAAAATCTTTATGTTCCTGTTCGGTTGAAAGGAACCAGTAAAAATTGGAAAGAGCCCTGGTTTTCAAGGGAAATTGGACATCTTGTTCGGAAAAAGAGGGAGATCTACAATGATTATAGGCAGCATGAAGTAAGTGAGGTGCTGGAGGAGTATAAGGAATGTAAAAAGAATCTAAAGAAAGAAATTAGAAAAGCTAAAAGAAGATATGAGGTTGCTTTGGCAAGTAAGGTGAAAGTAAATCCAAAGGGTTTCTACAGCTATGTTAATAGCAAAAGGATAACAAGGGATAAAATTGGTCCATTGGAGAGACCGAGTGGACAGCTATCTGCAGAGCCAAAAGAGATGGGGGAGATATTGAACAATTTCTTTTCTTCGGTATTCACCAAGGAGAAGGATATTGAATTATGTGAGGTAAGGGAAACTAGTAGAGTAGCTATGGATACTATGAGTTTCAAAGTAAAAGAAGTACTGGCACTTTTGAAAAATATAAAAGTGGATAAGTCTCCAGGTCCTGACAGGATATTCCCTAGGACACTGAGGGAAGTTAGTGTAGAAATAGCCGGGGCTATGACAGAAATATTTCAAATGTCATTAGAAACTGGAATAGTCCCCGAGGATTGGCGTACTGCGCATGTTGTTCCATTGTTTAAAAAGGGTTCTAAAAGTAAACCTAGCAATTATAGACCGGTTAGTTTGACTTCAGTGGTGGGCAAATTAATGGAAAAGATACTTAGAGATAATATATATAAGTATCTGGATAAAGAGGGTCTAATTAGGAACAGTCAACATGGAGTTATGCCTGGAAGGTCATGTTTGACTAATCTTCTTGAATTTTTTGAAGAGGTTACTAGGGAAATTGACGAGGGTAAAGCAGTGGATGTTGTCTATATGGACTTCAGTAAGGCCTTTGACAAGGTTCCTCATGGAAGGTTGGTTAAGAAGCTTCAACTGTTGGGTGCAAATGCAGGAATAGCAAGATGGATTCAACAGTGGCTGAATGGGAGAAGCCAGAGGGTAATGGTGGATGGCTGTTTGTCGGGTTGGAGGCAGGTGACTAGTGGGGTGCCTCAGGGATCTGTGTTGGGTCCTTTGTTGTTTGTCATGTACATCAATGATCTGGATGAAGGGGTGGTAAATTGGATTAGTAAGTATGCAGATGATACCAAGATAGGGGGTGTTGTGGATAATGAAGAGGATTTCCAAAGTCTACAGAGTGATTTAGGCCAGTTGGAAAAATGGGCTGAAAGATGGCAGATGGAGTTTAATGCTGATAAATGTGAGGTGCTACACCTTGGCAGGACAAATCAAAATAGGACGTACATGGTAAACGGTAGGGAATTGAAGAACACAGTTGAACAGAGGGATCTGGGAATAACCGTACATAGTTCCTTGAAGGTAGAATCTCATATAGATAGGGTGGTAAAGAAAGCTTTTGGTATGCTAGCCTTTATAAATCAGAGCATTGAGTATAGAAGCTGGGATGTAATGTTAAAATTGTACAAGGCGTTGGTGAGACCAAATCTGGAGTATGGTGTACAATTTTGGTCGCCCAATTATAGGAAGGATGTCAACAAAATAGAGAGGGTACAGAGGAGATTTACTAGAATGTTGCCTGGGTTTCAACAGCTAAGTTACAGAGATAGGTTGAATAAGTTAGGTCTTTATTCTCTGGAGCGCAGAAGGTTAAGGGGGGACTTGATAGAGGTCTTTAAAATGATGAGAGGGATAGACAGAGTTAATGTGGACAAGCTTTTCCCTTTGAGAATAGGGAAGATTCAAACAAGAGGACATGACTTTAGAATTAAGGGACAGAGGTTTAGGGGTAACATGAGGGGGAACTTCTTTACTCAGAGAGTGGTGTAGGTGTGGAATGAGCTTCCAGTGGAAGTGGTGGCGGCAGGTTCGTTGGTATCATTTAAAAATAAATTGAATAGGCATATGGATGAGAAGGGTATGGAGGGTTATGGTATGAGTGCAGGCAGGTGGGACTAAGGGAAAAAAGTTGTTCGGCACGGACTTGAAGGGCCGAGATGGCCTGTTTCCGTGCTGTAATTGTTATATGGTTATATGGTTATAGTGGGGGAGAGGAATCCACGTTCTCTGAAGAATGAGGACATTTGTGATGACCTGGTGTGGAACACCTCATCCTGGGAGCAGATGCGGCATAGACGGAGGAATTGGGAATAGGGGATGGAGTCCTTACAGGAAGCAGGGTGGGAGGAAGAGTAGTCCAGGTAGCTGTGGGAGTCAGTTGGTTTGTAGTGGATGTCGGTCAGGAGTGTATCACCTGCAATAGAGATGGTGAAGTCAAGGAATGGTAGGGAAGTGTCAGAAATGGTCCAAGTGTATTTGAGTGCCGTATGGAAGTTGGTGGTGAAATGGATGAAGTCAGTCAGTTGTGTGTGGGTTACACAAAAAGCTGGAGAAACTCAGCGGGTGCAGCAGCATCTAAGGAGCGAAGGAGATAGGCGACGTTTCGGGTCGAGACCCTTCTTCAGTTGTGTGTGGGTGCAGGAGGTGTCACCAAAGCAGTCGTCGAAGTAGTGGCCAAGCGTAGCTCGGGCCCATGCGTGTGCCCGTAGCTACGCTCGAAATGGGAGGAGTCAAAAGAGAAGTTATTGAGGGTAAGGACCAGCTCCGCTAGGCGGAGGAGGGTGTCAGTGGACGGGTATGAGTTGCTCCTCTGGTCGTGGAAGAACCAAGGGCTTTGAGACCATCCTGGTGGGGGATGGAGGTGTAGGAATGGACAATGGACGTCCATGGTGAAGATGAGAGGATGGGGGCCTGGAGAATGGAATGCGCGGAGCTGACAGAGGGTGTCTGAGGCGTCTTGAACATAGGTGGGGAGGGATTTAGCTAAGAGGGATTAGGATGGAGTCAAGGTATGTGGAAATGTGTTCGGTGGGGCACGAACAGGCAGAGGCAATGGGTCTGCCGGGGCAGTCAGGTTTGTGGATTTTGGGGGAGAAGGTAAAATAGGGCCGTGTGCGGCTGGGAAACGATGAGGTTGGAGGCTCGGGGGTGCAGGGAGCCGTTAACTGTTCACTGCCTTTTGTCTTCCACTCCCCTCCCCGCCCCCCTCTATCCCCGCCCCCCTCTATCCCCGCCCCCCTCTATCCCCGCCCCCCTCTATCCCCGCCCCCCCTCTATCCCCGCCCCCCCTCTATCCCCGCCCCCCTCTATCCCCGCCCCCCTCTATCCCCGCCCCCCTCTATCCCCGCCCCCCTCTATCCCCGCCCCCCCTCTATCCCCGCCCCCCCTCTATCCCCGCCCCCCCTCTATCCCCGCCCCCCCTCTATCCCCGCCCCCCCTCTATCCCCGCCCCCCCTCTATCCCCGCCCCCCCTCTATCCCCGCCCCCCCTCTATCCCCGCCCCCCCCTCTATCCCCGCCCCCCCTCTATCCCCGTCCCTCCTCCTCCCCCCCATCCCCGCCCCCCCCCCTATCCCCTCCCGCCCCGCCTCTTTATCCCCGCCTCGCGGGAAGTGACGATCAAAGATTATAGAAGAGCTCTTCTATAATCTTTGGTGACGATGAGGTTCAGGTCCACCCGGATGTTGTTGGTGCGGCACCCTGACCTGACGCGGTGACTTTCCGTGACCCGGGCGATGGGCGGCGGCCGCAGGTACAACGGGCCCGAGTGTCCGCTCCCCCGCCGGGCCCGAGTGTCCGCTCCCCCGCCGGGCCCGGGTGTCCGCTCCCCCGCCGGGCCCGGGTGTCTGGGCCCAGCCGCTGCTACTCAATGCGGGTTGAAATGAGTGGTCGAGAGTTATAATCGTCTCTCTCCCCCCCCCCCCCCCCACCCTCCTTGATTAGTTCGGGTTTCAGTGGTTATGGGGAAAATAGGGTTAGGAGAGAGAGAGAGAGATAGATCGATCGATCGATCGATCAGCCATGATGGAATGGCGGGGTAGCCTTGTTGAGCCGAATGCTGTGATTCAACTGCCCTCACTCATGACCTTATGCCCTCCTCCTCTCCTTCACCAGGACGTTGATTGAGGGAACACGTCATGAGTAGACTGTCTTGGAGTTGTGACTAAATGGCTGGTGTATGTTTATCTTGAAGTGGAGGCTGAGAATGACTTCTCAACTTTTTACACCTCAATCAACTGCCTTCGGTCTCCTTTGCTTCAAAGGAAGTAACTGCAGCCTATGCCATCGTTCCTCAATGCTAAACCTTTCCAGCGCTAACAAAATAGTCAAATCTCCAATTTATCTCTTGAGTAAATGCATCTCTTCTAATGTGGCTGCTAAATTTATACACAGTGCTTGAACTGTTTTGGTACAATTCTAGCATTGCCTGCTTGTTATACGTTATCTCTCAATTTGTTTTGGTGTGTGTATGTGTGTTGATTATTGTAATTGTAACTGTAATTAATTTATTTGCCATAGTCATACCAAAAAACCAAAAACCATATAACCATATAACAATTACAGCACGGAAACAGGCCCTCTGGGCCCTTCCAGTCCGTGACGACCATTTATTTTCCCCTAGTCCCATCTACCTGCACTCAGACCATACCCCTCCATTCCCTTCCCGTCCATATACCTATCCACTTTACTTTTAAATGTTAAAACCGATCCTGCCTCCACCACTTCTGCTGGAAGCTCATTCCACACAGCCACCACTCTCTGAGTAAAGAAGTTCCCCCTCATGTTACCCCTAAACGTCTGTCCCTTAATTCTCATGTCATGCCCTCTTGTTTGAATCTTCCCTACCCTCAATGGGAAAAGCTTATCCACATCAACTCTGTCTATCCCTTTCATCATTTTAAAGACCTCAATCAAGTCCCCCCTTAACCTTCTGCGCTCCAAAGAATAAAGACCTAACTTGTTCAACCTTTCTCTGTAACTTAGTTGCTCGAATCCAGGCAACATTCTAGTAAATCTCCTCTGTACTCTCTCTATTTTGTTGACATCCTTCCTATAATTAGGCAACCAAAATTGTACACCATACTCCAGAATTGGGCTTACCAATGCCTTGTACAATTTTAACTTTACTTCCCTACTCCTATATTCAATGCTCTGATTTATAAAGGCCAGCACACCAAAAGCTTTCTTTACCACCCTATCTACATGCGATTCCACCTTCAGGGAATTATGCAGTTATTCCTAGATCCCTCTGTTCCACAGCATTCCTCAATTCCCTACCATTTACCATGTACGTCCTATTTTGATTTGTCCTGCCAAGATGTAGCACTTCACACTTATCAGCATTAAACTCCATCTGCCATCTTTCAGCCCACTTTTCCAAATGGCCCAAATCTCTCTGTAGACTTTGAAAATCTACTTCATTATCCACAACACCACCTATCTTAGTATCATCTGAATACTTACTTATCCAATTTTCCACCCCATCATCCAGATCATTGATGTACACGACAAACACCAGTGGACCCAACACAGATCCCTGAGGCACCCCACTGGTCACCGGCTTCCAACCTGACAAACAGCCATCCACCATTACTCTCTGGCATCTCCCATTTAGCAACTGTTGAATCCATCTTGCTACTCTGCCATTAACACCCAAAGATTGAACCTTCTAAACCAACCTTCCATGGGGGACCTTGTCAAAGGCCTTTACTGAAATCCATATAGACAACATCCACTGCTTTTCCCCTCATCAATTTGCCTAGTGACCTCTTCAAAAAATTCAAGATGGTTTGTCAAACATGACCTTCCAGGCACAAATACATGTTGACTGTTCCTGATCAGACCCCGTTTATCCAGATGCTTATATATATTATCTCTAAGTATCCTTTCCATTAATTTGCCCACCACTGACGTCAAACTAACAGGTCTATAATTGCTAGGTTTATTCTTTGAACCCTTTTTAAACAATGGAACAACATGCGCAGGACGCCAATCCTCCGGCACTATTCCCGTTTCTAATGACATTTGAAATATTTCTGTCATAGCTCCTGCTATTTCTACACTAACTTCCCTCAATGTCCTAGGGAATATCCTGTCAGGAACTGGAGACTTATCCACTTTTATATTTTTCAAAAGTGTCAGTACTTCCTCCTCTTTGAATCTCATAGTTTCCATATCTGCATTGTAAGAAAGGTGGATGAACTTAGAGCCTGGATTGACACCTGGAAATATGATGTTGTGGCAATCAGTGAAACATGGTTGCAGGAGGGCTGTGATTGGAAACTAAATATTCCAGGATTTTGTTGCTTCAGGTATGATAGAATTGGAGAGACCAGAAGTGGAGGTGTTGCATTGCTTGTCAGAGGAGATATTACAGCAGTGCTTTGGCAGGATAGATTAGAGGGCTCGTCTAGGGAGGCTATTTGGGTGGAACTGAGAAGTGGGAACAGTGTAGCAACACTTTTAGGGTGTATTATAGACCGCCAAAGGGGGAGCGAGAATTGGAAGAGCAAATATTAGCAGTAAGCACAAGGTAGTGATTGTGGGAGAATTTCAATTTTCCAAAAATAGACTGGGAAACACATTCTGTAAATGGGCTGGATGGTTTGGAGTTGTTAAATGTGTGCAGAATAGTTTTTGGCAGCAATACATAGTGGTATTGACCAGAGAAGGGGCAGTGCTGGACCTCCTGTTAGGAAATGAGGCAGGTCAGGTGACGGAGGTATGCGTTGGTGAGCACTTCGGGACCAGTGATCACAATACCATTAGTTTCAATATATTTATGGAGAGAGTCAGAACTGGACCTAGGGTTGAGATTTTTGATTGGAGAAAGGCTAACTTTGAGGGAATGTGTAAGGATTTAAAAGGAGTGAATTGGGACTTTGTTTTATGGGACAGATGTAGAAGAGAAATGGAGGACATTTAAAGGGGAAATTGTAAGAGTACAGAATCTTTTATGTCCCTGTTCGGTTGAAAGGAAATAGTAAAAATTGGAAAGAGCCATGATTTTCAAGGGAAATTGGACACGTGTTTCGAAAAAAGAGAGATATCTACAATAATTATCGGAGGCATGGAGTAAATGAGGTGCTAGAGGAGTATAAAGAATGTAAAAATAAATTTAAGAAAGAAATTAGAAAGGCTAAAATAAGATATGAGGTTGCTTTGGCAAGATGAAAGTAAATCCAAAGGGTTTCTACAGCTATATTAATAGCAAAAGGATAACGAGGGATAAAATTGGACCATTAGAGAGCCAGAATGGACAGCTATCTGCAGAGCCAAAAGAGATGGGGGAGATATTGAACAATTTATTTTCTTCGGTATTCACCAAGGAGAAGGATATTCAACTCTGTGAGGCAAGAGAAAAAAGTAGAGCAGCTATGGAAACTAAGTATTGGCTATCCTAACCCTAACCCTAGCATTAAAATGTACACATTTTAGAAACCTACCATCCCTTATTCTCTGTTTATTATCTTTTTCCTCTTTCTCGCCTACATTTTGGGTCCAAGTGCTTCCCTTCGCTGCCTCTTGCCCCACACCCTGTCCCCTAGCCCCCTACATCCTAGTCCCTCCCCCCAGCCTTTCTAGTTTAAAGTCTCCCGAGTAGCCTTTGCAAATCTCCCCGCCAGGATATTGGTCCCCCTCGGGTTCAAGTGCAACCCGTCCTTTTGGTACAGATCATGCCTTCCCCAAAAGAGGTCCCAGTGATCAAGAAACTTGAATCCCTGCCCACTGCACCAGTCCCTCAGCCACGCATTTATCCTCCACCTCATTTCATTCCTACTCTCACTGTCACGCGGCACAGGCAGTAATCCTGAAATTGTTACCCTTTTGGTCCTTCTCCTTAACTTTCTCCCCAGCTCCCTAAATTCTCCTTTCAGGACCTCTTCTCTTTTTCTGCCTATGTCATTGGTACCTATGTGTACCACAACATCAGGCTCCTCTCCCTCCCTTTTCAGAATCTTTTGGACACGTTCCGACACATCCGAGACCCTGGCAGCAGGGAGGCAAACGACCATCCGGGTCTCCCGACTGCGTCCACAGAATCGTCCATCCGACCCCCTAACTATAGAGTCCCCTATTACAATTGCCCTCCTCTTTTTGCTACACATCTGAGCATCAGGGCCGGTCTCTGTGCCAGAGGCCCGGCCGCTGTTGCTGCCCCCAGGTAGGCTGTCCCCTCCAATTTTACTCAAACACAAGTACCTATTTTCCAGGTGTACAGTCACAGGGGCACTCTCTAGCCCCTGCCTCTGCCCCTTGCCCTTCCTAACTGTGACCCACTTGTCTGCTCCTGTGGTCTGGGAGTGAATACCTCCCTGTAGCTCCTCTCTATGACCTCCTCACTCTCCCTGACCAGACGGAGGTCATCGAGCTGCTGCTCCAGGTTCCTAACACAGTCCTTTAGGAGCCCCATCTCGACACACCTGGCGCAGATGTGGACGTCTGGAGGGCTATCAGATTCCCTGACCTCCCACATCTGACATCCACAACAGTACACTGCCCTGGCCTCCCCCCCCCCCCTTACACAGGATACAATATCAACACAATACAAAATACACTACAAACTGCTGAAATCTGACGGCCAATCAGCTGCTTACCCTAGTCCACTTCCTACCAATCAGCGGTTTCCTCAAAAAATCCACTTCCCCGAATGGAACGTTATGGATATCGGTAAGCCCAGCGCTGGATTTCTAAGCTTACCGGTCGGGTGTCCCTCCTCCCCCTCCTTCTCTTCCAACGGCTCCTGTGGGCCTCTCAGACAATAAGACATACATCTACATAAAAATTAACTTAAACATCCACCACAGCGCACCATGATGGAAGACCATAATCTTCTTTTCTCCCGTGGTCGGGGCAGTTGAAACATCTGCAGTCAGGGCAATCGAAGCTCCCACAGCAGGCGATCGAAGATCCCGCAATCGGGGCGGTCGAAGCTCCTGCGGCTAGTGCTCCCAAAGTCGATCCCTGACAAAGGGATTGCAAGCTCCATGATATTTAGTCCGCAGGCTCCGGCGGTTAGAGATCCTGAAGTTGATCCCCAGCAAAGGGACCGCCAGGGGCACGATGTTAGACAGCAGTGCCGACGGAGATACGATACGGAAAAAGTCACATCTCCGGCGAGGAAAGATGTTTTTAAAAAGTTTCCCATCGCCACCCCCCACATTATATAAAACTAAAGATACACTAAAACATATAGTTAACAAAGGACTGAAAACAAAAGAAATAAAGGACGAGACATCGTACAGCGCCAAAAAAAGTCTCGCTTGGACAATACAGATATTAGCTACAATGTTTTGGTCATTTACATAAGTGGTCCAAAATTATTTCTACAGCTCAGCAAGCAAATGGCGTTGCAGAAAAAAAAAACGTCCATCCTTGCCAGTCATCTATTCTGAGGAATAAAAGCTTTTCAAATTCAAAACTAACTTTTTTATCACTTCCCTTCCAGTTAGCAGACGGATACGATGGCGATGTTTCGTACTGGGATTCTTGTTTTAACATCTCCACTTCACCTTATTCCATCACGTATTGCTCCAGTCTTGGCAGCAGCTGCTAAAATTGTGGAACATATTTTATATGTTCACTTACACCCTGGTTTGGGACTTGCAGGAAATTACATTCAACTGGCTCCAGCTTACATTCCAGCAAATCGGGAGGTGTCCCAAATACTGACACATCTTTATGCAAAAAGTTCAAATGTTTGCGGTTACCTTGATGTCAGGGTCGTACTTTCAAATATTAAAAATCATTGCACAACTCAACGACCATTTTCATCAGTCCAAACACTTTCAGAACCACCGGAGGTAGTCCTAACAGACTACAGTGTCATAGACTTAAATCAATCCAATTTAGTTATGCAATGTTTGGAAAAATATATCCTGAGCTGCTACACCTGCAAACCCAACTTGAGGAGCATGTTTTTACCATGTGGGGTTGACGGTGCGGAAAATCTCTGCCCTGATATGGAGGATTCCAGTCTGCGTGAAAGTATTCCAAACTACAGTGATGTTGTATTAGGGGGCACCTTCGACCGACTCCATTGTGCTCACAAGATCCTTCTCAGTGTGTCATGCCTTCTTACAAGAAAACGTTTATTAATCGGAGTGTCGGATGGCGAATTACTAAATAGTGAGTATCAAGTGCATCTACCAGTATATTTATTTGGTTTAGTTAAGCCTGTTGTCAAATTGTCAAGATACACCTTATATTTTGTGAGTGATTACAATGGCAGTCAATAAATAATAGACAATAGGTGCAGGAGTAGGCCATTTGGCCCTTCAAGTCATTTGAATTTGCTTTGAAATTCTCTACCCCAAAGAGCTAAAAGGTCTAAAAGTAGGCTTGTTTAAGAAGTGGATAGTAATGGAGCTCTTTATTTAATTGTGAAATTAATTGGCTGATATTGTAATGTTGGACTAAATTTTAACATTTTCGTTAAAGATAGACATAAAGTGCTGGCGTAACTCAGCAGGTTAGGCAGCATCTCTGGAGAGAAAGGATAGGTATTTCGGGACGTGACTATAAACCACCATCTGCAGTTCTTTGCTTCTATATTTTAAAGTTTGGTTAAGATTGAGGTTAATTTAAGTAATAGTGGACTATCAATAATTTAATGCATGCTGTTTTTAATGCATTTTTATTTAATATTTAAAAATTCATTGACAGGATTTGGGCACCATGACCAAAAGCAGTATTTGTTGACTTTGTCTAATTATTTTTGAGAAGGTAGTGGGTGAGTTGCCTCGTATCAAGTGCTGCAATCTGTTTGGGGGAAAGTACTCCAACCACTGAATGAATGCTGATATGTTTCCAATTTGACTTGAAGGCAAACCTTGATATTTTTGCTATTTGATTTGATGGCAAACCTCCAGGTGAAGTGCCTCCTATTCCTGTCATTCGTTTTGGGAGGTTGTGTGTTTATGAGATGCCTTTTGGAGAAACGTGTACATAGAACAGTAAGGTATAGGAATGGGTCCTTCGGTCTAAAATGTTTGGCAACCTCAATGGTGATTTAAACTGCCTGCATGGAGTATAATCCTTCAGTTTCCTGCCTGTTTATGTGTGTTCCTCTCACGTGTCAATGAGTTCAATCAAACGACCTGTTTACTGTTTGACAACCCTACAATTTTCCCTCCCTCTGCAATATGAATGTTGGCCTTCATAACAAGAGGATTTCAGTATAGGAGTAAAGAGGATTTTCTGCAATTGTATAGGGCTCTGGTGAGACTGCATCTGGAGTATTGTGTACTGTTTTGGTCTCCTAATTTGAGGAAGGACATCCTTGTGATTGAGGCAGTGCAACGTAGGTTCACTAGATTTATCCCTGGGATGGCGGAACTGTCATATGAGGAAAGATTGAAAAGACTAGGCTTGTATTCACTGGAGTTTAGAAGGATGAGGGGATACTTATAGAAACATATAAAATTATGAAAGGACTGGACAAGCTAGATGCAGGAAAAATGTTCCCAATGTTGGGTGAGTTCAGAACCAGGGGCACAGCCTTAGAATAAAGGGGAGGTTATTTAAGACTGAGGTGAGAAAAAACTTTTTTACCCAGAGAGTTGTGAATTTATGGAATTCCCTGCCACAGAGGGCAGTGGGGGCCAAATCACTGGATGGATATAAGAGAGTTGGATAGAGCTCTAGGGGCTAGTGGAGTCGAGGGATATGGGGAGAAGGCAGGCACAGGTTATTGATAGCGGACGATCAGCCATGATCACAATGAATGGCGGTGCTGGCTCGAAGGTCCGAATGGCCTCCTCCTGCACCTATTTTCTATGTTTCTATCCCCCATGCCATTTTAGTAATCAATCTGGTGAATATTTACAGCACTGCCGCAATGGAACTATATTGTTTCTTGAAGGGAGACTGGACCTGTATGCAATATTCTAAATATGTCCTGCTTTCTTGAGGTACGATGTGTTAACTCTTGAAAAATTGTAGAAATCTGAAGATAAATCACAGAATGCTGAGAATACGCAGCTGTTTGGGCAGCAAAACCTTTTGTGCCACCAGACTGCCCATTCCACAATCCTATCAACATTAATTTGAATTGTACTTTTCATTCCCCACCCCGTACCCAATAGATTACCAGACTTCTTAGCTCTGTGCTATCCTCAGATTTCAAAATTATACCCTTCATACCTTCTCCTTTTCGGTATTCAGTAGGTTTTATTCCATCGGCTTCAATTGGTCTGGGACTTCCACAAACATTTTTTGAAATTCTCTCATAAAAACATTACTTTATTCTAGCTATCTAGCCAACCAAAATACTCAGTTTAACAAAGCTAAATTTACTGGCTTTCCAGTGTTAATTAAGACTTCTCCATAGTTTTCATTGTTTGAAAACATCGCTATCACAGTGGTTAAAAGAAGATAGACACAAAATGCTGAAGTAACTCAGGCAGCATCTCTGGATAGAAGGAATGGGTGATGTGTTGCGTCAAGACCCTGGAGACTGAACTTCAGGGGAAAGGGAGTTATAGAGATAAAATGTAAGAGATCAAAAGAGATGAAGATCAAGGAAAATGTAGAATAGATCGTTGTTAGCTAGGAGAAGCTGACAACAAAGCAAACAGAGATAAAATGTAATCAGGGGGACAGAGAACTGGGGTGGGGGAGGGATGGAGAGAGGGAAAGCAAGGGTTACTTGAAGCTAGAGGTCAATATTCATACTGCTGGGATGTAAGCTACCCAAGCGAAATATGAGGTGCTGTTCCTCCCTTTCCTAATTAAGCCCTTTGTGCTCCTCTGCTGGTCTCTGAATTTCTCCCAGTCCTCTGGTATGCTGATTTTTCTGGCTACTTTGTACGCATCATCCTTTGCTTTGATGCTATCCCTGATTTCCCTTGTTATCCACGGATGCACTACCTTCCCTGATTTATTCTTTTGCCAAACTGGGATGAACAATTTTTGTAGTTCATCCATGCAGTCTTTAAATGTCTTCCATTGCGTATCTACCGTCAACCCTTTTACAATTGATTGCCAGTCAATCTTGGCCAATTCACGTCTCATACCCTCAAAATTACCTTTCTTTAAGTTCAGAACCATTGTTTCTGAATTAACAATGTCACTCTCCATCCTAATGAAGAACTCGACCATATTATGGTCACTCTTGCCCAAGGGGGCACGCACAACAAGAGTGCTAACTAACCCTTCCTCATTACTCAATACCCAGTCTAAAATAGCCTGCCCTCTCGTTGGTTCATAATCTGCCTTCCTGTTTTTGCCACCAAAGTGGATAACCTGACATTTAACCATCTGCATCTGCCCACTCACCCAACCTATTCAAGTCACCCTGCAGCCTCATAGCATCCTCCTCGCAGCTCACACTGCCACCCAGCTTTGTTTCATCCGCAAACTTGGTGATGTCACCTTTAATTCCTTCATCTAAGTCGTTAATATATACACCTGGAACAGCGGATCCAGTAGATGAGGTTGGAGAAGGTGCAAGTGAACCTCTGCCTCGCCTGAAACGACATTTGAGGTCCTTGGATGAATTCGAAGGAGGGGGTATAGGGACAGGTGTTGCAATTCCTACAGTGGAAGGTTCTTGTGCAGTGGATGGCTTAGGGTGGGAAACAGAAACAGAAATGTAGAAATTAGGTGCAGGAGTAGGCCATTCGGCCCTTCGAGCCTGCACCGCCATTCAATATGATCATGGCTGATCATCCAACTCAGTATCCCGTACGTGCCTTCTCTCCATACATTCTGATCCCCTTAGCCACAAGGGCCACATCTAACTCCCTCTTAAATATAGCCAATGAACTGGCCTCAACTACCCTCTGTGGCAGAGAGTTCCAGAGACTCGCCACTCCCTGTGTGAAAAATGTCTTTCTCATCTCGGTCTTAAAGGATTTCCCCCTTATCCTTCAGCTGTGACCTCTTGTCCTGGACTTTCCCAACATCGGGAACAATCTTCCTGCATCTAGCCTGTCCAACCCCTTAAGAATTTTGTAAGTTTCTATAAGATCCCCTCTCAATCCCCTAAATTCTAGAGAGTATAAACCGAGTCATAAGACAGTCCTGACATCCCAGGAATCAGTCTGGTGAACCTCTGCACTCCCTCTATGGCAATAATGTCCTTCCTCAGATTTGGAGACCAAAGCTGTACGCAATACTCCAGGTGTGGTCTCACCAAGACCCTGTACAACTGAAGTAGAACCTCCCTGCTCCTATACTCAAATCCTTTTGCTATGAAAGCTAATATACCATTCGTTTTCTTCACTGCCTGCTGCACCTGCATGCCTACTTTCAATGACTGGTGTACCATGACACCCAGGTCTCGCTGCATCTCCCCTTTTCCTCATCGGCCACCATTTAGATAATATCTGCTTTCCTGTTTTTGCCACCAAAGTGGATAACCTCACATTTATCCACATTATACTGCATCTGCCAAATATTTGCCCACTCACCCAGCCTATCCAAGTCACCTTGCAGTCTCCTAGCATCCTCCTCACAGCTAACACTGCCCCCCAGCTTAGTGTCATCCGCAAACTTGGAGATATTGCCTTCAATTCCCTCATCCAGATCATTAATATATATTGTAAATAGCTGGAGTCCCAGCACAGAGCCTTGCGGTACCCCACTAGTCACTGCCTGCCATTGTGAAAAGGACCCGTTTACTCCTACTCTTTGCTTCCTGTTTGCCAGCCAGTTCTGTATCCACATCAAATCTGAACCCCCAATGCCGTATGCTTTAAGTTTGTATACTAATCTCTTATGTGGGACTTTGTCGAAAGCCTTCTGGAAGTCCAGATACACCACATCCACTGGTTCTCCCTTATCACGCTACTAGTTACATCCTCCAAAAATTCCACAAGATTCGTTAGACATGATTTACCTTTCGTAAATCCATGCTGACTTTGTCCAATGATTTCACCATTTTCAAAATGAGTGGGAAGGGACGAGTTAACCAGAGAGTTGTGGAGAGAACGGTCTCTGCGGAAAGGGATGGAGATGGGAAGAGATGTGGCTAGTGGTGGGATCCCGTTGGAGGTGACGAAAATGTCAGAATTATGAACAGTATGTAACGGCTGATGGGGTGAAAGGTGAGGACTAGGGGGAATCTGTCCCAGTTGGGGGAGCGGGAGCAAGAGCAAAGCTGAAATCTAAAAACGGCAGGGAAATGTCAGAGATGGACCAAGTGCATTCCTGTTCCAGTTGTACACTGGCCCCATCGCCGAACTCTATCTCCGCTACATTGACAACGGCATCTGGGCTACCTCCTGCATCCATTCAGAACTCACAGACTTCATTAACTTCACTACTGATTGCCTTTGTGCACTCAAATTCACTTGGACCTTCTCTGACCTCCCTAACATTTCTTGATCTCACTGTCTCCATTCGCGGGGATGGACTATCGAATGACATCTATTATAAATCTACTGACTCCCACAGCTATCTAGAATACACTTTTTCCCATCCTGCCTCCTGCAAAGACTAGTCCCTACTCCCAATTCCTCCATCTACGCTGCATCTGTGCCCAAGATGAGGTGTTCCATACCAGGACATCTGAGATGCCTCATTCTTTAGGGGACAGGGATTCCCTTCTTCTACCATAGATGAGGCCTTCACTCATGTCTCCTCGGTATCATGCAGCTCTGCCCTTGCTCCTCCTCCCCCCAGTAGCCTCAGGGACAGAGTCTCCATGTCCTTGCCTTTCACCCCATCAGCCGTTGCATACAACACATAATTCTCAGACATTTTTGCCACCTCCTGCAGGATCCCACCACTAGCCACATCTTCCCATCTCCACCCCTTTCTGCAGAGACTGTTCCCTTCACAACTCCCTAGTTAACTCGTCCCTTCCCACCCAAACCACCCACTCCTCGGGTACTTTCTCCTGCAACCGCAGAAGATGCAACACCTGTCTCTATACCATCTCCCTAGACTCTGCCCAAGGACCATGACAGTCTTTACAGGTGAGGCAGGGGTTCACTTGCACATTTTCCAACCTCATATACTGTATTCGTTGTTCCAGGTATGGACTCCTATATATCGCGATCGTCTCATTGAACACCTCCATTTAGTCTGCCTAAATCTACCTGATCTCCCAGTTGCTAAACACTTTTATTTTCCCTATCTCATTCCCACCGTGACCTTTCTATCGTGGGCCTCCTCCATTGTCAGAGTGAGGGCCAGTGTAAATTGATGGATCCGCACTTGGGCAGCTTACACCCCAGTGATATGAATATTGACTTCTCTAACTTCAAGTAACCCTTGCTTTTCCACTCTCTCTAGCCATCCCCTTCCTAGTTCTCCGACCAGTCTGACTGTCCCCTTGATTAAATTATATATCTGTATGCTTCGTTGTAACCTTCTAGCAAACAATGATCTATTCTACATTTCCCTTGATGTCCATCTCTTTCAATGTCTCATTCTTATCTCTGTGTCTCCCTCTCCCCTGACTCTCAGACTGAAGAAATGTCTCGACGCATAACGTCACCCGTTCCTTCTATCCAGAGAACCTACCTATCCTGCTGAGTTACTCCAGCCTTAAGTGTCTATGTTTAACAAAATGTTATGTTCATTGCAGGTAAAGTACTGAAGGAGTTGATTGAACCGTACCAAGATCGTGTGGAGAAGGTTAGGAAGTTCCTTTTGGATGTGAATCCTGCTGTACAATACGAGCTTGTTTCTCTGAGAGAACACTATGGACCATCTATTACTGACTCGAAACTGAAGTGTATTGTTGTTAGTGATGAAACCCAAAAGGGTGGAGAAGCAGTGAACCGGAAGCGACAAGAAAATGTACGTAGACAACAAAGGACACTTCTAAAACACAGAACAACAATTTAAAATGTTTTAACTTTTGTAAAATGTCCTAAAGGGCTTTGGTTACACCAATCTTTGTTAAAGTTACATATTAACACACAGACAAAGATGTATCACAATACCACAGAAGTTATTTTGTTATGAAATGTGGAGAAATTGTATTCCATCCTTTCAGAATGTGTGAGGGACTGTGGGCTTGTGTGTGTGTGGGGGGGGGGGGAGGGGGGACGCGTGAGAGGCACTCATTGGGTGAGTGTATGAAGGGTGAGTGTGTAAGGCTCTGGGTGAGAGTGTGATTCTTTTTTACAGATAGTTGTGAGTCTGGAATTCTCTGCCTCAGAGGGTGGTGGAGGCCGGTTCTCTGCATACTTTCAAGAGAGAGCTAGATCGGGCTCTTAAACATAGTGCAGTCAGGGATATGGGAAGAAGGCAGGAATGGGGTACTGATTGGAGATCACCAGCCATGATCACATTGAATGGCGGTGCTGGCTCAAAGGGCCGAATGGCCTACTCCTGCACCTATTGTCTATTGTGATGGGTGAGTGTGAGGCGTGCTCTTTGGGTGAGTCTTAGTAATTGCCATGTCCCTAACAGCAGCAGATTCATAACTTCTATCACTTAAAAGAACAAGGGCAGCAGGCCCAAGCCTTTTGTGCTTTATTGCTATTTGCTGATATCCTTCCCATTGTAGTAACATTGTTGCTTTCTGTATTTCAGATTGTTCTCTGTATGGTTAAAAAATCTCATTGCTTTGTTTTTTCAGGATCTACAAGAGTTGGTATTGCATAAGATCAGTCTGATTAAAGATGTCCATCACACACACAATGAGGAAGAAAAAATCAGTTCATCCACACTCAGAAAGCGACTGTTGGGATCTTTGCTTATACCTCCCAAAGTAAGTGCCACTACAGTCTATCAGGACAACATCACAGAGTCTATTGGTGCTGAGATTAGTATTGTTGCTGTATTTGTTGCTGCTGGGTTGTATTGGTACAGTGCCATCTGTTATAGGAAATATATTGTGAAGCTTGAAAGGGTTCAGAGTAGATTTATGAGGATGTTGCCAGGTCTAGAGGGTGTGAACAATAGGGAGGTTGAGTAGGCAGGGTCTCTATTGCTTGGACTGCAGGAGGATGAGGGGTGATCTTATAGAGGTGTACAAAACCATGAGAGGAATGGATCGGGTAGATGCACAGAGTCTCTTGCCCAGGGTAAGGGAATCGAGGAACAGAGGACATAGGCTCAAGGTGAAGGGGAAAAGATTGAATAGGAATCTGAGGGGCAACTTTTTCACACCGAGGGTGGTGGGTGTATGGAACAAGCTACCAGATGAGGTAGTTGAGGCTGGGACTAGCGTAACATTTAAGAGACAGTTAGAAAATGGGTGCAGGAATAGGCCATTCGACCCTTCGGCCCTTCGAGCCATTCAATATGATCATGGGTGATCATCCAGAATTGGTACCCCGTTCCTGCTTTTTCCCTATATCCCTTGATTCCGTTAGCCCTAAGAGCTAAGTCTCACTCTCTTGAAAACGAGAAAATAGGATTATCTTAGATGGGACATCTTGGTTGGCATAGAAGAGTTGGGCCGAAGGGCTTGTTTCCATGCTCTTGACTAAAACTTCTCTCCATTATTTATTTCCATCGAGAATATTACTTGATAAAGTCCTGTCTTTCTTGTTGTCCCTATTATCTCTCAGGTTTCCAACTGACATACCAAACAGAGACTGTAAAACAAGGTTTAACACAAATTAATCTTTATGTCAATGACCACTGTCTGCAGAAGACTTCATGAACAGAAATACAGAGGCTACATTGCAAGATGCAAACCACTGGTAAGCTGCAAAGATAGGATGGCCAGGTTACAATTTGCCAAATACGTAAAAGAGCAACCACAGTTCTGGAAAAAGAGGTCTTGTGAACAGATGAGACGAAGATCAACATATCAGAGTGATGGCAAGAGCAAAGTATGGAGGAGAAAAGGAACTGCCCAAGATCCAAAGCATACCACTTCATCTGTGAAACACGGTGGTGGGAGTGTTGTGGCCTGGGCATGTTTGGCTGCTGAAGGTACTGGCTCACTTATCTTCATTGATGATACAACTGCTGATGGTAGTAGCATAGACACATCCTGTCTGCTCAAGTTCAAACAAATGCCCCAAAACCCATTGGCTGGCAGTTCATTCTACGGCAAGACAATGATCCCAAACATACTGTACTTCTAAAGCATCAAAGGAATTTTTCAAAGCTAAAAAAAGGTCAATTCTCTAGTGGCCAAGTCAATCTGATCTGAACCCAATTGAGCATGCCTTTTATATGCTGAAGAGAAAACTGAAGGGCGCTAGCCCTCAAAGCACAGGGCTAGTCCCCTTCTAAACTAATTTAGGACTAATGGTTTGAGGCATTTGTTTGAACTTGTGCAGATAGGATGTGTCTATACACTTCAGAATTCATTATGCTACTACCATCCGCAGTTGTATCATCAATGATGATAAGTGAGCCAATATGTTCAGTAGCCATACATGTCCAGGCCATAACACCCCCACCACTGTGTTTCACAGATGAGATGGTATGCTTTGGATCTTGGGCAGTTCCTTCTCTCCTCCATACTTTGTTCTTGCCATCACTCTGATATGTTAATCTTCGTCTCATCTGTCCAGAAGACCTTTTTTTCCAGAACTGTAGTTGCTCTTTTAAGTACTACTTGCCAAACTGTAACCTGGCCATCGTATTTTTGCAAGTAACCAGTGGTTTGCATCTTGCAGTGTAGCCTCTGTATTTCTGTTCATTAAGTCTTCTACGGACAGTGGTCATTGACAAATCCACACCTCTCCTGTAGAGTGTTTCTCATCTGTCGGACAGGTGTTTGTGGATTTTTCTTTATTATAGAGAGAAATCTTGTCATCTCCTGTGGAGGTCTTCCTAGGCCTGCCAGTCGCTTTGCTATTAGTAAGCTAACCAGTGCTCTCTTTCGTCTTAATGATGTTCCAAACAGTTGATTTTGGTAAGCTTAAGGTTTGGCTAATGTCTCTAACAGTTTTATTCTTTTCTAAGTCTCATAATGGCTTCTTTGACTTTCATTGGTACATCTTCGGTCCTCATGTTGATAAACAGCAATAAAAGTTTCCAAAGGTGATGGAAAGACTGGAGGAAAGGCTCGGTGCTGACAGCTCTATTATACAGTGGCTTGCAAAAGTTTTCATACCCCTTGAACTTTTCCACATTTTGTCACGTTACAACCACAAACGTAAATGTATTTTATTGGGATTTTATGTGATAGACCAACACAAAGTGGTGCATAATTGTGAAGTGGAACGATAATGATACATGGTTTCCAAATTTTATTACAAATAAAAAACTGAAAAGTGTGGCGTGCAAAAGTATTCAGCCCCTGAGTCAATACTTTGTAGAACCACCTTTCGCTGCAATTACAGCTGCAAATCTTTTGGGGTATGTCTCTACCAGCTTTGCACATCTAGAGACTGAAATTTTTGCCCATTCTTCTTTGCAAAATAGCTCAAGCTCAGTCAGATTGGATGGATAGCGTCTGTGAACAGCAATTTTCAAGTCTTGCCAGAGATTCTCAATTGGATTTAGGTCTGGACTTTGACTGGGCCATTCTAACACATGAATATGCTTTGATTTAAACCATTCCATTGTAGCTCTAGCTGTATGTTTAGGGTCGTTGTCCTGCTGGAAGGTGAACCTCCGTCCCAGTCTCTAGTCTTTTGCAGACTCTAACAGGTTTTCTTCCAAGATTACCCTGTATTTGGCTCCATCCATCTTCCCATCAACTCTGACCAGCTTCCCTGTCCCTGCTGAAGAAAAGCACCCCCACAGCATGATGCTGCCACCACCATGTTTCACAGTGGGGATGGTGTGTTCAGGGTGATGTGCAGTGTTAGTTTTCCGCCACACATAGCGTTTTGCATTTAGGCCAATAACTTTAATTTTGGTCTCATCAGACCAGAGCACCTTCCTCCACATGTTCACATGGCTTGTGGCAAACTGCAAACGGGACTTCTTATGGCTTTGTTTCACCAATGGCTTTCTTCTTGCCACTCTTCCATAAAGGCCTGATTTGTGGGGTGCACGACTAATAGTTGTTCTGTGGACAGATTCTCCCACCTGAACTGTGGATCTCTGCAGCTCCTCCAGAGTTACCATGGGCCTCTTGGCTGCTTCTCTGATCAATGCTCTCCTTGCCCGGCCTGTCAGTTTAGGTGGACAACCGTGTCTTGGTAGGTTTGCAGTTGTGCCATACTCTTTCCATTTTTGGATGATGGATTGAACAGTGCTCCGTGAGATGTTTAAAGCTTGGGATATTTTTTTATAACCTAACCCTGCTTTAAACTTCTCCACAACTTTATCCCTGACCTGTCTGGTGTGTTCCTTGGGCTTCATGATGCTGTTTGTTCACTAATGTTCTCTAACAAACCTCTGAGGCCTTCACAGAACAACTGTATTTATACTGAGATTAGATGACACACAAGTGGACTCTATTTACTAATTAGGTGACTTCTGAAGGCAATTGGTTGCACTGGATTTTATTTAGGGGTATCAGAGTAAAGGGGGCTGAATACTTTTGCACGCCACACTTTTCAGTTTTTTATTTGTAAAAAAAATTGAAAACCATGTATCATTTTCCTTCCACTTCACAATTATGTGTTGGTCTATCACATAAAATCCCAATAAAATACATTTACGTTTGTGGTTGTAACGTGACAAAATGTGGAAAAGTTCAAGGGGTATGAAAACTTTTGCAAGCCACTGTACGTGCATTAAGGAGACATTTAAACACATCTGAACAATTACAAACACTCGTATAGCCATGTTTCCCAAACATTATTGTGCCCTGAAATGGGAGGACTATGTATAAGCACAGCTATAATTTCTACATGGTGAAACCAAAATGTATAAAAATGGCCTTTATTAAATTCTATCAATGTGTACTTTAACCACATGTGATTTTTTTTCTATTACACATCTCAAATAGTGGAGTACAAAGGCAAATAAATAAATCATGGGTCTTTGTCCCAAACATTGTGGAGAGCACTGTATCTCCAACACTTTCCTATCTTGTGTCTCTGCCCAAATATATTTTTAATGGTGTTATAGTACCTGCCTAAACAACCACCTCGGGCAGCTCATTCCATATGCCCACTACCCTCAGTGTTTAAAAAGTTGCCCCTGAGGTTCCTATTCAATCTTTTCTCTCTCATCTTAAAACTATGTCCTCTGGTTTTTGATTCCCCTGGGTGAAAGGCTCTATGCATTCATCGTATCTATTCCCCTTATATTCTTATATACCTTTACAAAATCATCTTTCAGCCTCCTTCGCTCTCAGGAATAAAATCTGAGCCTGCCCAGCCTTTCCCTACAGTTCAGTCACAGGAACATCCTCATAAATCTTCTCTCCACTCTTTCCAGCATAAAGGCATTCTTCCTTTATGGAGGAGTGTGACCAAACTGAACACATCACTCCAAATGCAGGCTCACCAATGTCTTGTACAAGTTCAATTTAGTTTATTGTCAAGTGTACCGAGATACAGTGAAAAGCTTTATGTTGCATGCTAACCAGTCAGTAGATAGTGAGAACACTGATGTGCCTTCCTGGGCCCCCATTCGCCGTGATGGTTTTTCAGTCACAGTCACAGAGGCTGACGTCAGAAGACCCTTCAGATGGGTGAACATTTTCAACCTCTCACTTCTGAGGTCTGAGGTTCCCACCTGCCTTAAAAGGGCATCAATAATACCCAAGAAGAGCAAGGTGATGTGCCTCAACGACTATCGACCAGTGGCACTAACGTCTGTGGTGATGAAGTGCTTTGAGAGGTTGATCATTGCGCATATCAACTCCTACTTCGACAAGAACCTCGACCCACTGCAGTTCGCTTACTGCCACAACAGGTCAATGGTGGATGCAATCTCACTGGTTCTCCACTCTACTCTGGATAACAAAATCTCATATGTTAGGCACTGATCCAAGATGGCGTCGCGTGCACAACGCGAGGCTCTGCGTCTCCGTAGTTTTAGCGAGATAGTTTTTTTTTTCCTATTTATACTTACCTTAGTTTTCGCCCGGAGCACTCGAGCGAAGACTCTGTACGGCCGTCAGGAGCTACTGGAGCTCGGACGTCTCTACGAACCGAGCACCAGAAGCCACAACTTTAAACTGCCGCCGGAGATCATCAGGTCACCGTGGTCTAGCGGACCCGCTCTCCCAACAGGTAGTGTCCGGAGGCGGCGCAGGGACCGCAAACAGCGACGGGGGAAACGTGGAGGCCACCGGGCTAGGCTGAGATCAGACCCGCACCAGCCAGCTCTGCCCAGCATCTTCCTCGCGAACGTCCGGTCCCTGGTGAGTAAAACCGACGAACTTCGGCTGCGCATCACCACACACAGACGGATCGCCGACTGCAACGCCATGGTCTTCACCGAGACATGGCTCACCGACAACATTCCCGACAATGCCGTCGAGCTGGAGGGGCGCATTGTCTTCAGGGCCGACAGATCTGCGGGGGAATCCGGTAAGACCAAGGGCGGCGGACTGTGCATCTATGTGAACAACTCATGGTGCACAGACGCTGTCAGGATTGGTAGCCACTGCTCTGCTGACCTAGAATACCTGATGTTAAAGTGCAGGCCCTTCTATCTGCCCAGGGAATTCACATCGACTGTCATCACTGCAGTCTATGTACCCCCGGACGCTAATGCCAGGCTTGCAATGGAAGAGCTGCAAGCTGCTATCAGCAAACAACTAACTGCCCACCCAGAGGGGGCTTTTATTGTTGCTGGCGATTTTAACCACTCCAACCTAAAAACTGTGCTCCCCAGATTCCACCAACATGTCTCCTGCCCAACCAGAGGTAACAATATTTTGGACCTAGTTTATACTAATATTACTGAAGCATACAAAGCCCTTCCCCTCCCCCACCTGGGACAGTCTGATCACCTCTCTTTGTTCCTGCTCCCCAAATACACACCTCTGATCAGACGTGTGAAACCTACCGCGAGGACAGTGAAGGTCTGGCCTGAGGGGGCTGTCTCTGTCTTACAGGAACAGTTTCAGCAAACAGACTGGAGTCTGTTTGCCACCCAGGCCACCTTTAACTCCCAAGTGGACATAAATTCATACACCTCAACTGTTCTGGACTACATAAGATTCTGCACTGATAACGTCACCACCCATAAAGTGATAAAGACCTTCCCTAATCAGAAGCCGTGGATGAGCAGGGAGGTCAGACTCCTGCTGAAGGCTCGAGACGCCGCTTTTAAATCTGGCGACGCTGAGGGATACAGCTCATCCAGGGCCAATCTGAAAAAGGGAATTAGGAATGCTAAACTCAATCACAAACAGCGGATTGAGGAGCATTTCCGAAACAACTCCGACCCCAGGCGCATGTGGCAAGGAATTAAGTCCATTGCCGACTACCATAAAGTCAACACCCCCCCCCCGGACAACGCCTCCCTTCCTAATGAGCTAAACCACTTCTATGCTCGCTTTGACCGGGACAACAAAACTCCCGCCATCAAAGTTGTTCCACCCCCGAATGAACAACCCCTCAGTCTCTCCACCTCTGCTGTACAAGACGCACTGAGCAAGGTGAATGAGCACAAAGCTGCCGGCCCAGATGGCATCCCCGGGCGGGTGCTCAGGGCATGTGCCGGACAACTATCCCTGGTCCTCACTGACATTTTCAATCTGTCACTGGCCCAGGGTGTCGTCCCCACTTGCCTCAAGACATCTACCATTGTGCCAGTGCCCAAACAATCAGCGACAGGGAGTCTCAACGACTACCGGCCAGTGGCACTCACCCCTGTCATCGCTAAGTGCTTTGAGCGGCTGATCCTGGCTCACCTCAAAGCCAGCCTCCCCCCCACACTGGACTCCCACCAATTTGCCTACCGGTCAAACAGGTCTACAGAGGACGCCATATCGACGGCCCTACACTCCTCCCTGACCCACCTGGACAGCAACAACACCTACATCAGGCTGCTGTTTATTGACTTCAGCTCTGCCTTTAACACTGTCATACCCGCTAGCTTGATCACCAAACTCAGCGGTCTTGGCATCTCCACCTCCCTCTGCAATTGGACACTGGATTTCCTCACTAACAGACCACAGTCTGTTAGGGTCAACAACCTCACCTCCTCCACTATAACACTGAACACCGGCGTGCCACAGGGCTGTGTGCTCAGCCCTCTCCTCTACTCCCTCTTCACGTATGACTGCATCCCCAAGTATGGCTCCAACGCCATCATAAAATTTGCCGATGACACCACGGTGGTAGGACTGATCAGTGATAATGACGAATCAGCCTACAGGGAGGAGGTCCAGCACCTGACTACCTGGTGTGCCAACAATAACCTCGTCCTCAACTCCCAGAAGACGAAGGAAATAATTGTTGACTTTCGGAAGAACAGAGGGGGCAGACACACCCCCATCCATATAAACGGGACTGAGGTGGAGCGGGTCTCCAACTACAAATTCCTCGGGGTACACATCTCGGAGGATCTGTCCTGGTCCCTCAACACCTCAAAGCCAATCAAAAAGGCACAGCAGCGCCTTTACTTTCTGAGGAGGCTCAAAAAAGCCCACCTGTCCCCCCAGATCCTGACGAACTTCTACCGCTGCACCATCGAAAGCATCCTGACCACCTGCTTTACGGTATGGTACAGCAGTTGCACCGTGGCAGACAGGAAGGCACTACAACGGGTGGTGAAAACCGCCCAGTACATCATCGGTGCCCCGCTCCCTGCCTTGGATGCCCTCCACCGAAAACGGTGCCTGAAGCGGGCCAGGAAGATCATCAAGGACCCCTCACACCCTAATCATGGACTGTTTGCCCTCCTCCCATCAGGGAGGCGGTACAGGAGCCTCAAGTCCCGCACCAGTAGGACGAAGAACAGCTTCTTCAACTACACCATCCGACTGCTGAACTCGGAGCCCAGCTGATAGACTTGTCTGTACCCTGTATTTATTTATTTTCCATATTGCTACCACTGCACTCTGTATTTATTTTTCTATATCGCTATCACTAAGAACGACGCTAAACTGCATTTCGTTGTACCTATACTTGTATTTGTGCAATGACATTAAACTTGAATTGAATTGAATTGAAGGCTGTTGTTCATAGACTACAGCTCAACGTTTAATATCATCATCCCCTCCAAGCTGGTTTCCAAGCTCACGGATATGAGTCTCTGCGCATCCCTCTGCCATTGGATCCTCGACCTCCTCATCCGCAGACCATAGTCTGTCCATATTGGTGGAAAGGTGCCATTCTCGAGAACAATCAGCATGGGAGCACCTCAAGGCTGCATGCTCAGCCCCCTGCTGTACTCGCTCTATATTCATGACTGTGCAGCCGGACATAGTGCGAACTCCATCATCAAGTTCGCCTATGACACCACTGTTGTGGGACGAATCACTGATGGCGATGAGTCAGAGTAGAGAAGTGAGATTGACCAAATGGTGCTAACACAACAACCTGGCTCTCAACACCAGCAAAACCAAGGAACTGATTGTGGACTTTGGAAGGGGTAGGATGGGGACCCACAATTCCGTTCATATCATCGAAACGATGGTGGAAAGGGTCAAGAACTTCAAATTCCTGGGAATAGCGTTTAGTGCATGGTAAAGCCAGCAAATTCTGATCGAGGATAGTCTAAGGGTCATCAAAGAGGTAGATGGTAGTTCAACACTGCTCTGGTTGCAGTAGGATGATTCAGTTGCCTGATAACAGCTGGGAGGAAACTGTTCTCGAATCAGGTGGTGTGCATTTTCACACCTATACCTTTTGCCTGATGAGAGAGGGGAGAAGATAGAATGGTCAGTGTGCGACTCTTTCTTGATTATGCTACTGGCCTTACCGAGGCAGCATGAGGTATAAATGGAGTCTATAGAAAGGAGGTTACTTATTAATCATGCCTTTACATTCTCATTTAACCTGTTAATATAAAGCATAAACAGCAATAGGTCCAGCACCGATCACTGAGGTACACCACTAGTTACAGGTCTCCAGTCTGGAAAAACAACCTTCCACCACCACCCTCTGCTTCCTTCCATGTAGCTGATTCTCTATCCAATCAGTTAGCTCTCCCTGGATCCCATGCAATGTAATCTTTCAGATCATCCAACCATGTGGAATCTTATCAAATGCTTTGCTGAAATCTATATAGATAATAGAAGCATAGAAAATAGGTGCAGGAGTAGGCCATTCGGCCCTTCGAGCCTGCACCGCCATTCAATATGATCATGGCTGATCATCCAACTCAGTATCCTGTACCTGCCTTCTCTCCATACCCCCTGATCCCTTTAGCCACAAGGGCCACATCTAACTCCCTCTTAAATATAGCCAATGAACCGGCCTCAACTACCTTCTGTGGCAGAGAATTCCAGAGACTCACCACTCTCTGTGTGAAAAATGTTTTCCTCATCTCGGTCCTAAAGGAATTCCCCCTTATCCTTAGACTGTGACCCCTTGTTCTAGACCTCCCCAACATCGGGAACAATCTTCCTGCATCTAGCCTATCCAACCCCTTAAGAAGTTTGTAAGTTTCTATAAGATCCCCCGCTTCTAAAATTCTAGCGAGTACAAGCCAAGTCTATCCAGTCTTTCCTTATATGAAAGTCCTGACATCCCAGGAATCAGTCTGGTGAACCTTCTCTGTACCCCCTCTATGGCAATAATGTATTTTCTCAGATTTGGAGACCAAAACTGCCTATGCCTTTTCCCTCATCAACCTTTTTGGTCACTTCTTAGAAAATCAGATTCTTAAGATACAATCTCCCATGTTCAAACAATGCCGACCATCCCTAATCAGTCACTGCCTATACAAATGTATATATCTTTTGGGTTTATTATTAATGTCATTCCTAACTCACTGTATGTCATGTTGTCACTTGCGAGTGGAGCACCAAGGCAAATTCTTTGTATGTGAATACTTGACCAATAAACTTATTGATTCATTCATCTTATTCCCTCAGAATCCTCTGCAGTAACTTGCCTACCACAGATGTAAGGCTCTGACCTATAGTTTCTAGGCTTTTCGCCACAGTCCTTACTTAATAGATGCCCTCCAGTCTTCCGGCACCTCACCCATATCTAATGATGAATCATATATCTTTGCTAGCACACCTGCAATTTCTTCTCTAGCTTTCTACAGTGTCCAAGGATATATCTGATCAGGGTAGGGAGATTTATCTACCTTTGTACACCTTGGGACATGCAGCACCTCCTTGGCGATAAGGATGACTGTCCTCATGACATCACTATTAACAATCCCAAGTTCCCCAGTCCTCATGAATGAAGACAGAGGAGAAATACTTATTGAGGATCTGGCCCATCTCCTGCTGCTCCACAAGATGACCCTTTTGGTTTCTGAGCGGCCCTAATCTCTCTCTAGATAGCCCCTCTCCCTTGATGTACTTAGAAAATCTCTTTGGCTTTTCCTTCATGTCATCTCCCAAGCTACTTCCTGTCCCCTTTTTGCCCTCCTTAGTTTCTTCTTACGTTGGCAAATGTCCTTAAGTATGCCATCACTTTTTTAAGTGCGTGAGCATCATATATATTTTCTAACGTTGAGCAAATGAGGAAGAGCATTTTTCTCCTCCATCCAACACATAAATTTGCTCCTGATATCATAAACCAATTTTGAGTCTGATTTTAAGGGGGTGACAAAATGTATGAAATACTTTTGAAATGTTCATACATGAATGAATTTAGTTTAAATATTTATTTGCATCCTCGTATGTTTTCAGGATTATCCCAAAATACCATCAATTCCCTATGTGATTGGACTGACTGGGTGCATGGGGAGTGGCAAGACATCAGTTGTGCAGCACCTCCAGAGGATGGGAGCAACTACCATCAATGCTGATACTGTGTGTCATGAGTCATACAAACCAGGCAGACCTGCTTATGAGAAGATCATCCAGGAATTTGGGCACGGTATATTTAAGTGTGAATAATTTACCACTTGCTCACACAATGCAAAATATGAAACTTAACCGCTTAAAGGCATTCGTTATTGTGAACCATCATCATGCATTTTAACAGCATTTTAACAATATAGCCAAGTTCATTGGCTATATTTAAGAGGGAGTTAGATGTGGTGGAGAGAAGGCAGGTACAGGATACTGAGCTGAATGATCAGCCATGATCATATTGAATGGCGGTGCAGGCTCGAAGGGCCGAATGGCCTACTCCTGCACCTATTTTCTATGTCTATGTTTCTAACAGGTGTTGTAGCCCTTGATAATCCCATATTCCATAATGTTTTGTTACAAGTAGTAGGAGTGTTACTATTCATTACTATTCCACTATTCTTTTTACTTTTACATTCAAACCCTGCATTCCCATAGAACTAATTGCACAAATCAGGGATTGTCAGTAAGCTGTGATTCCAATAGAGTGAAGAGTGAGGTTCATAAGTTATAGGAGAAGTATTAGGCCATTCGGCCCGTTAAGTCTACTCTCATTGAGTCAAGAGTGTTTTATTATCATACTAGACTAAGTGGGACCCATTGGGTCCCAGTCACACAGGAGGCCTGGTTCCCCAACGTAACCCATTCCCCAAAGCAATATTCCACCACTCACCCATAGCCCCTAACTGCACATAATGTATCTGCCATGCATCTGCCCACTCACCCAACCTGTCCGCCACCCTGCAGCCTCAGAGTATCCTCCTCGCAGCACACACTGCCACCCAGCTTTGTGTCATCTGCAAACTTGGAGATGTTACATTTAATTTTTTTGTCTAAATCGTTTATATTCATCGTAAATAACTGGAGTCTCAGCACTGAGCCATGCGGCATCCCGCTAGTCACTGCCTCCAATTCTGAAAAGGACCCGTTAATTCCTACTTTGCTTCCTGTCTGCCAACCAGTTCCCTGTCCATGTCAATACCCTACCCCCAATACCATGTGCTCTCATTTTGCACACTAATCTCTTATATAGTTACTACCTTTTACTTTTTACTATCATATACTTTTTCAAAATTTTTTTTTTCAATCTTTAATTCAGTAATACGGTCACAGAGATGCAGAAGGTCCTGATGTGTATGAAGATAGACAAATCACCTGGGTCTGATCAGATATATCCGAGGACGCTGTGGGGAGCTAGAGGAAATTGCAGGAGCCCTTGCTGAGATCTATGAGTTGGCATTAAATACAGGCGTGGTGCAGGAAGACTAGAGGGAGGCAAATGTTGTGCTTCTATTCAAGAAGGGCTGCAGGGAAAAGGCTGGGAACTACAGGTCAGTGAGCATAACATCTGTGGTCAGAAAGTTACTAGAGAGTATTCTGAGCGATAGGATATAAATGTATTTCGATGGATAAGGATTAAGGATAGTCAACATGGTTTTGTATGTGGGATGTCGTATCTCATGAATCTGAGTTTTTTGAGGATGTGACCAAAAAGTTGATGAGGCCAGAGCTGCAGATGTTGTAAACATGGATTTCAGCAAGGTATTTGACATGGTAGGCTGCTCAGGAAGATTAGAACCTATGGGATTCAAGGAGCATAGCTGAATGGATTTAAAAAAATGGCTTCATGAAAGGAAGCAGAGGGTGATAGTGAAAGGTTGCTTTTCAGACTGGAGACCTGCGACTAGTGGTGTGTCTCAGGGTTTGGTGCTGTGAAGTGTTGCATTTTGGGAGCACTAACATGGGCAGAACCTACACATTGAATGGTAGGGCTCTGGGGAGTATTGTGGAGCAGGGGGATCTAGGAGTACAGGTACATAGTTCATTGAAAGTGGCATCACAGGTAGATAGGGTGATCAAAAAGGCTTCATTAATCAGAGCACTGAATATAGAAGTTGGGTGGTCAGGTCGCAGTTGTATAAGATGTTGCTGAGTATTGTGTTCAATTCTGGGCACCATGTTATAGGAAAGAGGTCAAGTTGGAAAGGGTGCAGAGAAGATTCATGAGGCTCTTGCCAGGACCCGAGGACCTCAACTAAGAGGTTGAGCAGGCTGGGAATATTCCTTGGAGCACAGGATGATTAGAGGGTGATCTTATAGAGGTGTATAGGATCATGTTAGGAATAGATCGAGTCTCTTGCCACGAGTAGGGGAATTAAGAACCAGATGACATAGGTTTAAGGTGAGGGGGGAAAGATTTAATAGGAAGCTGGGGGGTAACATTTTCACACACAGGGTGGTGGGTGTATGGAATGAACTGCCGGAGGAGGTAGTTAAGGCAGGGACTATCGCAACATTTAAGAAATATTTGGACATTTACATGGATGGAACAGGTTTAGTGGGATGGTGGGCAGGCAGGTGGGACTTGTGTAGATGGGACATGTTAGTCGGTGTGGGCAAGTTGTGCCAAAGGGCATGCTTCCACGCTGTAAGACTCTGTCTCTATTTAGAAGTATAGAATATAATACACATCACCTACTTGTCACTTAAATGCCCTCTTGTTTTTGATTACCCCATCCATGGGGTAAAGATTATGACACTCTACCTCATCAATGCCTACGGTAATTTAACTAATCATTATCACATCACCCTTCTGTCGCCTTTCCTCTAGATAATCCAATCCAGGCAATATTCTGGAGAATGTCCTCTGCATATTCTCCAGCGCAATCATATCCTCCCTATATTACTTGAACATAACTACGCACAATACCCTAAGTGCAGTCTAATAGTTGCAGCTTTTATACTCTAACCATCAACTATGAATGAAGCCTTTTACCTTCTTTGCCAAAATTGACGTAATGGATTGTAAATATCTAAGGTCAGCACAGGATCCCGATCATCTTGGAAAATAGGCATGGTGGAATTTAGCTCGGACAAGTAGAAAGTGAATCGTTTTTGAAGTTTAAACATGACAGGAAACACAGGACCCTGGGGTGTGAAAATGGGCTCTTCAGCCCAACCAGTCCATGCCTGACCAGTGATCACCCATATACTAGTTCTGTCATACACGGGACAATTTACAGAAGCCTACAAATGTGGAATGTGGGAGAAAACCAGAGCACCTGGAGAAAGCCCACAGGGAGAACGTAAAATGTACCATCTCCACACAGACAGCACCTGTAGTCAGGATGGAACCCGGGTCTCTGGCGCTGTAAGGAAGCAACTCTACTGCTTGCGCCACTTTGTAGGATCCTTACCAGCATGGGTGTACAGATGGATCTTGAGATCCAAGTCAATGGTTCCCTTATTGTGGAAACAGAAGTGGATAGAGCAGTAACAAATGCATTTAGCATACTTGCCTTCATGCAGGATTTCCTGAGTGTAATTATCTCCTTCAGCTGCCTCCTCATTCTGCTTCTTCTTGTGTATGGCGTGCACAGCCTAAGGTTGCAGGCCAACTTGGTCTATTTGATCTTATTTGATTGTGCATGCCAGGTTGATTGCATTCGTCAAAACAGGGCGGACCACATGAAGGTTGCAATCTCCCACCTCCTCATTCTGCTGGTGGTGTTGCTCAGGACCAGAGGGCATCCATTGCATTCTGTCTTTCCTAGCCTTGCACTTGAATCAGAATTAGAATCACACTTTATTCGGCAAGTATGTTTAGCAACATATGAGGAATTGAATTGAATTCATTTATTAGCCAAGTATGTATACATAAAAGGAATTTGCCTTGGCTCACAATTAACAACACAATGTACAGGAGACAATTAAAATTATAATATAATTTAAACATGTGAAGAATTAAATAAAATACCAGAGCACAAGGAGGCTACAGATTTTGGCTGTTGAGTAGAGCTACTGCTCGTGGGAAGAAAGCTGTTTTTATTTCGGGCTGTGGCAGCTTTGACAGTCCAGAGTCGCCTTCCAGATGGAAGTGATTCAAAGAGTTTGTGGCCAGGGTGAGAGGGGACAGAGATGATCTTACCTGCTCTCTTCCTGGCCCTTGCAGTGTACAGTTCATCGATGGGGGGAAGGTTGCAGCTAACAACCTTCTCGGCTGATCGAATGATGCACTGCAGCCTCTGGATGTGGTGCTTGGTGGCTGAGCCAAACCAGACGATGATGGAGAAGGTGAGGACAGACTCTATGATGGCAGTATAAAACTGGACCATGATTGTATGTGGCAGATTGTGTTTTTTCAGCTTCTGCAGGAAGTACATCCCGTGTTGGGCTTTTTTGACTGTGGAGTCGATGTTGGCCTCCCATTTAAGGTCCTTGGAGATGATGGTTCCAAGTAACTTAAATTACTCCACAGATATGACTGTGGTGTTGTTGATGATGAATGGGGGAGGAGGGGGAGCTCTCCTAAAGTCTATCAATTTCACTATTTTAAGAACATTGAGCTCCAGGTTGTTACGAAGGCACCAGAATGCCAGCTGTGTCACTTCCTGTCTGTAGGCAGATTGCTCCCCATTCTGGATCAGTGCGATCAGGGTTGTGTCGTCCGCAAACTTGAGAAGAGTGACAGAGGAGTCAGTGGAGGTGTAGTCGTTTGTGTAGAGAGGGGAGAGTACGCAGCCTTGTGGTGCTCCTATGCTGAGGGTCAGAGTGTCTGAGTGCTTTCCCAGCCTCACATGCTGCTTCCTGTCTGACAGGAAGTTGATGATCCACTGACAGAGGGGTTCAGGCCCAGTCAACTGGGAGAGTTCGGAGTGTAGTAGCTCTGGCACAATGGTGTTGAATGCAGAGCTAAAATTCATAAACAAAATCCTTGCTTAGGTCTACTGGCAGTCTAGGTGCTGGAGGATGAAATGCAGGCCTTGGTTGACTGCGTCATCCACTGATCTATTTGCCCAGTATGCAAACTGCATGGGGTTCAGCAGGGGGTTTGTGATATTTTTCACCTGGGCCAGAACAAGTCTTTCAAGGGTCTTCATGATTACAGAGGTCAGTGCGACAGGCCTGTAGTCATTAAGACCAGTAATCCTTGGCATTTTGGGTACGGAGACTTTGTAGCAGGCAGGGACAGTACAGGTTTGCAGGGACCGGTTGGAAATGTGCAGGTGCCAGTTTTATATTGCCCCTAACGTGAAGGTGAATGGTGGAATCTATGGGGAGGTTGATGAGAACATATTGAGATTAATGTAGGATATATGATTGATAGTCAGCAGGCCTGTGTCCATGCCTCTTTTCACAATATAGCAGAGGAGCAGGACCTTTGACCCATGATATTTGTGTCAAACATGATGCTAAATTAAACTTACTTGCAACATTTTCCTTCTATTGATGTTCCATTCAAGAGTGATTGTAGGCAGGCATTCTGTACCTTCTCCTCTAATAAGTGTATTTGAAAGTAATTACATTATGCAAGATTAGGCCTGGCTTTGATCTTTGGGATACTAGTTGATGACACTTTCAGTATTTGAATATTATGCAAGTGAATGCTCAATGAATGGAGAAAGAAATATTGACAGAGTGACAAGGAAGTAAGTCCTGATGCAGGGCCTTGACCAGGAAGGTCAACGTGCACCATTTGCGTGCAATGGTTGTTACCTGACCCACCCGCTTCTTCCAGTCTTGTGTTTTTTGTTCCAGATTCCATTAGTCTCTTGAATCTTCAGAAGGAAATGGAGGCCTACTGAAACCTGTCAAAAGAAGTTCCAACTTGGTTGGCATAGACAACCAAAGGGCCCTTTTCCATGCTACATAGATCTGACTCTAATACTATCAAGTTCAAATTTATTAGTGCTCTTGTTTTCAAATCCACGTGGGTTTTCTTATTGCAGACATTCTATTGAAAGATGGAACAATCAATCGAGTTGCTTTGGAAAAGATAGTCTTTGGAGATGTTGTAAGTACTTTGCGAATTTTCTAAATTAGATATTCATCTTCATTGGTCGAATCTTACAGCTCCTACCTATTAGCATTGTCAATTTTTGTCAGTGCCTCTTTATGTAGCATTTTCCATCTGAAGATTTGACAATCCAAATGCTATTTAATCCAATTCCATCTTCTAGCTTCCATTGACGAGATTATCCACAGCACTTACATTTATCTTTATCTTGTGCACTTAAACTCTGTACTTTCTACACTGGTGCAGTTGCATAAAGTCTTGCCATTGAAATTCTTATCCATATTTTCTATTTCATCAGCCTTCCATATTTTCTAATCTCATACAGCCTCAAACCCTCTGGGTCCTCTGTGCTTCTCCAGTTTTGTCCTCTTGCATATGTCCAATTTTGGTCACATCTACATTTGTGTCAGTAAACTCTAAAATGATGCCCAAAATTTGTTTTTGCCTTTTCTCCTCCCTCTTCCTTTAAGTCCTTATGTGACTCAATGTTGATAATGATGCCATGTGGGAACCTTAAGGATGTTTACAACTACACACTTGTCGCCAACTTCCACCACCAATGCTCAGTCTGAAGAAGGGTCCCGACCCGAATGTCACCCATCCTTTTTCTCAAGAGATACTGCCTGACCCGTTGAGTGACTCCAGCAGTTTGTGTCTCTTCAGATTTGTAGGTTAATTGGGTTCTGTAAATTGACCCTAATGTGTAGGATCGATTAGTGTATGGGAGATTGTTGGTCGGTGCAGACTCCGTGGGCTGAAGGGCCTTTTTCCATGCTGTATCTCTGAATGAAACTAAACAATCAACTTCTGAAAGTTCCATCAAAATTGGCCTTATCTCTATTTAGGGTTTTTGCATGAGAGTAATCCAATTCTTTTTCATAGCTATTTAAAAACTAATAGAATTTCTGGTCACCAGTCCCAGAGCACACCCCACTGCATTTCAGTAGCCTTGTTTTTCAAGAGGAGCTGAATAGGAGGCTGTCTACATTTAGATTGAGAACATTTTACAGAACACATTCAACAAATTCCACTGCATCAAAGTCCTTCAAACTCTGGCTGTGCCAGTCGATATCTGGACAGTTAAAAACCTTACTGTTACAGCCCTATTATTCTTGTAGCTAATTATGATCTCCCTGCATATTTGTTCCTCTAATGTCTGCTGCCTATTGGGGTTCTATAATGCAATCCCTTCAACGTGATCACTCTGCATATTTCTCAGTTCCACCCATTTAGCCTAATAGCCCTGTCTGACGGAGCGAGTTGACCCACGAGGTACCCCGAGTGAAAGACTCGTGATTGTGTACGAGATTGCAAGTGTATGATCAAGAGTTTAACCGAGTTCCCACGGGTATTACTAAGTTTTCCGTTTACTTGTCATTTCTGCGATGTTTCAAGTTTGTCTCCCGCGTTACAAGTTCCTCTCCCGAGTTACTCTTGTGTCATGCTGTTTTTTTTTTTGCACTATAAAAAGCCTCCCTTGTTTAAATCGGCTCATTTGGAAACATGGCTGCAAGCAGATAATTGGAGTCCAGGATGGTGATGTTTTTTATTCGAGTGCTGTATGCAGCAGCCCTTTATGTCATGCAAGGACGTTTGTGCAATGAAGGCAGAAGGGAAAGAGTAACTCCACTGACCTGTTCAGTGATTTCAGCCCTTTCTGTTTTCACTTCAGATTTCCAGCAGCTGCAGTTCTTTTGAGATTTAATTAACGTTAACCCGTGTCTGTGTGTGCGTGACTCACTCTCTGTGCAGCCTCAGTTGTGAAGCATTTTCTACTCTTTTCTCTATCATTTTCTAATTTTCAGTATCTGCTGTAACTTGCCTTTGACTCTTATTATTAATGTGTGAAGTGTTGATTTTAGCCAGAGCCATTTTACTGGCGTATCTTCCTGAGCAGAAATAGTCTACAAATAAATAAACTTCAAATATTTCAGGAATAATCTGTATAAATATCTCTCATTTTTAAATAAATGCTGTTTTATTTCTGAGATATTTGTACTGATCAGAGGCGCAACACCTTTTAACAATATTTTTTGGTAATGGTACAACACCAGCGTCCAGTGATTGTGTTAAACATAATCCTTTACTGTATTGTAACCTATATTGTTTAAAATGGTTTTAAAATGTTGACTTAAACCTTGTGCTATTTGTGGGAATTCAAAAAACAAACGCTTCTAACCACAGTTGATCCAAAGCCTCTTGGTCACTAACTCCACACGGACAGCAGCTGAGCTCAGGATCGAACCTGAGACCATGAGGCAGCAGCATTAACTGCTGTACCACCATGCAGCGGAGATGGTCCAGGTCTAATCCAATGTGATTCCTGATGTCTGAGGGTCAGGGGAAAATGATCTCTCGTCTCCCTTTCCCCTGACTCACAGTCTGAAGTCTCGACCCGAAACGTCGCCTGTTCCTTTTCTCCAGGGATGCTGCCTGCCCCCATTCGCTACGATTAATCCCGGTCGTGTATACATTTGATTGCTTCCTCTCTTTGAAAATTTATGTTAGCTGGGAGGAACAACTAGTTCCAGTTCAGAACCAAATAAGGGAAGCTGGAGATAAGCAACAAAGGGAAGCAATGAAATCTGAGGGCAAACCTTAACAACCTGAATACGGACTTCCAGAAGGGTCTTGACAAAGTCGCAATACGTGGTGTAAAATGAATATTGAAAGCATGTTCATGAGGTCAACAAAATATTAGACAATCTTGGTAAATGCTTGTGGGAAAGTGAATAGTGTGTCCCGCCCCCCTTACCCGGATCACAGTCACAGTCATCAGTAGCCACAGTCACCAGTAAATAAACCCACTACATCCAATATGCGACTTTTTATGATCATGGATGACAATCCATTTAACCTCAGTGCAAATTCAAATGAAGGTTCCTGCTCCCGCCTTCTGCTGTCATTTTCAATGCTGCTACTATTGGAGTCTGGCCTCGGGTAACTCCATTCCCACCTGGGAAATGAAAAGTTTCCATTGAGGGCGCCACGGTAGACTCACGAGTCACGAAGGTAAATGCACGGGCCACTACGTTATTACAACGAGTTTAAATGTTTCAATTTTTAACTTGAACAGTAAAATTGACCCGTGGAAAACCTCAAACATGTTTGAATTGTTTCAAGAGTTAACAAGTTTCACGGGTACCTGCTGTTAGCGCAACGAGTTGCTAAGTTGCGAGCGCGAGTTCCGACGTTCCCACTATGTTAATTGTACGTGATTACCGCGAGTGAAAACTTGGGGTCCCTCGTGGGTCAACTCGCACCGTGAAACAGGCCTTTCACTGGATGATTCCCCAGGAAATATCCTCTCTAAGTATTGCCCTGATGATCTCCCTAATAAAAAACACCTTCACCTCCTCTCATACACCCATCTGTACCCCAGAACATCAAGTTGCCAGCCCTGTCCCTCCCTCCCTTCCTCAGCAATGTTTCTAGAATATCCATGTCCCATGTACCTATCCATGCCCCTGTCCATTAGCCCAGGTTGCCACACCTTTGATGCAGTTTGAACCACCAGTCGTGATACCTACCGTGTTCCTGCCTGTCCTGAAGTTACTCTCCCTAACTTCTATATTTGCCTCAGCCTTCTCATAAGGTTATAGTGATAGAAGCAGAATTAGGCCATTCAGTCCATCAAGTCTACGCCATTCAATCTTGTTTTACCTAACCCCATTCTCCTGCCTTCTCCCCATAACCCATGATCTATCTATCTCTGTCTTAAAAATATCCATTTGCCTCCACAGCCTTCTGTGGCAAAGAATTCCACAGATTTGCCACCCTCTGACTAAATAAATTTCTCTTCAACTACTTCCTGTAGGAAAGACCTTTCATTATGAGGCTATGACCTCTAGTCCTAGACTCTTCCACTAGTGGAAACATCCATATCCAATCTATCTAAGCCTTTCACTATTCTGTATGTTTCTATGAGGTTCCCCCTCATCCTTCTAAACACCAGCGAGTACAGGTCCAATCCGACAAACGCTCATCATTTGTTAACCCACTAATTCCTGGGATAATTCTTGTAAACCTCCTCTGGACCCTCTCCAAAGCCAGCACATCCTTCCTCAGAAATGATGCCAAAATTGCACGCAATACTCCTAATGCGGCCTGACAAGCATCTTATAGAGCCTCAGCATTTCATCCCTGTTTTTGTATTCAAGCCCTCTTGAAATAACTACTAGCATTGAGTTTGCTTTCTTTACTACCTATTCGACTTGCAGATTAACCTTTTGGGAATCCTGCACCAGCATTCCAAGTCCCTTTGCACCTCCGATTTCTGGGTTCTCTCCCCAGTTAGAAAATAGTCTACGCCTTTATTCTTACTGCCAAAATGCACGACTCCACACTTTGCTGCACTATATTCCATCTGCCACTTCTCTGCCCACTCTCCTAAGAGTCCCTGCTTTCTCCACACCACCTGCCCCTCAACCTATTTTCATATCATCTGCCAACTTGGCCACAAAGTATTCAATCCCCTTGTCCAAATCATTTTAGATACAATGGGAAGAGTAGCGGCCCCAGCACCGACCCCTGCGGAATCATCTGCCCCACTACTGCCATGAGTCCTACCCAACTGCCAGATTATTCAATTACTATAACCATATTTTTTAAAATATTACCAGGTTTCCTTAGAGTGTGCCTTAACATTCCTTAAGAAGCTTTTCCATAATGGCTACCTGTTTGTTTTCTTTAAGGAGAAACTAAAATGTTTAACAAGCATTGTGTGGCCAGAGACTGCAATTCTCATAAAGCAGATGATCAGCAAGGCTGGTGCAGAGGGTAAGTTCTAAGGATGTAAGGTGGTGATGCTGAAAACCCCATATTGTTATTCCCCCCAGATTCTTCATATTTCTCCCCAGATTCTACCACTCACTCACACATTTGAGGCAATTTAGAATGACCAATTAATCCATAGTCATACTTCATGTAAACAGAATCCATCTTGCCCATGCTGACCAAGATGCCCTATCGGCACTAGTCCCAGCCTGCTCGTGTTTGGCCCATATGCCCCTTAATCTTTCCAATCTATGTGCCTGTCCAAATGTTGTTGTTGTTGTTATAATACCTCCCTCAACTACCTCCACTGGCAGTTCATGCCATATACCCACACACTATTAAATCTTTCCACTCTCACCTTAAACCTATGTTGTCAGGTTCTTGATTCCCCTACTCTGGGTAAAAGACTGTACATTCCCCCTATCCATTCCCCTCATTATCTTACATACCTCTATAAGATCACGCCTTATCCTCCTGCACTCCAAGGAATATCATCCAAGTTTGCCCAAACGCTCCATATAGCTCAGGCCCTCTGACCAAGTTCTGGCAACATCCTCGTAAAGATGATCTGCACTCTTTCCAGCTTAATATCTTTTCCATAGCAGAATGACCAAAACTGAATATAATACTCCAAATGCAGCCTCACCAATGTCTTGCACAACTCTAACATAGCATCGCAAATTCTAAACTCATTCTTAACACCTAAATGACCACACTGGTATATGATGCCCTAAAGACTCTGTGCCTTATGTTGGTCTGATCCACATGTCTTTGGGTTGTCAAAGAAAGCTTCAGCGCCAGAGGAAACCCACACAATCACAGGGAGATTGTGTAAACTCCACACGCACAGTTCCCAGGACAGATTGAACCCAGCTCGCTGGTGCTATGAAGCAGTGGCTCATTTATTTCACTTGTATTCTATATACAGGCATTAGATTTTCATCTCTGTACATGTTCTTGATATCATGGGTTTTTCTTGCATTGGGCTATTATTCAGCCAAGATCTGTACCCAGATTTGGTGTGATTATGATTATGTAATTGTATTGTAAAATATCACAATGAACTTGCTGTGGAACTGCTTAAAATAACTCAAATTTAAAATGTTAGGTTCAGCTTTGGACATTTATCCCACATTGTCAGTAAATTTGCAGAAGGCACATTGATTAAGTGGGTGGAGAACGGCAGCAAGCAGCTGAGAAAGGGAAAGTGAATTGCACGGAGCTAGCAGGCAGGAAGCAGTAGTATTCAAGAGAGAGTTAGATAGAGCTCTTAGGGCTAACTGAATCAAGGGATATAGGGAGAAAGCAGGAACGGGGTACTGATTTTGGATAGTCAGCCATGATCAAATTTGGCTCGAAGGGCCAAGTGGCCTACTCCTGCGCCTATTTTCTATGTTTCTATAGTCATTCATTCCTGCTGCAATTTCCAGTAAATCTGTTTTATTCCAGAGGAACGAATTTTAAGAATGTAAAATCCAGAATGATAGTTCTGTTTGTCCGCGGATGCAGTGAAGTTTGATCAGTCGTCGCCTGTTTGAAAGAGCAATGATTTCCTCCCACATTGGAAAATATTTTTTTACTTTTACTCTAAAGTGAATTTTAGACAAGTTACATATCTTCTTTTTCATTATTTGTGGATTACACCACTGAGTTTATTTACAATCTTAGCATGATTTCCTTCAATATTTCATTACTTTCTTGTCAGGTAAATCTGTATGTGTGTTAGATGCCGCGCTCTTGCTGGAAGCTGGCTGGATGGATATGGTTCATGAAGTTTGGGTAATTATTGTTCCAGAGGATGAGGTAAGTTGTATTTATGTCTGTCTATTATGTAAACATTAGGAACTGCAGATGATGGTTTATGAAAAGAACACAAAGTGCTGGAGTAAAGTTGGAAAGAGTGTACAGAAGATTTACATGGATGTTGCCAGGAATTGAGGGCCTGAGCTATAGGGAGACTCTGACTTCATCCTTTGGAGGCTGTGGATGATCTAATAAAGGTGTATAAAATCATGAGGGGGATAGATAGGGTGAATGCAGTCTTTCACCCAGTGTAGGCAATCAACAACCAGAGGACGTGCTTTAATGTGAGAGGGGAAAGATTTAATAGGAACCTGAAGGGCAACTTTTTCTCAGAGATGTGTGTATATTTAATGTGCTGCTAGAGGAGGAACTATAACAATATTAAAAATCTAATAGAACTTTGGACAGGTACATGGATGAGAAAGATTTAGAGGGACAAGCAAGTGGGACTAATGTAGATGAGGCATCTTGGTTGACATGGGCAAGTTGAGCCGATGGGCCTGTTTCCATGCTGTATGACTATAACTCAGCAGGTCAAGCAGCGTCTCTGGAGAACATGGACATTTTGAGTCAGGATATAGTGGGAGGAATTGGTGGAGGAAGGGGGATGCCCTAATCACCACCTTTCCGTTGGTACCAGCATAATTTCCATTATTCCATCTGCCTTGGTCCTCAGTATAAACAGAAAATGCTGAAAACATTCAGCAAATCAACAGCATCTGTGGAAAGAAAACCATTTGTGATTGAGAGCGTTTTATCGGAATTGGGGAAAATCCCTCTCGGTTACAATGTTGGATATCGTGTGTTGTTGTCATGTTTATGAAGCTTGGTTTTGTTTGCTCCAAAGAAGAAATCTGTTTTTTCCTGTATCCTAGGCACTCAAGAGAATTATGGAAAGAGACAACATTAATGAAGAAGATGCAAAAAAGCGGCTTGCAAACCAATGGACCAATGCCCAGCGGGTACACCATGCCAATGTTGTGCTTTGTACCCAGTGGGAGCCGCAGTTCACAGAGGAGCAGGTTAGTGCATTATTTCATATGTAGCTATGTGCTTATTTTCAGATACTGATATATTTTCAGATAACTATAAGATAGTTATATCTCCTTTATTCATGTAACAAGCATCTTAGCTACAATCTTGAAGAAATGTACAAAATGTACAAGATACAAATTCAAATACAAGAAGGCTAGACTAGAAGTGTCTCAGAGCCTTTTTTGTGCCTCCTTTGTTTAATTTTCGTACTGTGATGAGAAGTTCTGCCTCCAGAGTGTGTCAGTCCCTACTATTCTTTGGATGAGAAACAAATCCTCATCTCTTTAATCCAAGATCGTGCTGCACATCAGAATAACATTTAGTGTGTATTCCGTGCCTTGTTTTCCAAATTCAAATACAAAACCTCCGCTCTAGATTGAATTCTATTTGCCACTTTTTATCCACCAGACCGGTCCATCAATATTTATCCATGGCTTACATCTCAATGCTCCCAGCCATCCCTGGCAAACCCACTCTCTCACTAAGAATCTTGCATCTGCCTTAAAAGTAAATTAACATTCTGTTTCCTCTGAGGAAGATAGTTCCAGAGACTTATTATCCTTTGAGGAAAAAAAACATTAATCTCTTTCCTAATTCAACATGGGCAAGTTGGGCCAAAGGGCCTGTTTCCATGCCGTATGATATCTCTACATCCACCTTATCACAAAACACACTGATTCTATCTAGACTACACTTCGTCCCACCCTGCTTCCTGCAAAGACTCTATCCCCTACTCCCAATTCCTCCATCTACGCCGCATCAGCGCCCAACATGAGGTGTTCCATACCAGACATCCAAGATGTCCTCATTCTTTATGGAACGGGAGTTTGCCTCTCCCATCATAGATGATGCCCTCACTCGTGAATCCTCGGTACCCAGCAACTCTGCCCTTCTTCCCCCTCCTCCTAGTCACAATAGAGACGGAGTCCCCCTAGTCCTTACCTTCCACCCCATCAGCCGTTGCATACAACATATATTAGAGTCATAGAGTGATGCAGTGTGGAAACATGCCCCTCAGCCCAACTTGCCCACACCAGCCAACATGTCCGAGCTGCACTAGTTGCATGGTGCCCAGAACTGAACACAATACTCTAAATGCGGTCTCACCAACGTCTTATACAACTGTAACATGACCTTCCAATGTCTATACTCAATACTCTGACTGATGAAGGCCAATGTGCCAAAAGCCTTTTTGTCCACCTTATCTACCTGCTACTCGACCTTCAAGGAACCATGCACACTGTATGACTTGAAAAGCAGTCGCCTTTGAGATTAACATTATTCATTTCCTCTTTTGTATTTCCAGATCCAAAAGGCATGGCAGCTCCTTCAGAAGCGTAGACCTACTTGTTGATATCTTCCAAATCCACAATCTCTTTTGCTCTTTTTTTAATTGGAAAAAGGTTTTTCAATAATTCACATAAGATTGTCTATTAAACTGTGCATACTGATATTAAATGCATTGTTCAAACCACACTGCTTCGCAGGTAATAATGATGCTACAAATTAAGGCATTGTAAAGAATCAGTCTGAAGAAGGGTTTCGGCCTGAAACATTGCTATTTCCTTCGCTCCATAGATGCTGCTGCACCCGCTGAGTTTCTCCAGCACTTGTCTACCTCCCAAATATCTCTGTCTGTGTCTAATCAATTATAACATTAGTCGTTCAGTGCACTTTCAGTTTTTTGGCATATTTTATTAATAATTCATCACGTTCAATGCCATGTTAAAATCATCAGGCATTATGGGGAGATTCAAAGGAGCAGGAGTTGATCACGAGTAATGAGGAACTTCAAACAATGCCATATAGGTAGAATCAGCCCCCTTAGCACCTTTCACAACAAAGCTCATACAGGGGCAAGATGAAATCACCCACATAACCATATTACTCTTGTATGTCTCTGTGCTCTGTATACATATCTACTCTATCTCCTATTCACTGTTAGGAGGCCTGTACCCTTAACAAAGTGATCAGCCCCTTGCTGCTCCGAACCCCATCAAGCTGACCTGGCAGAGATCTATAAATCTTTGGCCACAGGCGAGGTGACTGGAGGAGAGTCAAAGTGGTACATTTATTCAAGAAGGGCAGCAAAGCTGTCAATAATCCAGGTGTGTGTGTCTTACGCCAGTGCTAGGGATGTCATGAAAAAAAGATTGAGCAATAATCTACAGATGAAAAGGCACAGATAAATCAATAAAATCAACATGGTTTTGTTTAGGTGGACTTACCAAATTTTAGTTAAATTTTAAAGGAGACTAGACCAAGTGCAGACCCGTTGGGTCTGTTCCCCCAACGTGCGGTTGCAGGGGGGGAGGTGGCGGTGGAGGGGAGGGTGTGGAGGGGGTTTAGTGGAGGGTGGGGGAGGGCAGGGGGTTGGGAGAGAGAGAGCGTGGGGTGGGGGAGAGAGAGCGAGCGTGGGGGGGGGGAGAGAGAGAGGGAGAGCGAGAGCGTGGGGGGGAGAGAAAGAGAGAGAGCAAGCGTGGGGGGGGGGGGAGAGAAGCGGCTTCAGACTTGGGGAACCCACAGCTGCAATGAGCGCGCAGGGCTTCACGAGCTGCGCTACCGGTCATGAGAAGCTTCAGCGTGTGATCCAATAGCGGAACAGAGCTATAGAATATTTCTTCTGCAGAACTTATGAGTAGATTCAGCGCGTGAGCAATCGCTGCCTCGAGATCTGTAGAACAAAGAAGCTGTAGCGGAACGGAGTTGTAGAACGTTTGTTCTGCAGAACTTTCTCGATCTTTCTGCGCCTTTAATCCGCGGCCGGGCCTGGAGGCAGGTGGGCATTGTGACGTCAGCAGCTGGCAAGCGCCGTTTATATTTTAAAATTTTAGTTTTGTGACTTCAAAATCTGGGGAAATAATTGTCCAAGGAGTGTATTTCTGAACTCATAAGTTAAATCCCTACGCGTTTTTTGCGTTTGGTTTTCGAGGGGGGGGGGCGGGGCGGCATGCAGCATCTCACACACACTAACCACCCCCACACACACACACACACACTAACTAACTACCCCCCTTGATATTATATTAATATTATTGATTTGTTCCTTTTACCCCATAACCGCCCTATCCACTGACGCATAGCCCCCACCTCGCAGGCGCGTCTAGAGAGAGAGGGGGGGGCGTAGAGAGTGAAGGCAGAGAGAGAATGGGGAGAGACAGAGGGAGGGGGGGAGAGAGAGAGAGATGGAGAGAGAGGGGAGGGGGAGAGGTGGGGGCGAAGGGAGGTGGAGGGAAGGGGAGGGGGTTTTAGGGGAGGGGAGGGGAGGGAGTTGGGGAAGGAAGGAGGAGGAGGAAGAGAGGGTAGGGGGGGGCAGCGAGATGCACGGAGCGATCTGAGGGCGGTGAAAAGCAGCGGGGGGACCAACCGATTGTTGCTTCCGCCAGCGTGACAGAGCTCGGCCGGGGGAGGCAGACGATTGTGTATAGGATCTTTGGTAGAGAGCAGAGAGGAAGGAAGGAGAGGGGAGGAGGTGAGTAAAGAGGGGGGGGGGGGGGGGAGCCGGGCTGCTAAATTAAGAGGGAGTGAAAGAAGCGGCTTCTGACTCTGGAAACCCACAGCTGGAATGAGCACGCGGGGGGGGGGGGGGGGGGGGGCTGAAGAAGGGTCTCGACCCGAAACATTGCCTATCTCCTTCGCTCCTTAGATGCTGCTGCACCCGCTGAGTTTCTCCAGCTTTTTGTGTAACCCTCCTTTGTAAATTCATCTGGAGTTCGGCGGGAGGGGCGTGTGTCGTCACACACACTAAGCGTTCCCGCCCCCAGAGTCACACACACTAAGCGCCGGCTCCAGTCACACACTAAGCGGAGAAGGGGGAGAGAAGTGGAAGAGTAGGGAGGGGGAGTGGGGTAGGGGGAAAGAGGGAAGGAGGGGTGGGAGGGGGGAGGAGAGAGGGATGGGGAAGTGTGAGAGGTGTGGGGGAGGGGGAGGGATTGGGAGGAGGGAGATGGGGTAGGGGAGGGTGGTGGAAGAGTGTGGAGGGAGGGGGAGAGGGGTGGGGGGGATAGGGGAAAGAGTGGGGTGGTAGTGAGGGAGGGGGAGGGGTAGGGGCAGTCCATCTATTCCCCACTCCCTATCACCCCAAATCCTCTTTCTCTGTTCCCACAAGTGCTTCCACACAGGCTGCTGGGGCCGGGGCCGGGGCCAAGGCAGATGTAAATGAGATCCATTCCGATTGGCGATTGAGATCCATTCCGATTGTGAGGGATGGCATTGTGACATCACATAATGGAACGTGCTGGAACATCAGGCGGGGGAGGGGTCTGGGGCTGAGGCAGATGTAAATAACAGAGAATTAAAACTGTTAAAAATGCTGTAAATTGAAATAGAGAATTTTTAAAAACGGATTTTGAATGGGGTTTTTTAAGCATTTTAAAAAAATTACTTGTCTAATGTAAAGTATAGATACGCAATGAAAACCAGAAAATGAAATAAAATTATCACTTGTCTAAAGATAACATTTGATAAACACGGCTGTGGAAATCGACAAAGAAAAAAGCAATCTCTTCAACGTGGAGTAATGGAGTCCTTTGATTAAAGAGAGAATATTAAAAAACCGGGAAAATGGGTGTTAATTTGGCAGAGCAAATAACGGAGAACTTAATAAAAAGAATTATTCAAATATAAATAAATATTGAAAACATCGTCTACGTTTACCTTTTGAAAAAAGTGTAAATCAATAATAAGATTTTCAAAACAAAAGTGTCAAATGAAAAATGAAATAACGGCAGAAATCCAGCGTTTAGATCGATCGCTGTCGAGAAACGAAGTCCGAATGACCGTTGGGGAAGAATGTTCTTGAAAAGGTTTCCAAGGCAACGCGAGCCGGCAATGTCCCCCCAGTCACATGTCCACACAGCCTATGGGGGAGGGGCTGGGGCCAAGGTAGATGTAAATGAGATCCATTCCGATTGGCCATTTCTGAGGGATGGCATAGTGACATCACACAATGGAACGTGCTGGATGGGCTGGGGGGCTGGGGCTGGGGCAGATGTAAATGAGATCTGTTCCGATTGGCCATCTGTGAGCCTTGGGCATTGTGACGTGGCACGATGGAATGTTTACCAACGTTCTATGGGTGAGAGCAGTTCGATTTTCAAAAAAGGGGGGGTGGGACTACGGATTTTATTAAAAACGGTGTAGGTAACGATGTCCAAACGTGACGGGGAGCGCCGTCGGGAAAGCGCGAGCGTAACGTCCGGGCAGGTGGGAAAAACGGCGGCGTCAGAGGGTCCTGTTTCGGCGGAGCGCGACATCAAAGGGTGGAGACGCGGCAGACGGTTGGCGGCAGTCGGCCACAGAGTTTTAATATATACTAGACCAAGTGCAGACCCATTGGGTCTGTTCCCCCAACGTGTGGTTGCAGGGTGGAGGGAGGGAAGGGAGGAGGGGAGAGAGGGGTGGGGGAGGGAGGGGGAGCGGTGGGGGATGGGGGAGAGAGAAGTGGAAGTGGGGAGGGAGGGTGAGAGGTATAGGGGGGAGTGGGAGAGAGAGAGGGGGAAGGGGGAGTGGTGGAAGAGGGAGAGAGTAGTAGGGGAAAGGGATGGGGGAGATAGGGAGGGGAGAGAGAGGGTGGGTGAGGGAGAGAGGTGGGGTGGAAGAGGGGTGGGGGAAGGGAGAGAGGTGGAAGAGTGGGGCGGGAGGGGGAGAGGGGTAGGGGGGTGGTGGAAGTTGGAGAGAGGGAGGGGAGGGTGGTGGGGGAGTGGTGGAAGAGGCACAGGGGTAGGGGGGAAGGGGGCGGGGAGAGAGGGAAGTGTGAGGGATAAAGTGATTAAACCCCACTATTGTAAGGATTCAGGAGAGGATTCTAACTTGTAAACGGGATTCTAACCGATAGAGGCCAGGAAGAAGATGTTGACACAGCTGGGAATGGGTTTATCACAACTGTCTTTGAGTGAGGATGGATGGCATAGTATAGCGTAGAAGGGGGGTGATAGATGGGACCCTTGTCAGTAGGGACTAGGGATGAAAGGGACCCTTGTCAGTAGAAACTAGCTTTAGTTTAGATATAAAAAAACTGAGATAGGTCAGTTGGAGGTGAGAAAACTAGGCCAGGTCAATTGCAACTGGGCATGTTTAATGATATGAATGAATATTACTTATACGCCCCTAGTCGATAAATTGCTCATTACCATGCACATGTATGAACATGCTATGTATGATGTGGGTGGTACTGGGGGATGTACCCATAGACTGTGCACCTCAGTGCTCTGATTGGGAAGAGCCAGAAGGGGAGATTATGCCAGCAGAATTGTGTGTATAAAGGGGCTTTACTTTTCTGATTTCAGTGTGTCTCAATTGGGAGAGGCACCCGATTCTGCAGATTCGCAAATAAAAAGCATTTCTTGTTTCGATGATTTAGTCTCTGAGCAGTGATTGCGAGCACAAACTATATCTCACAAAGTGGGGGCTCGTCCGGGATCGCCACTCCGGCCGCTCGGCAGAAGCATGGAAGGAAGGGATGGTGCACCCCTGCTGATTTCAGCAGTCTCTAATCTCCTTGCTTGCCATCAGCGGTTTGAGCTAGTGATATCCGGACAAGAGACTCGGGAAACAAGAGGGAGTGTTGGAAAAATAAACAAGGGACGGTCGAGCGATTCTTGTGCACAGGACCCGGGTAAGAAAACTGACTATTAAGTATTGCCCGGGCGACCGAGGGTCTGTCGGACGGGAATAGTCTGATAAGACAACAGATAACCGGAACGGGAAAAGTAAGAGTCCGGGGGGAAATTAAAAAGGCTCAGTGGTGAAGAGCCACACATTCAGCCTGATAGTCCGTTAGGGCGAATGTGGCAATCTTGGGGAGAAGGAAGCCCCGGGGGTAAAGTTAAAAAAGGAAGGAGCAACACAGAAAGACATAGAAGAGGCAACTGTCAAATCTTTTTTAAAAAAGCTACAGAAACCTATAAATTATATGTGGAAAAACAGATTTTGAACAAAAATTGACAGAAACCTCAAAGAAATTTCAGGAAATAGAAGAAACTCATATACAGATTGGTCAGGTACATGAGGAGTTAGTGCAAAATATTATAGAAAGCAGAAGGTAGAGTAGCAATAAGAATTATATAAATGTTAATTTTGAAACTTTAGGAAATGCAGGAAATTGCATAATTTCATTGAAGTAAGAATGGAACGAATATGATTTGTGTGTAAAAACCGGTTTTGAATGAATGAGGAAGTTCATATATGTGATAAGTTTGTTTGTTGTAGGCCACATGCTGTAAGGGTAGGTGTGTGTGTTCCTTTAAGAAATTCTAAGCAATGGGGGAGGTTACGAACAGCCGTAAGCTAACGAACAACGCTTTGTATCATTGCAACTTAAAAGGGGAAAGTTGGAAAATGGAGGTGGCTTGGTTTTGCTGATGTTTCTATAGATTTCTTTTCAGTAAAGTTAATTTGGAAAATTGTTACTAGTACTAAATAGTGGTGAGAATGGGTTGAAATAATTGCAAATAAGTTAATTGCTGAAACAAGACCAGCTTTTGTGGTTTGTTTAGACAAGCATTCTGGTTGGAGACGGGTAATGACTGTTTGTTGAGATTTCAGAAACAGTTGTGAGGAAGTGGCCCAAGGAAGGCACTTTCAAGATAAATGTGTGTCAAGATGGAAGTGCTAATTATGAATTATATGTCACAGATAAGGTGGAAAAGTGAGAAAGGGGAGAGCAAAGGAATTAGATGTACTTAGGCAGTTTAGAGAGAGAAAGGAGAGAGAGGCAGTGAGGAGGTAACGACGGGTGTGAAAGTAATAAATCAGGAGGAGTCAGTGGAAGATTTTAAAAGAAAGGTGAATACATTTGCAAAGTAGGATAAACTATTTGAGAAGTAAGAAATTCTATACTCCAATTCTGGAGTATGATGTACAATTTTGGTTGCCAAATTATAGGAAAGATGTCAACAACATAGAGAGAGTACAGAGGAGATTTACTAGAATGTTGCCTGGGTTAAAGCAACTAAGTTACAGAGAAAGGTTGAACAAGTTAGGTCTTTATTCTTTGGAGCGCAGAAGGTTAAGGGGGACTTGATAGAGGTCTTTAAAATTATGAGAGGGATAAAGTTGACGTGGATAAACTTTTCCCATTGAGAGTAGGAAAGATTCAAACACGAGGACATGATTTGGGAATTAAGGGACAGAAGTTTAGGGGTAACATGAGGAGGAACTTCTTTACTCAGAGAGTGGTAGCTGTGTGAAATGAGCTTCCAGTGGAAGTGGTGGAGGCAGGATCGATTTTAACATTTAAAAATAAATTGGATAGGTATATGAACGGGAAAGGAATAGAGGGGTATGGTCTGAGTGCAGGTAGATGGGACTAGGAAGTAAATGGTCGGCATGGACTGGAAGGGCCGAGAGGGCCTGTTTCCGTGGTGTAATTGTTATATGTTTATATGGGTCAAACAGCTTTTGTGGAGGCAAAAGGTGCATGTGAACAAATTGAGGTTAGAATGAGAAAGAAGGCATATCAGAAAGGATTAAAGTGGGAAGCAGAGGGATAAATTGATGAGACTGTTTTAAAACGATAAGAGCAGGCCAGACACAGATTATCCTTTGGGGCACTCATAAACTGAGAGGGATAAAAAAATACCTTACCCAATATTCCTGATGGGGCAGGAAATGGATTATGGCTTTGGAGGAGGAGAACGTGGGACGATTATTGGCTATGGGAGATTTGAAGGCACTGTTGGTGAAAGTGATAGGAACCACTAAACTGACAGAACTCCTGAAGATGGCTGGTATAAAAATGCTGTGAACAATGCATTAAACAATGGCATGCTGTTTGGCACAGGCAGGCAGAGGGTATGGCAGGCCCTCAGACAATAATCCAGCAGCATATCTGGAGAACAAGCTGAAAAGGTGGAGACTGGAAACTTAACATGATTCAGTGATCATTTGGTCAATGTGGTTGAGAAATATCGCAAATATATGAAAAAGACTTGCAGCCCAGCAGGAAGAGGTGCAGAGAAAAGTGATGCAAATGTAACTTGAAGAGCTCGAAAAGAAAGAGCATGAAAAAGGAAAGACAATATTGTCAGTAACAACAGACCTGGTTGAAAAGTCTGAAATAAGTGATGCACCGACACACAGTGAGTTCTATGAATTAGCCAAACAGGGGCCAGAGAATTCCATGCCAATAATAAATGTAATTGGAAGAGTGTTTCCTCAAATGCCCTATCACGAGTGAAATAAATCTGGATATAAGCCCAGACAGGACTGGGGTCCCCAAGGGAAGGAGGGATCTCAGGGAAGAGGTCAAGAAAGGCTAGTAAGGAGACAGGTAATGGATAAGATGTGTTGGGGATGTGGACAGATATGGTAATCAGGAAATAATAATAATAATAATAAAGATAATGGTGAACATAAAGAAGAGGTATTAAATACACCTAGGCTAGGATGCTGCAGGGTTTTACATACTAGCCCTGTGTTTTTAATCAGATGATAAAGGCAGATTTGGAAGGTGTTGATATAGTATGTGGATGATTTGTTGGTTTGTTCCGCAAGTGAGAAGCAATGTGAGAGAGACATTGTAATCATCTTGGAAAAGATGGCACAGGAGGTCATAAAGTATCAAGGAAGAAGTTGTTGTTTTGTCAGCAGCAGGTAGAATACTTTGGACGAGTAATATCTAAATAAGTAAAAGCTAAAGCGCAGGATCAAATTGAAGGGATGATTGAAGTTCCCAAACCTGAGACAGTAGGACAGATGATGATGATCTGTGAAAGGCAGGATATAGTTCAGACTAGATTGGAAAGTATGTTGAAATTGTGATGCCATTAAGGAAAATAATGAAGGAAGAAGGACACAGAAGTCTGAGAAATGTTTTACAGTCAGAGCCTTTGAATGAAGGGGACAAAAAGGTTTTGCTTGTGGATGTTTCTTGTTAAAGGGATCATAATAGCAAGTATGTAGGGTTTGAAGTGATGCATCAGGAGGAATTAGACTTTAAGGCAATCAAATTGGAAGCTTGCCTGCAATCTTGCTTAGCTCAGTTGGCAGAAATTAAGGTTTTAAGAGCAGCATATGTACATGGAGTCTGGCACATGTTTGGAGCAGTAGGGAAACAGAAAGGCTTTGAAAGAAACAACGGAGGCTCCATGCAAAGTTAGCAGTATCCCCCTATGAAATGTTGTTTGGGTTACCTTACTTGGGAAAGATAGAAGGAATACCCACCATAGAGGGCAGTGATGTATTCTTAAGGAACTATTTTTTTATTTTTTTTTAGGAACTATTTACTGGCAGTATCTCGTTCTCTTACAGAATTAAAAGCTAAATGATTATTGGGTCAAAGCCCACCACTCTACTTTCCAATACATGCTGTAAAGGCCGGCGACTGGGTACTGGTCAAGAATTGAAAGGAGGAGAAACTCCAGCCCAGGTGGACCGGCCAATACTTAGTATTACTGACAACCGAGACAGCAGTACGAACAAAAGAAAAAGGGTGGACCCACGCGACCCGAGTTAGAGGGCCCGTTGACCCACCCGCTCCTGATAAAGAGGAACAATGGACGGTGAAGCCGGGGAATAAGCCCCTAACATTAACTTTTAAAAAATAAATGTATAACTAGCAGTATGAAAGGAGCAGTCGTGGTATTGCTTGCTCTGCATGTAATCATGGTAAAAAGTATTAATAACTGTGATAAATGTTATCATCCTATCAGATACGGAGGGCAGGCAACCAGATCATTTACCTATCATTCCCATGTGAACGATGCTTGCTATAACCTGAGGACTAGAACTATTTGTGAGGGATGGGGAAAGAAGTATTATATGGTAGAGAATAGGGGATATGTAGGGAGGTTTGGGCATGTTACCTGCCAAAAGGGGAAGAGATGGGTTTGTATGACTAGGATAGGACAGTTAGGTCTCCCTTTTCATGCCTTAAGATGGACATTAGACAAAGTGAACGAGGAAGTAATACAAAGGTTAATGGAAGTAGTAGTCACCAAGCCTCCCCCTCCCCTACCTACTCAGCCTCAATTGCACCAGACAATGTATGAAGAAATAAAGAAGCAGATTGAGATCCCTGAAGGAGGGAAAAGCTTGTTTGTGGACTTGACCCTCCGGATAGCTGGAACCCTGAATGTGACTAACTGTTGGGTCTGTGGCGGACCACTGATGAGCTCACGTTGGCCGTGGAGAGGATCCATTGTTGAAGTATGGGACCTGATGGAGTGGAACCTGACAGTTGGACAAGACCGAGATCCCCATCCTGACAGATGCTCCGGTTGGGACTGAGTGTATCTCTAGGCCCTGGGTAAAGGATGCCGTCCTAGTGGGCAGCAGCCCCTGCCAGCGCATCGTCACCCAGTGGCTAAATCAGTCCCGAGTGTGGTGGCCAGAGGAGCCTAAATGGTATCCAACTAAGAAAGACGGGAGAAACTGCACTATCTGGAAGAAGACTGATGGAATGGAATCGACTGGACTATGGAACTGCACCGGGAACAACCCTTATCAAGGAATTCCGGTGTTGCGTGATATATGGAACAAGGTTACCTCTAGTGGACCGGCCCCTGAAGGACTGTTATGGATATGCGGACACAAGGCATACTCGGTGTTGCCAACAAATTGGAGCGGGACTTGCTTCATTGGACTGGTACAACCGGGATTTTTTCTGTTAGACACTGAAGAAGGGCGGTCACAAGGAACAGCTGTATTTGACGACCGATATCGGAAGAAGTGGAAAATAAACATTGGAGAATGGGAGGATGATGAATGGCCACCCGCAAGAATCATCTCATACTATGGACCAGCCACTTGGGCACAGGATGGATCCTGGGGCTACCGAACCCCGGTATACATGTTAAACCGGATCATAAGACTTCAGGCAGTACTGGAAGTAATTACCAACCAAACTGTGGTGGCACTGGAGATGCTGGCAAAGCAGCAGACACAGATGAGAGCAGCAATATACCAGAACCGGTTGGCCCTAGATTACCTCCTGGCAGAAGAAGGAGGGGTAAGCGGGAAATTCAACCTCTCTAATTGCTGTCTAAACATCGATGACAATGGACAGGCTGTAATGGACATATCAGAGGGAATCCGGAAATTGGCACATGTTCCAATACAGAAGTGGAATTTGATTATGGGAACCCGATGGTGGGATTCCATCCTCAGAGGAACATGGTGGAGAACAGCGGGACTCGTGTTTCTATGTGCATTGGCTGGGCTGATCTTTCAGATGCATTCTGTAGTAGTGCCTATGGGAGAGAGAGGGGCAATACCGAAAATAATGATAATGCGACCAGGGAAGGTCCAGGATCCACAGGAAGAGGAGATTAGGAGAATGTTACTTCAATTCGAATTGAAGGAGCTTGAAATTGAGGTTTAATCAATAGATGCGTAGCAAAAGAAAAAGGGAGGATTGTGAGGGACAAAGTGATTAAACCCCACTATTGTAAGGATTCAGGAGAGGATTCTAACTTGTAAACGGGATTCTAACCGATAGAGGCCAGGAAGAAGATGTTGACACAGCTGGGAATGGGTTTATCAGAACTGTCCTTGGGTGAGGATGGATGGCATAGTATAGCGTAGAAGGAGGGTGATAGATGGGACCCTTGTCAGTAGGGACTAGGGATGAAAGGGACCCTTGTCAGTAGAAACTAGCTTTAGTTTAGATATAAAAAAACTGAGATAGGTCAGTTGGAGGTGAGAAAACTAGGCCAGGTCAATTGCAACTGGGCATGCTTAATGATATGAATGAATATTACTTATACGCCCCTAGTCGAGAAATTGCTCACTACCATGCACATGTATGAACATGCTATGTATGATGTGGGTGGTACTGGGGGATGTACCCATAGACTGTGCTCCTCAGTGCTCTGATTGGGAAGAGCCAGAAGGGGAGGTTATGCCAGCAGAAATGTGTGTATAAAGGGGCTTTACTTTTCTGATTTCAGTGTGTCTCAATTGGGAGAGGCACCCGATTCTGCAGATTCGCAAATAAAAAGCATTTCTTGTTTCGATGATTTAGTCTCTGAGCAGTGATTGTGAGCACAAACTATATCTCACAGAAGGGTAAGGTGGAGAGAAGGATGGGGGTGGGGGAGAGAGGGAAGGGGGTGGGAGGAGGAGGAGGAGGGGGGTGAGGGGAGTAGAGAGGGGTGGGGGAAGGGGAGGGGGAGATGAGAGCAGAGGAGTGGGGGAAGGGGAGGGGGGGAGAGGGGGACATGAGAGCAGAGGGGTGGTGGAGAAGAGGGGAGGAAATGGACAGGTGGTGGGGAGAGGAGAGGGGGAGGAAGAGGGGGAGGGGAGGTGGAGAGAGAGTGGAGGGGGAGAGAGAGGAGAGGGAGAGAGTGGAAGGGGAGAGAGAGAAAGGGGAGGGAGAGTGGACTTTCCTGTCGAACTAAATCAAATAATAAGATTTTGAAAATGAAAAATAATTTAGATCGATCGCTGTTGAGAAACGAAGTCCGAATTACTGTTGGGGAAGAATGTTCTGGAAATGGTTTCAAAGGCAACGCGAGCAAGCAATGTTCCCCCCAGTTCAATGTGTGGGGGATAATGGTACAGTGTCCCCCTAGTCACATGTGTGTGGGATAGTGGTGCAGTGTCCCCCTAGTCACATGTGTGGGGGATAGTGGTACAGTATCCCCCTAATCACATGTGTGGGGGATGAGGTACAGTGTCCCCCTAGACACGTGTGGGGGAAGTGGTACAGCGTCCCCCTAGTCACATGTGTGGGGGAAGTGGTACAGTGTCCCTCTAGTCACATGTGTGGGGGAAGTGGTACAGAGTCCCCCTAGTCACATGTGTGGGGGAAGTGGTACAGTGTCCCTCTAGTCACATGTGTGGGGGAAGTGGTACAGAGTCCCCCTAGTCACATGTGTGGGGGAAGTGGTACGGAGTCCCCCTAGTCACATGTGTGGGGGAAGTGGTACAGAGTCCCCCTAGTCACATGTGTGGGGGAAGTGGTACGGAGTCCCCCTAGTCACATGTGTGGGGGAAGTGGTACAGTGTCCCCCTAGTCACATGTGTATGGGGGGGGCAGCATATCCCTGAGGGTGGGTGAGGAGGTTAGAGAGGGGTGGGGTAAGGGGAAGGGGAGAGGAGAGGGGAAGGGGAGAGGAGAGGGGAAGGTGAGAGGAGAGGGGTTATGGAGAAGAGGAGAGGAAAGGGAGGTGGTGCAAGAGCGATGGGAAGGGGGTGGGGGGGAAATGGGGATGAAGAGGGGTGGGAGAGAGAGGGGGTGGGAGCGGTAAGGAGAGAGGGAGATGGAGAGGGGGAGAGGGAGGAGGAGAGGGGGGTGGGGGAAGGTGTGAGAGGGTTCAGGGAGGGGTTGAGAGAGGGGTGGGAGGGGAAGGGGAGAGAGGGGGAAGAGTGTGGAGGGAAGGGGGAGGGGTAGGGAGAGGGGGAAGAGTGAGGAGGGAGGGGGAAAGCGGAGAGAGGGGGAAGAGTGGGGAGGGGGAGGAAAGGGAGGGGGAGAGAGGGGTGGGGGAGGGAGATGGGGAAAGGTGGGGGATGGGGGAGAGAGAAGTGGAAATGGGGAGGGAGGGTGAGGTGTAGGGGAGAGTGGTGGAAGTGGGAGAGAGAGAGGGGGAAGTGGGATAGAGGAGTAGGGGAAAGGGGTGGGGAAGATACGGAGGGAGGGGAGAGAGAGGGAGGGGGAAGGAGAGAGGTGTGGTGGGAGAGGGGTGGGGGAAGGGAGAGAGAAGTGGAAGAGTGGGGAGGGATGGGGAGAGGGGTAGGGGGAGTGGTGGAAGAGGGAGAGAGGGGTAGGGGAAAAGGGGTGCGCGGGAGAGAGGGTAGGGAGGGGGAGAGAAGTGGAAGAGTGGGGGGGAAGGGGGTGGAAGGGAGTGGTGGAAGATTGACAGTGGTAGGGGGAAGGGGGTGGGGGAGAGAGGGAAGGGGCAGGGGGAGAGAAGGAAGAATTATCTGTTCAATAGGAATTAAATTGCAAATAAAGATACCATTGGTGGCCGATTAGGAAAAGGGGAGATGCAGCGCGACCTGGGTGTCATGGTACACCAGTCATTGAAAGTAGGCATGCAGGTGCAGCAGGCAGTGAAGAAAGCGAATCGTATGTTAGCTTTCATATAAAACAATTTGAGTATAGGAGCAGGGAGGTTCTACTTCAGTTGTACAGGGTCTTGGTGAGACCACACCTGGAGTATTGCGTACAGTTCTGGTCTCCAAATCTGAGGAAGGACATTATTGCCATAGAGGGAGTGCAGAGAAGGTTCACCAGATTGATTCCTGGGATGTCAGGACTGTCTTATGAAGAAAGACTGGATAGACTTGGTTTATACTCTCTATAATTTAGGAGATTGAGAGGGGATCTTATAGAAACTTACAAAATTCTTAAGGGGTAGGACAGGCTAGATGCAGGAAGATTGTTCCCGATGTTGGGGAGGTCCAGGACAAGGGGTCACAGCTTAAGGATAAGGGGGAAATCCTTTAGGACCGAGATGAGAAGGACTTTTTTCACACAGAGAGTGGTGGGTCTCTGGAATTCTCTGCCACAGAGGGTAGTTGAAGCCAGTTCATTGGCTATATTTAAGAGGGAGTTAGATGTGGCCCTTGTGGCTAAGGGGATCAGGGGATATGGAGAGAAGGCAGGTACGGGATACTGAGTTGGATGATCAGCCATGATCATATTGAATGGTGGTGCAGGCTCGAAGGGCCGAATGGCCTACTCCTGCACCTAATTTCTATGTTCTATGTTTCTATTTGATAAACACGGCTGTGGAAATCGGCAAAGAAAATAACTGCAGTTTAGAAACAGAAAAGCAATCTCTTTAAAGTGGAGTAATGGAGTCCTTTGAACAAAGAGAGAATATTAAAAAAAACGGGAAAATGTATGTTAATTTGGCAGAGCAAATAACGGAGAACTTAATAAAAAGAATTATTCAAATATAAATAAATATTGAAAACATCGTCTACGTTTACCTTTTGAAAAAAGTGTAAATCGATAATAAGATTTTCAAAACAAAAGTGTCAAATGAAAAATGAAATAACGGCAGAAATCCAGCGTTTAGATTGATTGCTGTCGAGAAACGAAGTCCGAATGACTGTTGGGGAAGAATGTTCTTGAAAAGGTTTCCAAGGCAACGCGAGCCGGCAATGTCCCCCCAGTCACATGTCACATGTCGGGGCCTTTGAACCCTCCGCAGTTGCCGATAAACAAGCCCTCTCAAAATTCCGATGTCAGGACGGAGGAACACACTCTGCGGCTTGGAGTTCCCGAATCGGATGCTTCTTACCGGAGACCACAGCCCCGCTGGATGGAGCTCCAAAACTGGCGATCCCCAGCAAGGGTTCGCCCCGCTCCGCGATGTTAAAGTCAGCAGGCCCAACACTCTGGAGCTCCAACACTGGTGATCCCTAGCAAGGGATTGCTCCTCTCCGCGATGGTGATTCCGCTCTGCGCCTGCTGCTGAAGCTCTGGGCTCTGGGCCAGTCTCTAGTAGGAAATGCCGAACCAATCCAGTTGGTAGGCCGCGAGGAGGGAGCGAAGATGCGACACAGAGAAAATACGCATCTCTGTCCAGGAAGTGACTGAGTAACGGTTTCCCCTATCCCCTATGCACTAGCAGTCAACAGAGCATATATCTGGACAGTGTTCACATCATAGCAGGGGACTTTAATCACGCGGAATTGAAGAAAATGCTCCCAAAATTCTACCAGCATGTTAAATGTGCTACAAGAGGAGCTAACACACTAGACAAGGTCTACTCCAACATCAAGCTGGGCTACAGGGCTAGACCACTACCACACCTGGGTCAGTCGGACCATATGTCCCTGCTTTTAATTCCTGCTTATGCACCCCTCAGGAAAACCGCTCCTCCCATCACAAAGACCATCACAACTTGGCCTGATGGTGCATCTCAGCAGCTGCAGGACTGCCTCGACAGGACCAACTGGGATGTGTTTGAACACCGGGACCTGGAGTTGTTCACAGACAGTGTACTGTGTTACATTAAAAATTGCATGGACACGGTCACAGTGGAAAAACAAATCCGGGTCTACCCCAACCAGAAGCCCTGGATGACCCGGGAGGTCCAGCGGCTGTTAAAAGAGAGGAACACTGCTTTTAGGTCTGGTGATAGGGCTTTATACAGCACGGCCTGAGCTAACATGAAGAGAGGCATCAGAGAGGCCAAGTCAGACTACAGGAGGAAGATAGAGGACCACCTGGACAGTAACAACAGCAGGCAGGTGTGGCAGGGGATCCAGTATCTCACCAATTATAAGACAAACCTTGGAGCTGCTGAGGGTGACGCCTCGTTGGCAGAGGAGCTGAACCTCTTCTTTGCTCGCTTTGAAGTGGAGCTACCCGAGACAGCCACAACACACCATATGGTCCACAGTAGCCTAACCCTCACGATAGAGGAGCATGAGGTGAGGCGCACGCTGCGGGCCATCAATCCAAGGAAGGCGACTGGACCCGACGGCGTCTCTGGACGCGTGCTGAAGGACTGCGCAGACCAGCTGGCTGGAGTCTTCACGAGGATATTTAACCAGTCTCTGGCCCAGTCCACTGTCCCACCCTGTCTGAAGTCCGCAACCATAGTCCCCTTGCCCAAAAAACACCACCTTTCCAGCCTCAACGACTACCGGCCAGTCGCACTCACACCAGTGGTGATGAAGTGCTTTGAAAAACTGGTCCGGGGTCATATCACATCACTCCTGCCCTGAAGCTTAGACCCCCACCAGTTTGCGTACAGAGCGAATAGATCTACATAGGATGCTGTAGCCACAGCTCTCCATGCTGCACTGTCCCACGTGGAGCAGCGGGGAAGCTATGTGCGAATGCTCTTTGTGGACTACAGCTCTGCTTTTAATACTATCCTTCCCCACAAACTGGTGGACAAACTGGGGGACTTGGGACTTCCACAATCCACCTGCATGTGGATAAATAGCTTCCTGTCGGGCCGCAGCCAGAGAGTCAGAATGGGCCATCACACATCCACGGCCCTCAGCCTCAGTACTGGCTCTCCACAGGGCTGCGTGCTGAGCCCCCTGCTCTACACCATCTACACACATGACTGCACCTCCGCCCATCACAGCAACACCATTGTCAAATTTGCAGATGACACTACGGTGGTGGGGCTCATCTCCGGGGGGGACGAGTACGCCTATCGGGATGAGGTGGAGCAGCTGACAGTGTGGTGTGGAGAAAATAACCTGCTCCTGAACACCTTAAAGACCAAGGAGATAATAATAGACTTCAGGAAGAACAAAACAGAACTCGTACCACTAATCATCAGAGGGGACTGTGTGGAGAGGGTGGCGGATTTCCGCTTCCTGGGAATCCATATTGAGGAGGACCTGACGTGGAGCGTGAACACCTCTGCGCTGCTGAAAAAGGTCCAGCAGAGACTGCACTTCCTGAGGGTGCTCAGGAAGAATAACATCACACAGAGACTGCTGCTGTCCTTTTATCGGTGCTCCATTGAGAGCATCCTAACATACTGTGTATGCGTGTGGTCCACCAGCTGCACAGCAGCTCAGAGGAAAGCGCTCCAGAGGGCCATTGACAACGCCCAGAGGATTGTCGGCTGCCCTCTCCTTACCTTGGAAGACTTACACAGTTCCCGCTGCATCAAAAAATAACAGAATATTATAAAGGACATTTCCCACCCTGGATACTCCCTGTTTAAACTGTTGCCGTCAGGCAGACGGTACAGATCTACAAGGACAAGGACAAACAGACTTAAAAACAGTTTTTACCCCACTGCTATAAAGGCACTAAATGTAGCCGCCAAGGAACGCGGGGACTAAGGGACTGTGGTTGGTACACTGTGAAATCGACAGAAGGATGTAGGGTTGGGTGTTTATGCGTGCTATTTTCATATTTCATATTTATTTTAGTTGTTTATCTTTTTAAATATTTTACCTAGTATGTATCGTTAGCTTTTATGGTTTGAATGTTGCACTGACTGGTTGACATTTTTAAATTTCGTTGTACATGGTTCATGTTACAATGACAATAAAGAAACTATTCTATTCTATTCCACCAACTTCCACATAAGCCTGAGAAACATTAAAACATACATTTAGACACACTAAAAATAAAGGAAGGACAAACGAGCTGCTGGCGAGGCAGCCACCACCAAGTCTTTGAACCAGGAGTCAACAGACAAGCAGAGGATATTTAGTTAATGTGGCATCATGCTCGGCACGGACAATGTGGGCTGAAGGGCCTGGTTTTGTGCTGTGTTTTACTGTGAGCACACGGGCGGGTGCTCAGGGCATGTGCTGGACAACTATCCCTGCTCCTCCCTGACATTTTCAATCTGTCACTGGCCCAGGGTGTCGTCCCCACTTGCCTCAAGACATCTACCATTGTGCCAGTGCCCAAACGACAGGGAGTCTCAACGACTACCGGCCAGTGGCACTCACCCCTGCCATCGCCAAGTGCTTTGAGCGGCTGATCTTGGCTCACCTCAAAGCCAGCCTCCCCCCCACACTGGACCCCCATCAATTTGTCTACCGGACAAACAGGTCTACAGAGGACGCCATATCGGCAGCCCTACACTCTGCCCTGACCCACCTGGACATCAACAACACCTACATCAGGCTGCTGTTTATTGACTTCAGCTCCGCCTTTAACACTGTCATACCCGCTAGCTTGATCACCAAACTCAGCGGTCTTGGCATCTCCCAGTGCAATTGGACACTGGATTTCCTCACTAACAGACCACAGTCTGTTAGGGTCAACAACCTCACCTCCTCCACTATAACACTGAACACCGGCATGCCACAGGGCTGTGTGCTCAACCCTCTCCCCTACTCCCTCTTCACCCATGACTGCATCCCTAAGTATGGCTCCAACGCCATCATAAAATTTGCCGACGACACCATGGTGGTAGGACTGATCAGCGACAACGATGAGTCAGCCTACAGGGAGGAGGTCCAGCACCTGACTACCTGGTGTGCCAACAATAACCTCGTCCTCAACTCCCAGAAGACGAAGGAAATCATTGTTGACTTTAGGAAGAACAGAGGGGGCAGACACACCCCCATCCATATAAACGGGACTGAGGTGGAGCGGGTCTCCAACTACAAATTCCACGGGGTACACATCTCGGAGGATCTGTCCTGGTCCATCAACACCTCCAAGCTGATCAAAAAGGCGCAGCAGCGCCTTTACTTTCTGAGGAGGCTCAAAAAAGCCCACCTGTCCCCCCCAGATCCTGACCAACTTTTACCGCTGCACCATCAAAAGCATCCTGACCACCTTCTTTACGGTATGGTACAGCAGTTGCACCGTGGCAGATAGGAAGGCACTACAACGGGTGGTGAAAACCGCCCAGTACATCATCGGTGCCCCGCTCCCTGCCATGGATGCCCTCCACCAAAAACGGTGTCTGAAACGGGCCGGGAAGATCATCAAGGACCCCTCACAACCTAACCATGGACTGTTTGCCCTCCTACCATCAGGGAGGCGGTACAGGAGCCTCAGGTCCCGCACTAGTAGGATGAGGAACAGCTTCTACAATAACACCATCACAGTGCTGAACTCGGAGTCCCGCCGATAGATTTCTCCAGTCTCTTCGTCCACATTGTCTGCATTCTGTATTTATTTTCTATATTGCTATCACTACGAACTGAACTGCAATTTGTTGTACCTATACTTGTATTTGTGCAATGACATTAAAGTTGAATTGAATTGAATATAGTACATGGAAACAGTCTCTTTGGCCCAACTTGGTACTAGGGGCGCTGCATTGAAGGCACCTCTGCCTACAGCCTCCGTCTTGTTTGTCTAAATAGTTCTGTTTGGGGATTCTTTTGTTTTTCTATGTAGGGGAGGAGTAAGGGGGAAACCGCTTCCCAGTCACTTAGGGTTAGGGTTAGGTCTCTTCCTGTCTTCCCATTGCTGTGTGCTGGGGCAGCAGGGCGAAGGCCGTGGATGCCCATAGGATCAACACTCATCAGCAAGGCTGGATCTGTCCTGGAGGTGGAGTTGGATTCACTGGAGGTGGTCCTGGAGGGGAGGATGCTCCTCAAACATCCTGGATAATACAGCTCACCACTTCCACGACACACTGGTCAACCTGAGGAGCACCTTCAGCAACAGGCTGGTTCCACCAAGATGCAGCACAGAACGCCACACGACATCCTTCTTCCCTGTGGCTATCAAAATAAAACTTCCCCTTCTGTCATGGGGGAGACCGACTGCCTGCCTCCTTCCACCCCCACCCCCCCCCCCCCCAAATCATCCCATCTTTGCACATCCCCAATCCTTTCCACTCGTCACTTTAATTTCATGTTTCATGTATTTTGTGTTTTTATGTTTGTCGGCAGATCAATTTCCCTCCTGGGATAAAGCTCGATAGTAACCAGTCTGAAGAAGGGTATCATCCCGAAACATCACCCATTCCTTCTGTCCACAGATGCTGCCCGTCCCGTTGAGTTACTCCAGCATTTTGTGTCTGTCTTCGGTTTAAACCAGAATCTGCAGTTCCTTTCCGCACCTGGTGAAAAGGAATCTCCAGGGGGGGATGATTGAGCATCAGAGAGCATTTTGTTCCACTACCCAATAACCTGACCCTAACTCCTCTCGTCCACGGCCGGGCTGGAGGCAGGAACTCGCTCAACAGTGCAGCTTTTGAGATGGAGGAGCGGCTCAGGCCGAGGGGCCGAAGGGTCGGGATTCTGCGCTTCCACCCGCGGCCGCTGGGGGCGGGCGCCCGCGGTCACAGGTCAAGCGGGTGTCATGGCGGAGCCGAGCGGAGCGGCCGAGGAACCGGGGATTAAAGTGAGAGAGAGAGTGGGGGAGACAGAGGGGGAGGAGGGAGATGGAGAGGCGCTGAGAGAAGGGGGCCGTGGATCGAGGGGGGTGGGGAGTAAATGGCGGGGGTGGGAGAAAGGGCAGCATTACAGTTGTTGCAGGAAAGGGGCGAATGTTGTTTAATGTAAATTTGTCTGTTCCTCTCCCTCCTCTGGAAACTTCACCTGAAACAGACCGAGTCTTCGTTCAGCGACAATGGTATTGAACCCGGTAAGTGTAGTTTCGGAGACGGCAACCTTGAGCTGAATGACCAGGGCTGAGAATTATCCCCCCCCAAAACTACCCCTTAACCCTCCCCCCCCAAAAAAAACTTCTCATCCATCAATTCCCCCCCGCGCCCTCAGATCAGAAATCTCCCCGTCTCACTCCTCACGACTCAATGTTTCAGTTGGAGAGGGAGGGGCTGTAATATTGGGTCAGGCCTTGCCTGAGGGGAGATATGGAGGATCTGTTTCTGATCGGGCTGTTCCATTTATCCATGTGCATAACCTCACATGGATAAATGTGAGGTTATCCACTTTGCAGCAAAAACATACAGATTATTATCTAAATTGTGTCAAGTTGGGAAAAGGGGGAGTACAACAGGGTCTGGGGATCCTTGTTCATCAGTCAATTAAAGTAAGTATGCAGGTACAGCAGTCAGTGAAGAAAGTGAATGGCATGTTGGCCTTCATAACAAGAGGAGTTGAATATAGGAGCAAAGAGGTCAATCTGCAGTTGGACAGGGCCCTAGTGAGACCACACCTGGAGTATTGTGCGTAGTTTTGGTCCCCTAATTTGAGGAAGGACATTCTTGCTATTGAGGGAGTGCAGCGTAGGTTTACAAGGTTAATTCCTGGGATGGCAGGACTGTTAAATGCCGAGAGAATGGAGCGGCTGAGCTTGTACAGAATGATTTGTAGAAGAATGAGAGGGGATCTTATTGAAACATTTAAGATTATTAAGGGTTTGTACACTCTAGAGGCAGGAAACCTGTTCCCGATGTTGGGGGATTCCAGGAACAGGGGCCACAGTTTAAGAATAAGGGGTAAGCCATTTGGAATAGAGATAAGGAAACACTTTTTCACACACAGAGTTGTGAGTCTGTGGAATTCTCTGCCTCTGAGGGCAGTGGAGGCAGGTTCTCTGGATACTTTCAAGAGAGAGCTAGATAGGGCTCTTAAAGATAGCGGAGTCAGGGGATATGGGGAGACGGCAGGAATGGGGTACTGATTGGAGATGATCAGCCATGATCACATTGAATGGCGGTGCTGGCATGAAGGGCAGAATGGCCTACTCTGCATCTATTGTCAGTCCAGTATTTTAGACCAATATTCATGCAGAGGCATCAGCAAATAGCTGTATTTGGGACCTTTCACTGCACAAATTATCTGCCCTGTTTCTACATTATAGTAGTTATTGTACTGCAGATTGTACCTGGTCAGCTGCCTGAGTACCCTGTAGAAGTACAATTGCATGAATTAATTAAATGTAGAGAGCAGATTTAGTTGTAGCCACGTGGCTGGCCCTATAATGGAGGGTTGCATACATTCAACACTCTGATTTGTTCTCCCCCATATCCAGTGTTTCTTACTGATGGCACCAGGAAAGGAAGCATAGGGTCACGAGCAAATAGCATCACGTCCAATACCGGCTCCACCAGTGCCTCATCCGTCCCTAACACAGGTAAAACGGCACACTGTTGTGTTAAAGAAGGAACTGCAGATGCTGGAGAATCGAGGGTTACACAAAAAGCTGGAGAAACTCAGCGGGTGCAGCAGCATCTAAGGAGCGAAGGAGATAGGCGACGTTTCGGGTCGAGACCCTTCTTCAGACTGAAGAAGGGTCTCGACCCGAAACATCGCCTATCTCCTTCGCTCCTTAGATGCTGCTGCACCCGCTGAGTTAAAGCAGCACACTGTTCTGTTTACAGTCGCCAATGTCAGCACCTTTGATCTTATGGTGAAGCACAGCAGTTGGCTTTTTCCTAGGGAGTGGGACTGATAGCAAGCTGTGATTGATGGTGATCTCGCAGTGGGACTGATGGTGAGGGAACCGGTGGTTTACTGATTTGAGGGGGTGAGCTGGGAGGGGGTTGGGGGTTGGGGGTTGGGTGGGGTGCGGTGAGCCAGCTGGGGGAGATGGGGTGAGCTGGGGACGGGACTGGGTGATGAGGAAGGGACAGTAGGGGGGTATGGGAGATGGAGAAGGGGCTGGGTGGGTGATGGGGAGGGGGCTGGGTGGGTGATGGGGAGGGGGCTGGGTGGGGGAGGGGGAGGGGGCTGGGTGGGGGAGGGGAGGGGGCTGGGTGGGTGATGGGGAGGAGGCTGTGGGTGATGGGGAGGGTGGTGGGTGGGTGATGGGGAGGGGGCTGGGGAGGGGGGCTAGGGCTGTTTGCCTCTTACTCAAGTAACATCACCTCAGCCTTACACATAGTTCAACTGAGTGTAAACTCATTTGCTGCCCCACCCACAGGCCACCACACAGGGGTTTCCCACCTCTAGGTTTCCGCAACTGCTGTTGCCCAGTGAGAAATATAAGACAATATGTTTGTTCCGCCGTTTGATAAGATCTAATCTTTCTCCCATAAACATTGATCATGCAAAAATCTATTTCAGCCAAATGTAGAATCATGGGGACATAGAACAATAACTGCTGCCCTCCATGTCAATGTCAGCCTTGTTGCTGCCAGACCCCTTCATGTTAAATCGTCACCATTCTCTACATAACCGTGGCCAAATGAATGAGAGGCTATGATGGATGGGCTGTTCATTGACTCCATTCAGGCATCACTCAGACTGTGATCAGCGGCTGTTTGCTTGACTTCACATTTCTAATTTCTCCATCCCAACTAAAGTGCCAGTGCTAGTTGCTAATTTAGCAGAAAGATTTCTTGGTGCCTGCTCTGTGCAGCAGCAGTGAGAGCCTAACACCAATATTCATGAAAATCTGATTGATACATAGAAAAAACTCAAGCACTTTAACAAAGCAATTGAAACATTTTGTTTCCTCTGTAGCTGAATGCATGACAGACAATGATTGTTCTCCAACTGCAGATGATGAAGATAGTGACTACAGGCAGGAAGCAGCTTATAAAGAGACGTACAAAGATCGACGGCGACAAGCTCACACGCAGGCCGAACAAAAGAGGCGGAATGCCATCAAGGTGTGAGATTCAGAGTTTAGAAACTGAACTTTGAAGCTTGATGTCAACCTTTGTACAACTAATTTGGTCAATTCTTACTGACCCACAGAAAGGATATGACGATTTGCAGTCAATCGTCCCCACATGCCAAACGCAAGATTCCTTAATTGGATCCCAGAAGCTAAGCAAAGCCACAGTTCTCCAGAAAAGTATGTATAATTATGTCCCTTCATATGTACTGATACATTTAATCCCATTTCGACGCATTGCTATAGTACTCGTTCACAACATCTTTATGGAGCAGACTTGGTTTCTGTGTTAGTGATCTTTCTTTAACCCTGTGCACTGAGCTGTTTTTGAGGAAAAAACTGAGCATAAAGAGTAAGTTAAATGAATGAACATTAGAAAAATCTTCATATTTCCAATGCAGACATTTCCAGTATCATTGAGTCAAACAACACAGAAACACACCTTTTAGCATAACTCATCCATCCAACCAGCATTCAACCTCAACCCATGTTCCCACACATCCTTTCCTATTCACATATCTGTCCAAATGGTTCTTAAACGTTACAGTACTGCCTCAACTACCTCATAGGGAAGCTTGTTTTTGTGAAAAAGCTGCGCCATAGGTTCCTATTATATTTTCCCCATTAGCCTTAAGCCCATGCTCTCTAGTTGTCAATTACACATGGTAAAAGACTGTTTTATCCCCCTCATATACACCTCTATGTCTACCTATCTATGAGATGATTGTTCAGTCTCCTGCTCCAAGGAACAAAGTCCTAGCTTGACTAACCTCTCAGATCGGGCGCTCGAATCCTGGCAACATCCTCGTAAATCTTCTCTACCTTTTCCAGTGGGGACCAATTATTTGTGCTGCATGATAGGTGCAGCTTCCACAATATCAACAATCTCAACACCAATCAGGCCAAAGAAATGGTTTGCAGTCCATCCAGCACGCTACATGTTTGCTACCTCCACCACTGGAGATGTAATGCAGTTAGCCCCCAGCACTGCTGTCACACCATCAAAACCTATGACCTCTTTTTCACCACAAAGGGCAACAGGTTTATGGGAATACCACCACCTACAGATTCCCCTCCATAGAGCACTAAGCTGACGTGGACTAAAGTGTTATACCTTCACTGTGTTGCCAGATATTCCATGATGATTAAGGATTTAATGTTGAAAAAAAAGAACATCACAAGGCTAATCATTAAATTCAGTATGTGTAGGAAGGAAGTACAAATGCTGGTTTACACCGAATGAAGGCACAAAATGCTGGAGTAACTCAGTGGGTCAGGCAGCATCTCTGGATAGAAGGAATGGGTGACGTTTCAGGTCGAGATCTTCAGACTGGGAGTCAGCGCAGAGGAAAATGAGATAAGGTGTGAAAACGATAGATGAAAGGGGATGAAGCGGAAGGAAAATGTAGAATGGATCATTGTTAGCTAGGGAAGGTGATAACAAGGCATACAAAGTACAATTTAATCAGGAAGACAGTCAAACTAGTCGGAGAACAAGGATGGGGAAATGGATGAAGAGGGAAAGCAAGGGTTACTTGAAGTTAGAGAAGTCAATATTCATACTGCTGGGTTATAGGCTACCCAAGTGAAAGATGAGGTGACAAAATATTAACCAAGCAAGGCCCTGATGGTAGAGATTATTGTATTTCCTTGGGTTTTTTTCTTTTTCTAATCCATCCTTTAGGCAAGTACTGTATGACTTGGACCGAGATACAAAGAACTGGAGTAATTCAGCGGGTCAATTGCATCTCTAGAAAAGGAATAGGTGTTATTTCGGGTTGGGACCCAAGAAGGGTCTCGATCTGAAATGTCACCTATTCCTTTTCTCCAGAGATGCTGTCTGATCTGCTGAGTTACTCCAGCTTTTTGTGTCTATCTTCAGTTTAAACCAGCATCTGCAGTTTCTTCCTCCATGAGAAATCTTTTATGTGTGTAAACAAAATCTTCCACATATCAAGTTTGTCAGGAAGCTCGGACAGAATCCCCATTGTGGGATCCAATAATGCTTGGTGAACTTGTTCTGTGCTTGCAGCTATCGATTACATCCAGTTTCTGCACAAAGAGAAAAAGAAGCAAGATGAAGAGATCTCCACTCTACGCAAAGACGTCATGGCTCTGAAGATCATGAAAACGTAAGGTTCAGCAATCTCTTCGAGACCAACTGCTGCCCACGTGAGGAGTCTGATAGCGAGACTATCTGTGGTTAGTCAGAGGGTGGGCTTAGGCTCGCTAGCTATGCTCTCGACTGGCAGGGATCTGATAGGCTGAATGGTCTGCACTGTGCAACAGTGATTATAAATCAGAAAAGGGAAGCATTCAAAGATTTTTCATGATAAATGCTCCCCTCTTACCTCAGCCATCCTGATTACTTCCATATATGGACAGCTCTTAGCAGCAGAAATATATTACTATTATCAGGCCCGTAATCCAGTGGGCCGATGGGCCTATTTCCACACTATGACTGTTGATCAGACCAATTACTCTAACCTTATAGTGGATAAATGGTCAGCGACCGCTTGGTGGCTCAAAGGGCTGTATCTGTCTCTGAAAAGAGAGCTGATCTCATTGAAATGTTCAGAATGATAGGGTTTTGTAGTATAGATGTAGGGATAGTTTTTCCCCTTGTTGGTGTGAAGAGAACCTAAGTCATAATTTAAAATATGTTCATAAGACATAGGAACATAATAGGAACGTGAGGGGTGGCTTTTTCACACATAGGGTAGTGGGTATATGGAACAAGCTGCTGGAGGAGGTAGTTGAGGCTGGGACTATCATGGCATTTGGACAGATACATGGATAGGTTTAGAAGGATATGGATAAGTTGGGCCGATGGGCCTGTTTCCATGCTGGATGATTATGAGCAGCATTAGGCCATTCGATCAATCAGGTCTGCCATGCATTCAATCATAGCTGATCTTGGCCAATCATAAATAACATTACCTATCCAGGAATATAAAAAAACCTTCATGAAGGTAAGAACTTCTACTGGAGAGGTTTGGTCACTGAGTACGTCACAAGTTGACAGATTTTTGGATATTCACAAACATAAGAATCACCGTATATGAAAATACAGGAGGTTGAAGAAGCTAGAATGGTTGTATATATGGATTTAAGTAAGGCATTTGATAAGGTTCCAGAAGACATATCGTATGTCTGTCTTTATTGCTAGGAGCATTAAATATAAGAATAAGTAAGTCATGGTGCAGCTCTACAGGACTTTGGTTGGGCAGCGTTTAGCGTATTGCATGCAGTTCCGGTCGCCCCATTACAGGAACGACGTGGAGGCTTTGGAGAGGTTTACCAGCATACTGTCTGATTTAGAGGGTATCAGGTACAGGGAGAGGTTGGATGTACTTGATTGTTTTCTCTGGAACATTGAGGGGAGACTTGATAGAATGATATAAAACTATGCGATCACCAATATGGTAAGGTCATAAGGAATAGGAGTAGAATTAGATCATTCAGGCCACCAAAACTACTCCGCCATTCAATCATGGCTGATTTATCTCTCTCCTAATTCCATTCTCCTGCCTTTTCCCCATAACCTCTGACACCTGTACTAATCAAGAATCTACCTATCTCTGCCGTAAAAAGATTCCACTGATGGCCTCTGCAGCCTCATCTCCTTTCTAAAAGAACATCCTTTAATTGTGAGGCAGTGACCTCTAGTCCTAGACTCTCCCACTAGTAGAAACATCCTCTCCACTCTATCCAAGCCTTTCATTATTCTGTATATTTCAATGAGGTCCCCCTCATCCTTCTAAACTCCAGCAAGAACTAGCCCAGTGTTGACAAATGCTCATCATAGGTTAACCTACTCATTTCTAGGGTCATTCTTGTAAACCTCCTCTGGATCCTCTCCAGAGCCAGCACATCCTTCCTCAGGTATGGTGCCCAAAATGCTCACAATATTCCAGATGCGGCCTTACCAGCGCCTTATAGAGCCTCAACAACACATTCCTGTTTTTGTATTCTAGCCCTCTCAAAATAAATGATAGCATTGCATTTACCTTCCTCACTACCGATTCGACTTGCAGATTAACATTTTGGGAATCCTGCACCAGCACTCCCAAGTCACTTTGCACGTCCGATTTCTAGTTTCTCTCCCCATTTAGAAAATAGTCTACGCCTTTATGCCTACTGCCAAAGTGCTTGACTCCACACTTTGCTGCACTATATTCCATCTGCCACTTCACTGCCCACTCTCTCAACCGGTCTAAGTCCTTCTGCAGAGTCCCTGCTTTCTCTACACTACCTGCCCCTCCACCTATTTTCGTATCATCTGCAAACTTTACCATAAAGCCTTCAATCCCCTCGTCCAGTAGCGGCCCCAGCACTGACCCTTGCGGAACTCCACTGGTCACTGACAACCAGAAAAAGCTCCCTTTGTTGCCTGTCTTTGTCTTCTGCCATCCAGGTGACCTGCTATTCATGCTAATATGTGCCATTCAATACCATGGGCTCTCATCTTCCTTAGCAGGTCACGTGTGGCACCTTATCAAAGGCTTTCTGAAAATCTAAGTAAACAACATCTACTGACTCTCCTTTGTCCAGCTATTTATTTATCCAAAGAATTCCAGCAAATTTGTCAAGCAACGCCTCTCCTGCACATGCTGACTTCAGCCTCTTTTACCATGAACTTCTATAACCTCATCCTTTATAATGGACTTTAATATCTTACTAACTACCGAAGTCAGACTAACTGGCCTAGAGTCCCATTACTCTGCCTTGCCCCCTTTTTGTGCAGTGAGGTAATGTAGGCAATTTTCCAATCATCTGGGTCCACTCCTGACTCTAGTGATTCCTGAAATATCACTATCAATGTCTCCACAATCTCTAAGCCACCTCTTTCAGAACTCTAGGGTACAGTCCATCCGGTCCAGGTGACTTATCTACCTTCTGCCCTTACAGCTTCCCAAGCACCTTCTCCCTTGTAATAGCCACTCCACTAATTTCCTCCCGTAGGCAGTCAAAACCTTTTTCCCAGAGAGGAAATGTCCAATACTAGAGGGCATAATTTATAAGGAAAATGTAATGGAGATGTGCTGGGCAGGTTTTTTATAGGGTGGTGGGGACCTTGAACGTGCTGCTAGGTAGGTGCTGGAGGCAGATACAATAGTGGCGTTTGAAGCTTTTGGATAGGCACATGGAAGTGTAGGGAATGGAGGGATATGGATCACTTGCAGGCAGATGAGGTCATGTTCGACATGAACATTGTGGGCCGAAAGGCTTGTTTCTGTCCTGTACTGTTCTATGTTCTGCGAAAGTGCTGGAGTAAAGCTGACCGTGATTTTCAGCAGATGCAGGGGCTGGATATACTCCAGCTGTTTACTTTTTATTCCAATTTCAGGCACTCACTCCAGGGTTTATGTTCTCTGGTAATTTTCATATATTGAATATTCATACAAAACATTTCCTTTTTTTAAATGTTAAAGAAGGAACTGCAGATGCTGGAGAATCGAGGGTTACACAAAAAGCTCGACCCGAAACGTCGCCTATCTCCTTCGCTCCTTAGATGCTGCTGCACCCGCTGAGTTTCTCCAGCTTTTTGTGTAACCCTGTGACATTAGTATGGCTGATAAATGTTATGGAAGGCAGCATGGATCACAACAATATGTACTGTGGTCTGAGAAGGGTCTCGACCCGAAACGTCGCCTATCTCCTTCGCTCCTTAGATGCTGCTGCACCCGCTGAGTTTCTCCAGCTTTTTGTGTAACCCTCCTTTTTTTTAATTTTTGATTAATGGCAAGTGAAAGTATAAAGATGAGTCCAGTACTTTTGATCAGCGATGATCATGAACCTGTCAATTTGTTTTCAGGAATTATGAACAGATTGTCAAAGCCCATCAGACTAATCCTCTACAAGGCAAGGATCAAGTAACTGATCAAGTCAAATTCAGTATATTTCAAAACATCATGGACTTATTGTTCCAGTCATTCAATGCGTGCATCTCTGTTGCCAGTTTTCAGGAGTTGTCAGCCTGTGTTTTCAACTGGATTGAGGAACACTGCAAACCACAGGTCAGATTACAATCTAAAGCACATGGTGGAACATTCTGCATGACTGTGGATTTCAGTAGAAACAACTCTGATGGACCCAGGGACGTAAACAAGTGTTTTCCATTGCTGAGGGAGGGTTGTGTGTTGCCATCTTCACTGGGCATTCAACAGCACCAGCATGAGATATGTAGCTGGTACTATGCACTTCCCAGTTAGTAATGAAACTGGGAATTATCTATGGATAATTCTTACTTGCTGCGGATAAACAGTCCCATTAAACGCAACAACACAAATAAATATAAATGATCCGTTGTTGTCGGTAAAACAGACCATGATAGTGCAAGCTAACGTATGTAGTGCTACCGTAGTTGTGCAAAGTCCACAGGAATTCGTGCTGAGGTATGAGGGTAGATCTAGAGCCTGATGTTTGATGGGAAGGAGCTCTTCTTGAACTGGGCGATCACGTTTCTCAGACTCCTGCACCTTCTGACCGATGGTGGCAGCACGATGAGAACGTGGCCAGGGTGGTGTGGATTTTTGATCATATTTAGTTTAGCTTAGAGATTCAGCATGAAAACATGCGGCCCACCGAATCCATGTAGACCATCAAATCACCTGTTTACGCAAAAGATAGATAGAAAAAGGGCCCTTTCAGTCTGAAGAAGGGTTCCAATAGGTTCCAGGTGGGGGTAGTGGGAGAAGGGATGGGATAGATTAACAAAGGGAGACGTAATGAGAGCTGGAATTAAGCAAAAAGCAAAAGGCTAGATGAACTCAGAGTCAAGCATGATAACCTACATAAAGTGAGATGGAGGGGTGAGACAGATGCTGGTCGAAGATATGTGGTACCAGGTAAGGTAGCAGTTAGGATGATGGGCAGATGAAGTCAGGTGTTGGGGCAAGACTGGAGGGTGAGAAGAGGCATGAAATGTGAAGCCAGAAGAAGGATCACTGGTGGAAGGCGACAGTGGGAAGGGTATTGGGGTAGTTCTCTAAAATTCAATGTTTATATGGTTGGACTGTAAGCTACTTAAGCGGAATATGAGGTATTGTTCCTCCAGTTTTCACGTTGTCTCACCTTGGCAATCGAGGTGGCCCAGGACAGAAAAGGAAGGGGTTAAAGTGGTTAGGAACTGGGAGATAAAGAGAAAGCATTGAATGGTCATATTGCCAATGTCATCTGAGCCTAGTTCATTCATCTGTGCACAGTTCATTCTGGCCTAAGCTCGTGCTTTTGATTACTTACATAGAACTGTTTCTTGTTTTTGGGATACCCTTCCAGAACAGCATCAATCAAATCAGTTGCCTGAATAGAAAGTGTGATAGTCGATGTTAATACACAGGTCAATTGCGGTTCCACCAGAAACCACAACTTTCTTTCCTGAAACCAAATCATAGACAATAGACAATAGGTGCAGGAGTAGGCCATTCGGCCCCTCGAGCCAGAACCGCCATGTGATCATGGCTGATCATCCCCAATCAGTACCCCGTTCCTGCCTTCTCCCCATATCCCCTGACTCCGCTATCTTTAAGAGCCCTATCTAGTTCTCTTGAAAGTATCCAGAGAACTGGCCTCCACTGCCCTCTGAATTCCACAGACTCAACTCTCTGTGAGAAAGTGTTTCCTCGTCTCCGTTCTAAATGGTTTACCACTTATTCTTAAATTGTGGCCCCTGGTTCTCGACTCCCCAACATTGGGAACATGTTTCCTGCCTCTGGCGTGTCCAAACCCTTAATAATCTTATATGTTTCAATAAGATATCCTCTCATCCTTCTAAACTGCAGTGTATACAAGCCCACCCACTCCATTCTCTCAACATATGACAATTCTGCCATCCTGGGAATTAACCTTGTAAACCTACGCTGTACTCCCTCAATAGCAAGAATGGCCTTCCTCAAATTAGGGGACCAAAACTGCACACAATACTCCAGGTGTGGTCTCACTAGGGCCCTGCAAGCTGCAGAAGAACCTCTTTGCTCCTACTTACTTTCATTGACTGATGAACAAGGAACCCTGGTTTCAACCTGAAACATCACCTATTCCTTTTTCCATAGATGCTGCCTGACTGGTTGAGTTACTCCAGCATTTTGTGTCTATCTTCAATATAAACCATGCTTCTGCGGTTCTTTCCTACACACCTGTTCACACTAGTTCGATCTTATCCCACTTTCTCATCCAATCCCTGCACCACTAGCGGCAATTTACAGAGGCCAGTTAACCGACAAGCTTTGGGATGTGGGAGAAAAACTAGAGCACCCGGAAGTCACAGGGAGAACATGCAAACTCCACAAAAGCAGCCTGGGCCTGACGTTGTGAGGCAGCAACTCTACCAGCTGTGCCACTCTGCCATCCTTGGCTGCTTTGAGGCAACGTTTCCTGTAGTTTCCTTTGATCATGGTCGGTGAGTATCATGATAGACGGCAATATCTACCATTTTCTGAAGCTTCTTTTGTTCCTGAGTCTTCAAATTATAAAACCACGTGTAATACAACCAGTCAGTATGCTCTCTACTGTACACCTGTCTTGGTTGAATAGAATAGTATGCACCAAATCCCAAACTCTGAAGAAGTAGAGGCATTGGTGAGCATTGTTTGTAATTATGTCCGTAAGCAGTATTCCAATAGCCGGAGATTAAGATGATGATTAATTTACTGCAGTCTACGTAGTTCTGATCATGGGATGAGTTAACTTGTATCACCTCTGCTGTTTCAGACTCTGCGGGAGATCGTGGTCAGTGTACTGCGACAACTAAATGGTCAGCTACATTGATTTAGCAAGCTCGTACAGCGGAGGTGGACTGCGAGAAGAGTTATACACTGCAAACTTCTAGAAACCTGACATGAACATATATCAGTTCAAATAATGTTGAAGCTGATGGAGTAAAAGATTGATTGCTTTTAATCCTTGTACCCGGACTGGATTCAAGTTAAGGACATCAGTTTGATTACTAAATGTGAACCACTTCGAGTCCAGTTGACATTTTTAACTTGTCATTATATTTCTTTAAAATCCAAAAGGCAGGAAGGTGGTGTGTGATCTTACTGAAGAGTAACTTTTTCCAAGATGTCTCACCTTCTAGCCACTTTACTGTGCTAAAAAATGTTCATATTTACAACATTTCAAAGTTTTTTTGAGCAGAACATTGAAATAATGAAAACAATTTTTTAGATTTCCAGACAGTATCATGTTTTACCTTTAACGCTATTTTATGTTAGTGACCAAAATAGCTTGAAAAACAAATGATATTTATTTATAAAACAATTTCCATTTAATCCAGAGATAAAGTGTTATTTGTCTCTATTTATTTCCACTGGTGATGTGCTAAATCTGAACTACTGCAGGGCGACATGATGGTGGCCAAGGCTGAAACCCCTTAATCTTGGACCACCACACTGATGGAGGCAGAACTCAGTGTAAACAAAGCACCACTGAGCTGCATCTTCTCACTTTGTTGGATTATGTGTTGTATGCAACGGCTGATGGGGTAAAAGGTAAGGACTAATGGGACTCGGTCTCTGTTGCAACTAAGGGGAGGAGGAACGAGCGCAGTGTTGCGGGGTAGAGACACGAGTGAGGGCCTCATCTTGAAGGGAGGGGAACCCCCCCCCCCAGGGCAGAGAAGCCAACACCTTGGGTCAAATATTCCTCATCACAACAGACTACACTTTAAAAAAAATCGCTTACCTTGAAGGAGTAGCAATTTTTTTCCGTATTGTATCTCTGTCGCACTGCGGCCTAACATCATGGAGTTGGCGGCCTCTTGCTAGGGATCGACTTTGGGAGCTCCAACTGCCGGAGCCTGCGGGACTTAACATCGTGGAGCTGGTGATCCCTGTCAGAGATCGACCTTGGAGCTCCAACCGAGGGAGCCTGCAGACTTTAACATCTTGAGGCTCGCAGTCCATGGTTAGTCTGAAGAAGGGTTTTGGCCCGAAACATTGCCTATTTCCTTCGTTCCATAGATGCTGCTGCTGAGTTTCTGCAGTACTTTTGTCTACCGTCCATGGTTAGAGACCGACCGGGAGCTCCAACCTGCAGGAGCTTTGACCGCCCCAACTGCGGATGGTTCAACTGCCCCGACCGCGGGAGAATAAAGAGGAAGATTAGACTTTATTGCCTTCCATCACAGTGAGGAATGTTTATGTTAACTTTGATGTAGTTGTGTGTCTTGTTGCTCTTTTTTAGTTTGGCTGTATGGTCATTCGAGTTTCACTGTACCTTAATTGATACTCGTGACAATAAAAAGACCTTTAAACCTTTGAAAGGTGAGAAAATGTGCACATTTCAAAGAGAAGCAGAACGCTAGAATTTAGAAGACTGGGGGGGGGGAATCTTATAGAAACTTACAAAATTCTTAAGGGGTTGGACAGGCTAGATGCAGGAAGATTGTTCCCGATGCTGGGGAAGTCCAAAACAAGGGGTCACAGTCTAAGGATAAGGGGGAATTCCTTTAGGACCGATATGAGGAAAACATTTTTCACACAGAGAGTGGTGAGTCTCTGGAATTCTCTGCCACAGAAGGTAGTTGAGGCCATTTCATTGGCTATATTTAAGAGGGGGTTAGATGTGGCCCGTGTGGCTAAAGGGATCAGGGGGTATGGAGAGAAGGCAGGTACAGGATACCGAGTTGGATGATTAGCCATGATCATATTAAATGGTGGTGCAGGCTCGAAGGGCCGAATGGCACCTATTTTCTATGTTTCTAAAAAGAATGGCTGGAGAAAAAAAGAACCAGTGCGAGAGTAACTCAGCCAGTCAGGCATCATCTCTGGAGAACGTGGACCGGTGACGTTTTGGGTCGGAACAGATGCTGTGTGACCCACTGTGTTACTCCTTAAAAGGAATTGCTGGTCTGAGTCGTATCACGAAGTTGTCAAGTTAACTGTCAGTTGGAATTTTAACAGAAACAAAAAGGTACAATCTCATCAGTGGAAAGAGAAATAAGGCAAATAACTAAAATAATTAACTTGCTGCAAGCATTGGGGTAAGTTTGCGATGGGCACTAAAGATGGTGGCTTTGGAAGAGAGTAGATGTGTGACCATGAGAAAAGGCAGTGGGCAGAGAGTGCAGGTGATTCCTGTGGGTTTACATAGATTGGCAGAGGGGCAGAACCCAACATAGGACTCAGGCGGGTAAATGAAAGAAAGTTCAGTGGACAAGATAGGCAGGAAGCAAGGATGGATTGTTGAATTGAATTTGATTTATTTTAATGTGAGGCCTGACAGGTGAGGCAGATTATCTCAGGTAAGTGTGGCTGTAGCCATTGTGGCCATTACAAAAACCTGGCTAAGAGAGGGACAGGACTGGCAGCTTAATGGTACAGGTGTTTCAGGCAAGATAAAGTGGGGTAAAAGAGGGGATGGCAAGATGACATTACCAATGGTTGGTCCAGAGAGACTATATGGGTGGAGCTGAAAAATAAAAAGAGGATGTACACTCTCAACTTATTGCCGGCCCACAAATAGTCAACGGGAATTAGAAGAGCAAATATGATGGAAGATTCCAGGCAGCTGTGGGGCTAATATGGTTGTCATTGTAGGGAATTTAAATTTTCCCAATATTGACTGGTGCAAAAGATTTAGACGGGGCAGAATTTTTCAAATGTGTGACAATACGTGGAGGTCCAACACAGGACAGGGCAAAGCTTGATCTAGACGTAGGAAATTGGGAAGGGCAAGTAACTGAAGTGTCCGTGAGCAAGCCTTTTGGGACCAGCGACCCATGTTCTATTAGCTTTAAAAGTATAACGAGAGAAGGTGAGGCTCTAGTTGTTTTAAAAAAAAAGAGGCATGGATCAGCTGGGATTGTGTATCCTGGAGAAATTCCAGGACCAGAGGAGCAAAATTAGGAAGGAAATTGAAAGGACAAAAAGGGGGCAGGAGATACCTCTGGCAGACAATATTAAGAAAAATCATATAACAATTACAGCACGGAAACAGGCCTTCTCGGCCCTTCCAGTCTGTGCCGACCATTTATTTTCCCTTAGTCCCATCTACCTGCACTCAGACCATACCCCTCCATTCCCTTCCCGTCCATATACCTATCCACTTTACTTTAAAATGTTAAAATCGATCCTGCCTCCACCACTTCTGCTGGAAGATCATTCCACACAGCCACCACTCTCTGAGTAAAGAAGTTTCCTCTCATGTTACCCCTAAACTTCTGTCCCTTAATTCTCCTGTCATGCCCTCTTGTTTGAATCTTCCCTACCCTCAATGGGAAAAGCTTATCCACGTCAACTCTGTCTATCCTTTTCATCATTTTAAAGACCTCAATCAAGTCCCCCCTTAACCTTCTGCGCTCCAAAGAATAAAGACCTAATTTGTTCAACCTTTCTCTGTACCTTAGTTGCTGGAACCCAGGCAACATTCTAGTAAATCTCCTCTGTACTCTCTCTATTTTGTTCACATCCTTCCTATAATTAGGCGACCTAAATTGTACACCATACTCCAGAATTGGTCTTACCAATGCCTTGTACAATTTTAACATTACTTCTATATTCAATGCTCTGATTTATAAAGGCCAGCACACCAAAAGCTTTCTTTACCACCCTATCTACATGCGATTCCACCTTCAGGGAACTATGCAGTTATTCCTAGATCCCTCTGTTCCACAGCATTCCTCAATTCCCTACCATTTACCATGTACGTCCTATTTTGATTTGTCCTGCCAAGATGTAGCACCTCACACTTATCAGCATTAAACTCCATCTGCCATCTTTCAGCCCACTCTTCCAAATGGCCCAAATCTCTCTGTAGACTTTGAAAATCTACTTCATTATCCACAGCACCACCTATCTTAGTATCATTTGCATACTTACTTATCCAATTTTCCATCCCATCATCTAGATCATTGATGTACATGACAAACAACAGTGGACCCAACACAGATCCCTGAGGCACCCCACTGGCCACCGGCTTCCACCCTGACAAACAGCCATCCACCATTACTCTCTGGCATCTCCCATTCAGCCACTGTTGAATCCATCTTGCTACTCCGCCATTAACACCCAAAGATTGAACCCTCTAAACCAACCTTCCATGGGGAACCTTGTCAAAGGCCTTACTGAAATCCATATAGACAACATCCACTGCTTTACCCTCATCAATTTCCCGAGTAACCTCTTAAAAAAATTCAAGGTTTGTCAAACATGACATTCCAGGCACAAATCCATGTTGACTGTTCTTGATCAGACCCTGTTTATCCAGATGCTTATATATATTATCTCTAAGTATCCTTTCCATTAATTTGCCCACCACTGACGTCAAACTAGCAGGTCTATAATTGCTAGGTTTATTCTTTGAACCCTTTTTAAACAATGGAACAACATGCGCAGGACGCCAATCCTCCAGCACTATTCCCATTTCTAATGACATTTGAAATATTTCTGTCATAGCCCCTGCTATTTCTACACTAACTTCCCTCAATGTCCTAGGGAATATCCTGTCCCTAAGACTTATCCACTTTTATATTTTTCAAAAGTGTCAGTACTTCCTCCTCTTTGAATCTCATAGTTTCCATAGCTACTCTTTTTTCCCCTTACCTCAGAGTTCAATATCCTTCTCCTTGGTGAATACCGAAGAAAATAAATTGTTCAATATCTCCCCCATCTCTTTTGGCTCTGCAGATAGCTGTCCATTCTGGCTCTCTAATGGTCCAATCTTATCCCTCGTTATCCTTTTGCTATTAATATAGCTGTAGAAACCCTTTGGATTTACTTTCACCTTTCTTGCCAAAGCAACCTCATATCTTCTTTTAGCTTTTCTTATTTCTTTCTTAAGATTCTTTTTACATTCTTTATACTCATCTAGCACCTCATTTACTCCATGCCTCCTATAATTATTGTAGACCCAAAGAGATTTTGTGAGCACATTAAGGGAAAGCGGGTAACTAGAGGGAGAATAGGGCCACTCAGAAGTAAATGCAGCCACCTATGTGTGGAGACGCAGGAGTTCGGCAAGCTCCTCAATGAATATGTCTCCTGTTTTACTAGCAGTGGAGTCCAAGAGCAGAAAGGGAATGGGAATTGAAGTGGCTAGCAACCGGGAGCTCCAGCTGACCCTGGAGTTCAGAGCAAAGTGCTCAGTGTAATGGTCGCCCAGTTTATGCTTCTCCTCAACTACCTTCCCCCCCATCTACATCACCAAGCACCTTCACCCTCATCCATCCGTTCATCACCCACCCCCAATCCATTTTCCTTCCCCACCCTCCTGTTCCCTTCTCCCAACCATTCCTCCCTCTGCTTTTATCTTTCATTCCCTACCTTCCTTATCACATTCCACCCGTTTGTATTCTCCACTTATCACCTTCATCCTTGGTTACTATCTCACCCCTTCTCCTCCAAATGCCTCACCTGGCAAATAAAACCGTCCTGGAAGCTGTCGGTAACTGCAGGGTAGGTGGCACTGGAGCGGGGAATGGAAAAAGCAAAGTGAGGGGGTAGGGAGCCCCACGATGACTCAACGTGTCCTGTCGGTAGTGGCATTCTGAAGAAAGTGTGTCCTGTTGGGGACTACAACGTGAGCTGCAACAATAGCCACGCCAAGGCCAGCGCCATCGGTGCCTAGTTTTAAGGTGAAACTAGACCAACTGGGAGCCATTGGGTCCCTGTCACACGGGAGGCCTGGTCCCCCAACGCAATATTCCACCACTCACCCATAGCCCTCACAGGAGGCAAGGAGAGATTTAGAGCGGTTATCATTCAGTCAGTGAGCTGTAGATGTAGACGACATGACGGTAATCACAGGGCAACATATCAAGATGGCGCAAGAAATTACCCATGACGTACTGCGGCTGTTTCGCTGAGTGGAGTATCTTGTTCCGCTCTATGATCTTCTCAACCTTAAATGATAACCTCTAATTCTAGATTGCCTCAGAAGGAGAATGTAAAACGCATATTAGCACTAAAAAATATTAAGGATCTTGCAAGATTCAATCAAATCCCCTCCCATCTTGTTCAAAAATATACTTAAGGGAAGGAAATCTTTCACTCATTGCTCATTATTCCCCAGACGACACCTGCAAAATGGAAGGTTCAGAAACCGCCGAGACCATCATATCGGGGAATAACATCCCATAAATAACAACTGAAGAGTTATTTTAATCTTAACAAAAACATTTACAATGGTTATCAGACAATCCGCTCAACACAAACATATTTGAAAAGAATTCATCACTGATCTAAAGGTTAAGCTCCTGATGAACAGTCCTGACAGTTTGATTCATTGAAGTTCTCCTACAAGACTTGTCAGACTCAAATAATGGAGGATTTCCCCACCCCTGGCTGAGTGGACAGTACCAGGGGTCAGTCTCAGAGAAAGGTGCACTCCATTCAGGATTGAGATGTAACATTTCTTCATATAAACAGTGGTGAATCTCAGAGAATTCTTAATCTCAGAAGACTGTGGAGGCTGTTGTTATATTAATTCAAAGCAGAGATGAATAGATATGTGTATATTAAGTGAATCGGGAAAATGGCACTGAGGTAGAAAGCTTGTCAAGATAGGTGGTCTACTGCAGTGAAAATCCTGCTCCTTAAATTGTGAGAACCAGAAGCAGAGAGAACAGCAATGGAGTGAAACTCAGGAAATAAGGACTTCACAATAGTTTCCACTCAAAGCAGCATCCACCAGTCCCAGTAAAACTCACAAGTGATGAATGGATTGAGTAGAGAACATTAAAACTATGGCTTAGGTTGAAGAGATATTCAGTCACTGATAATTGAATAAACTTTTGCAGGAATTCGCCACTGAGCATAGGATTTGATTCCTTCACAAGTCTGGTACAGCTAGAGAGTGATCTTCATCAGTTTCTATCCCAAGCTCCTCCTGAATTAATAAAACAATGAAAATGTCAATGGTCAAGTTACTGTAGTTACCTGTCAACAGAACAATGAATTGAATGAATTACCTTTATTGTCATTCAGACCTTTTGGTCTGAACGAAATTTCGTGCCTGCAGTCATACATATATTAAAAGTAACAAAACCACACAATAAACACAAATTTAACATCCACCACAGTGAGTTCATCAAACACCTCCTCACTGTGGTGGAAGGCAAAAGTCTTAGAGTCTCTGCCTTCTTCCCTCCTTGTTCTCCTTCTGCGCTGAGGAGATCCAGGCCTCCAGGCCCGTCCACCAGGCCCGCGGCCGAGCCTCCGAAACCGGGCCGCCTCACCAGAATGCCGGAACACCGCCACAGGGCCTGCTGCTGGAACGCTGGAGCACCACAGCTCCAAAGCCAGGTCACCGCTGGAACGTCGCTGGAGCACTGCAGCCCCGAAAGCCAGGTCGCCGCTGGAGCACCGCAGCCAGGTCGCCGCTGGAGCACCGCAGCCCCGAAAGCCAGGCCGCCGCTGGAGCACCGCAGCCAGGTCGCCACTGGAGCACCGCATCCCCAAAAGCCAGGTCGCCGGAACGCCACTGGAGCACCGCAGCTCCGAAAGCCAGGTCGCCGCTGAAGCTCCAAAGCCGTGTCGCCGCTGCTGGCAGCTGGAAGGCCACCAGCTCCGTCATTAGGGCCTCAGCATAGATGGAGACGGTGAATGGGAACACGACAAGAGAAGTCAGATCCCCCCGAAGGGAGAGACTAAAACCCTGTTTCTCCCACCCTCCCCCCCCCCCACACACATACACAGCCTAATAAACCAAAATAATCATTAAAAAACAGACACAAAGACAAAAATTAAATTAAAAAACAGACAGACTGCAGGTGAGCCGCAGCTGCCAAGCAGCGCCACCTCTTCCGGAATGAGGGAGTAAGATCCGCGTGGCTATTCCCACTTTCCCTAATTACATATCTTGTTTTGGATTATATGGGGAACAATGGCTTCTCAAAAGGTTTGCAGCGAGAGTCATGGAAGGTAATGATAGGGGTTGAAGAGCAAGTGGAAACCAGGTGGGGTAGTGGGAGAAGGGATGGGATAGGTTAACAAAGTGAGACGTAATGAAAGCTGGAATTAAGCAAAAAGCAAAAGGCTAGATGAACTCAGAGTCAAGCATGATAGCCTACATAAAGTGAGATGGAGGGGTGAGACAGATGCTGGTCGAAGATATGTGGTACCAGGTAAGGTAGCAGTTAGGATGATGGGCAGATGAAGTCAGGTTTTGGGGCATGACTGGAGGGTGAGAAGAGGCGTGAAATGTGAAGCCAGAAGAAGGATCACTGGTGGAAGGCGACAGTGGGAAGGGTATTGGGGTAGTTCTCTAAAATTCAATGTTTATATGGTTGGACTATAAGCTACTTAAGCGGAATATGAGGTATTGTTCCTCCAGTTTTCACGTTGTCTCACCTTGGCAATCGAGGTGGCCCAGGACAGAAAAGGAAGGGGTTAAAGTGGTTTGGAACTGGGAGATAAAGAGAAAGCATTGAATGGTCACATTGGCAATGTCATCTGAGCCTACTTAAGCATGCTGTGCACAGTTCATTCTGGCCTGAGCTCGTGATTTTGATTACTTACATAGAACTGTTTCTTGTTTTTGGGATACCCTTCCAGAACAGCATCAATCAAATCAGTTGCCTGAATAGAAAGTGTGATAGTTGATGTTAATACACAGGTCAGCAGCGGTTCCACCAGAAACCACAACTTTCTTTCCTGAAACCAAATCATAGACAATAGACAATAGGTGCAGGAGTAGGCCATATGGCCCTTCAAGCCAGCGCCGCCATTCAATGTGATCATGGCTGATCATCCCCAATCTGTAGCCCATTCCTGCATTCTCCCCATATCCCCTGACTCCACTATCTTTAAGAGCCCTATCTAGCTCTCTCTTGAAAGTATCCAGGGAACCGGCCTCTAACCGCCCACTGAGGCAGAGAACTCCACACTCACAACTCTCAGTGAGAAAAAGTGTTTCCTCGTCTCCGTTCTAAATGGCTTACCGCTTATGCTTATGCCTGGTTCTGGACCCCCAACATTGGGAACATGTTTCCTGCCTCCAGCTTGTCCAAACCCTTAACAATCTTATCTGTTTCAATTAGATCCCCTCTCATCCTTCTAAACTTCAGAGTGTACAAGCCCAGCCGCTCCATTCTCTCAGCATATGACAGTCCCGCCATCCCGGGAATTAACCTTGTAAACCTACGCTGCACTTCCTCAATAGCAAGAATGTCCTTCCTCAAATTAGGTGACTTAAATTGCACACAATACCCCTAGTGTGGTCTCACTAGGGCACTGTAGAACTGCAGAAGGACCACTTTGCTCCGATACTCGACGCCTCTTGTTATAAAGGCCAACATGCCATTTGCTTTCTTCACTGCCTGCTGATCCTGCATGCTTACTTTTATAGACTGATGAACAAGGACCCCCAGATCCCGTTGTACTTCCCCTTTTCCCAACGATTCTATTTAGATAGCAATCTGCCTTCCTGTTTTTGCTACCAAAGTGGAAAACCTCACATTTATCCACATTAAACTTAATCTGCCATGCATCTGCCCACTCTCCCAACCTGTCCAAGTCACCCTACATTCTCATAGCATCCTCTTCACAGTTCATACTGCCCCCCAGCTTTGCAAATTTGCTAATGTTACTTTGAATTCCTTCATCCAAATCATAGATGTATAAAGTAAATAGCTGCAGTCCCAGCACCGAGCCTTGCGGTACCCCACTAGTCACTGCCTGCCATTCTGAAAGGGACCCGTTAATCCCTAATCTTTGTTTCCTGTCTGCCAACCAATTTTCTATCCATGTCAGCACTCTACCCCCAATACCATGTGCCCTAATTGTGCCCACCAATCTCCTATGTGGGACCTTATCATATGCTAGAAACTTAAGAGTCGGAGTTATATAACACATCAATGGGCCCTTTGGCTAGCCATTTACCCCTTCTACACTAAGCTCTATCCATACCTTAGTATCCTTCTATGCCTTCCCAGAAACACTACCTCTCTGGCAGTACATTCTGGATTCCAACCACGCTCATAGGCAAAGATTCAACAAGATCTATGCATTTTCTATTTTAATATGCCTCAATCAGGTCACCCTTTGGTCACATCCTTTACTTCAGAGCATATTAGCCCAGCCTACCTGATCACTTCCCAAGGTGAATCACTTTAAAAAAAAATTTAAATTTTAATTTATTAGAAGCAAATGTACAAAAATAGAACCAACGGTATATAAAATTATAGTTATTGTACAGCTTCAATTTTAACTTTTTAGCTATGAAAGGAAAGGAGATAAAGCAAGAAAAAGAAAAAGTAAGATGTGCAAAGATAGAGCCCCGAGACTACCAAAGTAGTGTCGCCAAAGAGTGAATAAAAGAAAGAGAGGAATAGAAAAAAAATAAAAGGACAAAAAGAAAAAAAGAGAAAAGTGGTGATATACCTGCCTCTCATCCTTCCCCATCCACCTCACCCAGCCCGTAATTAGATTTAAATCCACAATTGTGTTGCGCCATACTATCCTTGTAATAAATCAACGAATGGTGTCCATGACTTGGAAAAATGATCTGTTTTTTCTGCCAAGACAAGTCTAATATTTTCAAGATGTAGTGTCTCAGACATGTTTATAATCAACATCTTAAGAGTAGGGACTGATGTATGTTTCCAAAATGTAAGTATTATTTTTTTCGCCGTTATCAGCCAGAACAGGCTTCTGAGGTACCTAGAATGATCAATTCCGTGTCGGGATCCAATTTTATTTTTAGTGTTTTTGAAAAAAAATTTAAAACCCCTCTCCAGAAATTATGTAACTTTATACAAGATTCAAAGGAATGGGTTATAGTTGCTTCCTGAAGGAGACATTTATTGCAAATAGGAGATACATTTGGAAAAATCTTATTCAGTTTAGACTTTGAATAATAGTCTGTGTAGTATTTTAAATTGAATTAACGAATGCCTAACGTTAAACGAACAGTTGTGTATATATAGGTTTTCCTCCCATCTGTCTTTAAAATTTTTTAGGCCAAGCTCATCTTCTCAAGCTCTTCTAATTACTTCTGACGATGGGGTTTCTATATTTAAAAGGGTGTCATACAGATATGATATTGTTTGAATCCGAGTTTCTATTCATGCATTCGTCTAGTGTGTCTGGCAACATAGATTGATAGTCTTGGATATATGGTTTCAGATAGTCACGTATTTGAAGGTATCTAAAATATTGACTACCTTTCAGATGATATTTCGACTGTAATTCTTGAAATGAGAGAAGGGTTCCCATCTCATAAAGATCTCAGAGTTTTTTAATTCCTAATCTTTCCCAATTTGTGAACGTTTTGTCTAAAATAGACGGCTTGAATGAAGGGTTGTTGGCAATTGGTGAGAGAAGAGATAAATTTCTCAGTTTAAGGGTTGACTTCACTTGTTTCCAGATTCGTAGGGTACTGTGGATAATTGGATTTTTCTTTCCCAAGGTGAATCGCCTCTGCACAACTACATCCATCCAGTGATGATTGGAACTGCACAACATACTCCAAACTTCGTCAAACTAATATTTTTGTAAAGTTGCAGCTGTTATATTCTGTGCTCTGACCTATACAGGAAAGCATGTCATGTGCCTTCTTCTATTTACCTGTGTTGCCACTTTCAAGAAATTATGGACTCTATCCCTGAAGTGTCTCTGTCCATCCGCATTCTAGAGCACACTGCCATTTACTGTGTATGTGCCAAAATGCTTCACCCTACACTTGTCAGGATTAAATTCCATCTGCCCATTCTCCACCCAACTTTCCATTAGAACTATGCTCAGCTGTATATTTAGACAACCTTCACCAGCATCATCAACTTTCATGGCATTGGCAAACTTTCAGGAGGCATTCAATATTTATCACCAGCATGGGGTATCAGCTGAAATCCATATATACAAAGTCTATAACTGCATCAACCTTTTTGATCACTTCTTCAAAAAACTCAATTGGATTCATGAGACACCACCTCCTATGTACAAAACTGTACTGACTATCCATAATCAGTCCTTGCCCTCTAAATACATGCATATCTTATCCTTCAGAATACTCTCTGGTAACTTTCCCACCACAGATGTTAAACTCTCTGGCCTGTCATTCCCAGGCTTTTCTTTGCAGCCCTTCATAAATGGAGGCACATTTCCCACCCTCCAGTCTTCTGGCATAATCTCTTATATTTAATGATGACTCACATTTCTAGCTTCCCACAGTGTTCTTGGATATAACTGGTCAGGCTCAGGAGATTTGTCTATCTTCATATGCTTTAGGATCTTCAGCATTTAAACCACAATACTGACCACCCTCAAGACACTTCCATCTTTTGCCCCAAGTTCCTCAGTCCTCATGTCTTGGAGAAATAGTAATTGAGGGCCTTAACATGACCTGTGGCTCCACACAGAGCTGACTGCTTTGAATCCTTTGGGGGCCTACTCTCTTTGTGGTTACTCTTGCTCCCGTGATGCACATAAAATCTCTTGGAAATATCCTTAATATTACCTGCAAGAGCTATCTCCTGCCCCATTTTTGCCCTCCTTCTTTTGCGTGCTCCATGGTTCCCAAAGTTCCTCCAGGAATACACTTGATCCAAGCTTCCTATACCCACCCCAAGTCTCTTTCGTATTCTTGACCAGAGCTTCAATGTCTCTCGTCATCCTAGCTTCCTTACGCCCAACTGCTTCGTCTTTCATTCTATCAGGAACATGTATGTCCTGGACTCTTGTCAGCACACGTTTAAAACCATCCCACTTTCCGAACTTCCTTTTCCTGCAAACAACCTGTTCCAATCAACTTGAGCGTGTTCCTCTTTAATACCTTCAAAGTTGGCCTTGCCCCAATTTAGAATTTTAACTGGCAGGCCTGCCTGTCTTTATCCATAACAATCTTACAGCTAACGGAACAGTGGTCGCTGGTCCCAAAAGGTTCATCTACGAACACTTCATCCACTTGCCCCACCCAATTTACTAAGACTAGATCAAGTGTTACCCTCTCACATGTGGGGCCCTCCGCATATTGCCTAAAGAACATTTCCTGAACACAGTTGTCAAATTCTGCCCCATCTCAACCTTTTGCACTATAAGAGTTCGAGTCAACATTGGGAAAGTTTAAATCCCGTACTATGACAATTAGTTAAACCTGCAGTTGTCTGCAAGCTCCTGCCATATTTGCTCTTCTAATCCCCATTGACTATTTAGGTGCCTGTAGTACACTTCCAACAAGGTGATCATCCCTTTCTTACTTCGTGGCTCCATCCATATAGCCTCTGGATCAACCATCAGTAATGTAATCTCTGACCACTGCCATGACATAATTCTTAAACAATAAACAACTCCCCCTCTCTTTTATCCCCACCTCTATATCTCTTGTAGCATCTGTACCCTGGAACATTAAGCTGTCAGTCCTTAGCCATATTTCTTTGGCCCCCTTCGATCAAGGCTGACCATGGGTGTCTCCAGGGTTCTATTCCACATATGGAGGACGCCTGTGCGTGACTTTGTTTAACGTGGGGAGAATGGTGCACAGACAGCCACCCCACGGTCTGACAGGTCTGGGTCAGGGTCCAGTGGCATGGAGGCCAAGACGACCTTTTCTGCTGCAGCCTTCATCCGCCTTCCCAGCTGTTCTGACGCTCCACTAAAGTCAGCCATTGTCCTCCACCTGTTCCACCGTTGAGGTCTTGGTTGGATTGCTCTTTGTCAGAGACCTCCCCCTCAACCTCACTGCCATGGGTGGCCCCACCAGGAGCATCGCTCTCAGGTACACACAAGCTTCTCCACCATGACAAGGTGACAATCCACGGAGAGCAATAGCAATATCAGATTAATAGCTGGTGGTCGAGGCAAATATGATGGTGGTGATAAGTTTTCAGATAGGCACATATAGCATGTACAGGCAGGAGAGATTGGTTTAAATTGGCATCCTGGGATCCAAAGTTGGAAGTCAGCAATTGTGATTGGAAGGTAAAGGTTAGGATTAGTATGTCTCAAAGGAAGGTTAAGTATGGAGAGACGAAGGAATATGGTGAAGCTGATGAGCTGAATGAATATGGTGAAGCTTTATTTCGCTGCAAGGAGTATTGTGGGGAAAGCAGGTGAACTTATTAGACCTTGGATCGTTGCTTGTGATTATGATGTGGCCATTCCAGAAATGCAGTTGCAAGAGGGATATGAATGGCAGCTCAATGTTCCAGGATTTTAATGTTTCAGACGTGATAGAGGGAGAAAAGGTGGAGGAGTTACTCTACTAATCAGGGAGACGGTCACGGCGACACTCGGAGTGGACATACCTTTGTCTATGAGGCAATGTGGGTAGATCTCAAAAATAAGAAAGGTGCAAGAACTCTAATGGGATTGTAGCATAATCAGCAGGAGATAGAAAAACATTTAAGATTGTTTTAAATAGGGATAACACTGGACCTTCTGGGGAGGTGCTAAATTGGAGTAAGGCAAGTTGCATTATTAGGCAGGAGCTGGGGAGGGGTACACTGGGAGCAGTTGTTATTGGCCAAGCACATCTGACGTGGGAGTCGTTTACAGGCAAGTTGATCAAAGGTCAGGACAGGCTTATTCCAGTACGGATGAGCGCTAAGGATGGAAAAAATAAAAGTGAGTTTATACAAGGTTTAAGAAGATTAAATCAGAGAGGACCTTTGAGGAATATAATGTCGGAAGAACTGGTATGTTAGCTTTCATAGCAAAAGGATTTGAGTATAGGAGTAGGGAGGTTCTACTTCAGTTGTATAGGGTCTTGGTGAGACCACACCTGGAGTATTGCGTACAGTTTTGGTCTCCAAATCTGAGGAAGGACATTATTGCCATAGAGGGAGTGCAGAGAAGGTTCACCAGATTGATTCCTGGGATGTCAGGACTGTCTTATGAAGAAAGACTGGATAGACTCGGTTTATACTCTCTAGAATTTAGGAGACTGAGAGGGGATCTTATAGAAACGTACAAAATTCTTAAGGGGTTGGACAGGCTAGATGCAGGAAGATTGTTCCCGATGTTGGGGAGGTCCAGGACAAGGGGTCACAGCTTAAGGATAAGGGGGAAATCCTTTAGGACCGAGATGAGAAGGACTTTTTTTCACACAGAGAGTGGTGGGTCTCTGGAACTCTCTGCCACAGAGGGTAGTTGAGGCCAGTTCATTGGCTATATTTAAGAGGGAGTTAGATGTGGCCCTTGTGGCTAAGGGGATCAGAGGGTATGGAGAGAAGGCAGGTACGGGTTACTGAGATGGATGATCAGCCATGATCATATTGAATGGCGGTGCAGGCTCGAAGGGCCGAACGGCCTACTCCTGCACCTAATTTCTATGTTTTCTATGTTTCTAACTCAAGCAGGTGATTGTGCCGGGATCTCTGTTGTTTGCGGTTTATATAAATGATGGATGTAATGTGATGTGTTGGTTAGTAAGTTTGCAGATGACACCAAGATTGCGAGAGTCGCAGACTGTGAGGAAGGCTGTCATATAGTGGAATATAGATCAGCTGCAGAAATGGCAATTGCAGTTTAATCCGAGCAAGTGTGCGATGTTGCGCTTTGGGAGATCAAATGCAAGGGGAAAATATATAACTAATGTGAGACACTTAACAGCATTGATGCACAAAGAGATTTTGGGGTCCAAGTCCATAGCTCCCTGACAGTTGCACAAGTAGATACAGCGGTAAATACAGCATGTGGAATGCTTGCCTTCATTGGTCTTGACATTAAGTACAAGAGTGACTCAATGATCCAGCTGGATTGAACTTCGGTTAGCCCATATTTGGAATATTGTGTGCTATTCTGGTCGTTCCCATACAGCAAGGATGTGGTGCAGATGAGGTTTACCAGAATGGTGCCATGATTTCAGGATATTAGCTACAAAGAGAGTTGGACAGACTTGGATTGTTTTCTCTGGAATGCCAGAGGTTGAGGGGAGACAAATATAAAACTATATTTTATGAGGTATAGACAGGGTAGACAGTTGGAACTATTTTCCCCAGGATGGAAGTGTCAATAACTAGAGGCCACAGCTTTAAGGTGAAAGGAGGTGTGCAAGGCAAGTCGCTTTTATTTTAAACAGAGGGTGGTGAGTGCCTGGAACACGCTACAAAGGTTGGGGGGAGGCAGAGACGTTAGTGGCATTTAAAACACTTTTGGATAGGCATATGGATATTCAGGGAATGAAGGGATATGGATTACGCGCAGGATAAGACTTTGTCTTGGTGCCATGTTCAGCCTGATACTGTACTGTATTTCTATGTTCAATATTTGACACAGACATCCTGGCACCAAAGGCCCTGTTCTTGCTGTACTAGTTAATATTAACCATCTCATTCCCTGTACAAATGCCCCAAGCGGGTGTCTCTATCTCTAATTGGACCTTAATTCATACTTACCATTCTTTTTCTTTTTCGCCATTCTTTGATGTATCGCTTTCGTTCATTATGAACCTGGATAAGAGGAGAGAGGATTAAAGAATAGTTATATCCTCCCTTCTATTCACTAACAATTGCTGTTCCTTTTCAATATAGCCCCAAGAACTTTGCCCATTCACATCCTGTTCAAACTCTTTAATTAAATTTACACCCATACAAAAGTAAAAGATAATCTTGGTCACTAGTAAATGTATGCAAATTGACCCACTGGCCCAATGCAGCACGCTTCTACTGCTCAGGGAGGTAAGCAGACCAGGCAGCATCTGTGGAAGGAAATGGGTCGTTGATAATTGGGGTTTTACAGCATGGAAACAGGCCCATGAGCACAACTCATCCATGCCAGCCAAGATGCCCCATCTAGACAAGCCTCATTACCTACCTTTGGCTCATATCCCTCAAAACCTTTCCCAACCATGTACCTATCCAAGTACCTTTTAGATGCTGCTATAGTATCTACCTTAACTATCTCCTCAGGCATCTAATTCCATACTCAGATTCATATTAAATCTTGCCCCCCTCACCTTAAACATTCATCCTCTTGTGTTTCATTCCCCAAATCTGGATAAATCTACCTTATCTATTCCTCTCAAGATTTATCCACATCTATAAGATCACCCCTCAGCCTTTTGCCCTCCAAAGAATAAAGTTCTAGCTTTCCCAACCTCTCTCTATACCAGGCACATGCCGTCAGGGTAGGCAAGGTAGGCACTGCCTACCCTGACTAAAATTATGAAATGGCAATCATTAAATATAAATAGTAAAGGCATGGGAGAATTATGCCTATGTAAGAGACCGATCTCCTGCCGCTCACTGGCCTCACTCATGTCCTTAAATTCAGACAGCGCGATTGAGGTTACTCGGCTGTGGGAATTTAAGGATTTGCAGGAAGTCGCTGACATGAGCAAGTCGGCGAACGGCAGGTGACAGGTGTTCCGACGGAGAGCACTGCCAAAGGTGAGCGGGCCGGCAGAAGGCGCTGAAGTGGCGGCCAGTTCAGCTGTCGGGTCCCGGTGGCCGCTCCCCAAGCTGCTTCTATCCCCAGCTACAGTGCGTGGCTTCACGCCCGGAAAGCTGCGGCAGCGGTGAGTGAGTGAAGATTCCAGTACTTTGTGATAAGTACTTTCTTGTGATTTTCACCATTGCTCCTCACATGTCCAGCCTACAACCTCTATATATCGCTCAGAACCTCTAGTCCTGGCACCATCCTCGTAAATGTTCTCTGTGTCCTTTCCAGCGCTGGCAGTATCACCGACACCCTCCTTCTCAACACTCATGCCCTCCCCACAACTTTACCCCTGGCACAGACTCTCCACACGCTGTGAAAGGAACTGTCCCCCCAATTGGACTAGGAAGCCTTGGGCAAATTGACTTGTCACTGTTTTTATTTATTTACTTATTTAACGGGGCGAACAATCTGCGCGGTTTATTTTTAAAGCGGACTGAGTGCCTAACCTGAGTAATTACTCACGGGACGTGCCTGCTCTATACCTCAGCCCTCAAGTCCTGGCAACATCCTCATAATCCTTCTCTACATTCTTTCCAGCTTAATAACATTCTTCCTCTAGTCTTCTTCTTTCATGTTCTTATGCTATATAGTGGCTCACCCCTGCTGTACACATTGTTGTGCTATTGGAGTGTTAAGTGCAAGGTCTGCAGTAGTACATGTACTGTATTATCCAGCAATGGGCATTGCAGTAGGTGTTGCATTGTCTGGGACTGTGTGCCAGTCACAGGTTGTTGTACCCTCGATGTAACCCCATTTGTGCATTGTCACCATTGACCGCCTGACCCAGTTCGTAGTCGGTTGAGACATCTCCAGTTCAGCCAGCGTTCATCAGCACCTGGTGGTAAGTGCTCTGCTGCTGGTGTGCCCATCTTGGTGGAAATAGGGACAGTGGCTAGTTTGTTCTTTCACATCTGGAGGCAAGCTTCAGTTGTGTTGTTTCCAATGGGGTGACGCTGGTTAGGAGGTTTTTAAGGGATTTTAACCACCTAGGAGGGGGAACATGCTGTGTAATGGGTGTCTATCGTCCGTCAGTTGTTTCAGATGTTCTGTCGTACTTGCGACAGCTCTCCTGATGTCTGGGGGGGGGGGGGGGGGCTATGCCAGCCAGTAGGTAAACGTTTATGTTCGTAGATCGGAGGCAACCAGTGATGCTACGGCAGATGTCATTTAAGGAAATTATCAAATATGTTCAGGAAAATTTGCTTAGGCCACATGTGGAAGGCCCTATAAGGGAGAGGTCAAAGCTCGACCTGCTCTTAGGAAATTCACAGGTGTCTGTGGGTGACCCTTTTTGTACAAGGTATTGAGGTTGGGACGCTATGTTATAGTTGTGTAAGATGTTGGTGAGGCTGCACATTTTGTACTGTTTTCACTTTTGTTTACCCTTTTCACCAAAAGTGAAAACAGAAGAGATACGAATGGTACAAAATACACTGCCCCTGCTCCAATTCATAGAAACATAGAAAATAGGTGCAGGAGGCGGCCATTCGAGCCAGCACCGCCATTCATTGTGATCATGGCTGATCGACCCAATCAATAACCCGTGCCTGCCTTCTCCCCATATCCCTTGATTCCACTAGCCCCTAGAGCTCTATCTAACTCTCTCTTAAATCCATCCAGTGACTTGGCCTCCACTGCCCTCTGTGGCAGGGAATTCCACAAATTCACAACTCTCTGGGTTAAAAAGTTTTTCTCACCCGAGTCTAAAATGGCTTCCCCTTTATTCTAAGACTGTGGCCCCTGGTTCTGGACTTGCCCAAAATTGGGAACATTTTTCCTGCATTTAGCTTGCCCAGTCCTTTTATAATTTTGTATGTTTCTATAAGATTCCCCCTCATCCTTTTAAACTCCAGTCTTTTCAATCTTTCCTCGTATGACAGTCCCGCCATCCCAAGGATCAATCTTGTGAACCTACGTAGCACTGCCTCAATCACAAGGATGTCCTTCCTCAGATTAGGAGACCAAAACTGTACACAATACTATAGATGTTGTCTCGCCAGAGCCCTATACAACTGCAGAAGAACCTCTTTACTCCTATACTAAAATCCTCTTGTTATGAAGGCCAACATTCCATTAACTTTCTTCACTGCCTGCTGTACCTGCACGCCAACTTTCAGCGACTGGTGTACAAGGACGCCCAAGTCTCACTGCACCTCCCCCTTACCTAACCTAACCTCATTGAGATAATAATCTGCCCTTGTTTTTGCCGCCAAAGTGGATAACCTCACATTTATCTATATTATACTGCATCTGCCGGTATTCCGAGGCTGTACCCTCCACTGCCTTCTGTGGCAGAGAATTCCTGATTCTCTACAAATTAGCCCTAAAGTAGTTGCTTAGGTAACAGATAATGAAGTACAGCTGTAGCGTAGCTGCCTTGTTGAGCGCAGCCTTGTTGAGGTGAAGTGTCTTGGTGCGTTGTGCCTGTGGCACGAGGGTCTTCGTAGAGGAGGCTACACGATTTGAAATTCGTGATTTTTTAGCCCACTGAAGAAATGGCATGCAAGTCGGTACAGTGTGTTTCCTACAGGATGTGGGAAGTCGGGGACACTGCTGGTGCTTCTGGAAACTACACCTGCAGAAATTGTGTCCACGTGCAACTCCTGGATAAACAGGTTGGGGAACTGGAGCAGCAGTTGGATGACCTCAGGGCCACCCGGGAAAGCGAGAGTTTCCTCAACAAGACCTTCAATTAGGTTGTCGGATCAAAGATACAGGAAGAGCGATGAAGGGTGACTGTGAGAAATAGGAGTAAACGTGGAGTGCAGGAGACCCCGGTGGCTGAACCTACTGAAAACCGGTGCACCCTCTTGGGAGCGGATGACACAATAAGATTGAGTGGTAGCCAGGGCTTTGATTCCAACGCTGGTGCCGAGGCTCAAAGGGGAAGAGTGACGTCAGGCAGAGCCATAGTGATGGTAGACGCCATCATTAGAGGTATCGATAGGAGATTCTGCGGCAGCAAGCAAGACGCCAGCATAGTGTTTTGCCTCCCTGGTGCCAGGGTCCAGGACGTCTCGGAGCGGCTGGACAGCATTCGCAAGAGTGAGGTGGAGCAGCCGGAGGTTGTTGTGCATGTTGGCACAAATGATATAGGGGTCGGAAGAGGAAGGAGATTCTGCAACAAGAATTTAAGAAATTGGGTGGAAGACTGAAAAGCAGGACCTGCAGGGTAGTGATCTCAGGATTGTTTCCGGTACCTCGTGCTAGTGAAGGTAAGAATAGGAAGATGGGGGAAATGAATGTGTGGCTGAGGAGTTGGTGCAGGGGGCAGGGATTTGTATATCTGGATAATTAGGATCTCTTCTGGGGCAGGGGTGACCTGTATAAAAGGGACGAGTTGCACCTAAACTGGAGAGGGACCAACATCCTAGCGGGAAGGTTTGCTAATGCCACACGGGAGGGTTTAAACTAGATTGGCAGGGGGGTGGGATCTCGTGCAGGACAGAGGCACGCGAGAGGCTAGAAGTTGGTATGGAGGGTGGTGTGGAAAAGGTTTGTGGACAGAATAGGCAGAAGAAAGCGGAGAGCAAGGAAGGAGGGTTGGTTTAAACTGCATGTATTTTAATGCCTGACGGGTAGGCAGATGAGCTTAGGGCATGGATAGGTACGAGCGACTGGGACGTTGTAGCCATGACTGAAACCTGGTTAAGGGAGGGACAGGACTGTCAGCTCAATGTTCAGGGGTAAAGGAGCTTCATGAGAGACAGGGGTGAGGGAAAAAGAAGAGGGGGGGGGGGGGGATGGGGGGGGCATTGTTGGTTAAGGGGGATGTCACGGCTGTGTTCAGAGGTGACATTACAGACGATTCGCCCAGTGAGGCTATATGGGTGGAGCTGAGGAACAAGAAAGGGATGATCACCTTGTTGAGGGTGTACTACAGACCCCAGAATAGTCAACAGGAATTAGGAGAACAAATGTGCCAGGAAATTGCAGACAGCTCATGTCTCGAAATTAGCAGTTGCCTGGGTGCTAATGGCCACCTAAAGTGCCGGCGGGCAACCTAAGCTTCGCACTGCAAATACTGGTTTATACCGAAGATAGGCACAAAAAACTGGAGTAACTCAGCAGGTCAGGCAACATCTCTGGGGAAAAGGAACGTGACGTTTCGTGTCTTTTCAGAATGGCAGGCAGTGACTAGCGGGGTACCACTAAGCTCAGTGCTGGGACCCCAGCTATTTACAATATATATTAATGATTTGGACGAGGGAATTGAATGGAACATCTCCAAGTTTGCGGATGACACGAAGCTGGGGGGCAGTGTTAGCTGTGAGGAGGATGCTAGGAGGCTGTAAGGTGATTTGGATAGGTTGGGTGAGTGGACAAATGCATGGGATAAATGTGAGGTTATCCACTTTGGTGGCAAGAACAGGAAAGTAGACTATTATCTGAATGGTGGTCGTTTAGGAAAAGGGGAGATGCACCGAGACCTGGGTGTCATGGTACACCAGTCATTAAAAGTAGGCATGCAGGTGCAGCAGGCAGTGAAAATAGCGAATGGTATGTTAGCATTCATAGCAAAAGGATTTGAGTATAGGAGCAGGGACGTTCTACTGCAGTTGTACAGGGCCTTGGTGAGACCACACCTGGAGTATTGTGTACAGTTTTGGTATCCTAATCTGAGGAAAGCCATTCTTGCCATACAGAGAAGGTTCACCAGACAGATTCCTGGGCCAGACTTTCATATATAGAAAGACTGGATAGACTCGGCTTGTACTCGCTAGAATTTAGAAGATTGAGGGGGGATCTTATAGAAACTTACAAAATTCTTAAGGGGTTGGACAGGCTAGATGCAGGAAGATTGTTCCCGATGTTGGGGACGTCCAGAACAAGGGGTCACAGTTTAAGGATAAGGGGAAAGTCTTTTACGACCGAGATGAGAAAAACATTTTTCACACAGAGAGTGGTGAATCTGTGGAATTCTCTGCCACAGAAGGTAGTTGAGGCCAGTTCATTGGCTATATTTAAGTTAGATGTGGCCCTTGTGGCTAAAGGGATCAGGGGGTATGGAGAGAAGGCAGGTACAGGATACTGAGTTGGATGATCAGCCATGATCATATTGAATGGCAGTGCAGGCTCGAAGGGCTGAATGGCCTACTCCTGCACCTATTTTCTATGTTTCTATGGTTCTATCTTATAGAGGTATACAAAATCATGATAGAAATAGATCGGGTAGATGCACAGTCTTTTGGCCAGAGTAGGGGAATCGAGGACCAGAGGACATAGGTTCAAGGTGAAGGGGGAAAGAATAGGAATATTAGGAATCCAAGGGGTAACCTTTTCACACAAAAGGTGGTGGGTGAATGGAACAAGCTGCCAGAGGACGTGGTTGAGGCTGGGACTATCCCATCATTTAAGAAACAGTTAAGAAAGGTACTGCATATGGATAGGACAGGTTTGGTGGGATATGGACCAAGTGCAGGCAAGTGAGACGAGTGTAGCTGGGAAGTTGGCTGGTGTGGGCGAGTTGGGCTGAAGGACCTGTTTCCACACCTTATCACTCTATTCACAACTCTTTGGATTAAAAACCTTTTCCTCATCTCCGTCCTAAATGGCCTACCCCTTATTCTTAAAGTGTGACACCTAGTTCTGGAATCCCCCATCATGGCAAAGATTTTTCCTGCATCAAGCCTGTCCAATCCCTTACAAATTTTATATATTTCTATAACATCCCCTCCCATCCTTCTAAACTCCAGTGAATACAAGCACAGTCAACCACACTTTCATCATATATTAGTCCCGTCATCCCGGGAATTAACCTGGTGAACCTACGCTGCAATCCCTCAATAGCAAGAATGTCCTTCCTCAAATTAGGAGACCAAAACTGCACACTATACTCCAGATGCGGTCTCACCAGGGCCCTGTATAACTGCAGTAGGACCTCCTTGCTCCTAAACTCAAATCCTCCCACAATGAAGGCGAACATGCCACTAGCTTCCTTCACTGCCTACTGTACCTGCACGCTTACTTTCAGTGACTGATGTACAAGCACAACCAGGTCTCGTTGCACCTCCCCTTTTCCTAATCTGACACCATTCAGATAATAGTCTGCCGTCCTGTTCTAGCTACGAAAGTGGACAACCTCACATTTATCCACATTGTACTGCATCTGCCCACTTACCCAACCTATCCAAGTCACCCTGCAGCCTCATAGCATCCTCCCCTCGCAGCTCACACTGCCCACCCAGCTCACACTGCCCACCCAGCTCACACTGCCCACCCAGCTCACACTGCCAACCAGCCTTGTGTCATCTGCAAAAGGTGAGGTACCCTCCCTGATATTAATGCAAAAAACAATTAGAACAAAACACACAAAAGTCCATCATAGTGCAAGAGATGTTCCATAATGTTATGATGTCAAGATAGGATTAAGCTTGAAGGTAAACACAAAAGGCTTTGAGTAACTCAGCGGTGAGGCAGCATCTATGGAGAGAAGGAATGAGTAATGTTTCGGGTCAAGACCCTTCTTGAGACTGATTAAGGTTGTGCAGATTGGTTATAGGACATGGCATTTGTAGGAAAGTAATTGTTCCTGAACCTCATAATGTAGGACTTCAAGCTTCTGAACCATCTGTCCAATGGTAGCAGCGAGAAATGGTCCTTGTCCGGATGGTAGGCATCGTCAAGGATAAATGCTACCTGTTGAGGCAGCGCCTCATGACTATGCTTACAATGGAGGGGACAGCTGTGTCCATGATGGACTAAAGTGAGTGCATCACTCTCGGCAGCCTCTTGCATTTGTGTGCAGTGGTATTTTGTACCTGATGTCATGATGCAACCAGTCAAGATACTTTCTGTGGCACATCTATGGGAGTTTGTTGGGAGTACCTTGCTCCTTCTGGTTTCTCTCACATTCTACGAGATAACTGCAGGTATCACTGCCTATTGCAGGCCTTAACTCACTTTCTCTCGGGTGCTACTGGTTTTTGTATGCCTCACTTCACTTCCTCTCACTATTGGCCAAATGCATAAGACTTGCCCAATATGATGGACATGGTGGGCCAATGAACCTGCTTCCGTGCTGTACAGCTCCATACCACTACAACATGCAGAATAACAGCTTCACCTGCTCTTTATCTTCTGGGGTAACATGGTTGCTTGCAGATTTAATCTTCCATAGTTTCTCCCGATACAAGGGACATTCTTGCTTTAATGCTGTGATTTCCACTGACATTTCTTGGGTTGTCATCGAGTTATTTAGCTCTTTAAGTTCTAATTCAGATACAAATGGAGGTTAATGTCCACTTCGATTTCACAAACTAGATATAAAATAAACTCTATTTTGTCATTGCTTCATAAAAGAAGGGATAATTACATTCTGTTCTGCAGGTCCCATAACAGAGCCTTTTATCCACAGTAGGTGGCTCAGAAGACAGAGGTTTAAGGTGATAGGGGAAAGATTCGATAGGAACCTGAGGGACAACTCTTTCACACAGAGGGTGGTGGGTATATGGAATGAACTGCCGTAGGAGGTAGTTGAGGCAGGTACTAAAACAGTATTTAAATCTCTGGAATTCTCTGCCACAGAAGGTAATTGAGGCCACTTCATTGGCTATATTTAAGAGGGAGTTAGATGTGGCCCTTGTGGCTAAAGGGATCAGGGGGTATGGAGAGAAGGCAGGTACAGGATACAGATTTGAATGATCAGCCATGATCATATTGAATGGCGGTGTAGGCTCAAAGGGCCGAATGGCCTACTTCTGCACCTATTTTCTATGTTTCTATGTTAAAAGACTCTTCGTCAGGTACATAGATAGAAAAGGCTTGGAGGAATTGGGACCAAATTGAGCAAATAGAACTAACTTACATGTGGTAACTAGATCAGCATGGACGAGTGGGCCGAAGGGCCTGTTTCGTTGGTGGATGACGCTATGACTCAGTGGGCATTTTTCTTTCTGAGATTGGGGGCAGTAGAGGAGGTTGCATGGTTCAAATGATAAAGTACAGGAAAAGTTTTTAAGTTTATCAAAAAGTTTAAATCACACCAGTGGAGCATCTCACCTCTGTAACCACTGTCTGTTTTAAAGTCACTGCAGTTCATTAATGAGGATTGATTTAGAAAGTCAGCTGCAGAAATGGGCGTTTCTGGAATTGGCTGGGAAGTCAAGCCCCAAGATGGCTGAAAGGATGATCAAAAACTCTGGAAACAATTGATATGGAGGGTACTGAGCACAGAGGGGATTAGACAACCCAGCTGTTTGTCAAGGAAGCCTGATGTGCAGGATCTAAAATTGAGGCAGGCTTTAATTATGATAGTGCTGATAGAGAGGAACAATTTGCATTGGTTGGAATTGTTCATCTTTGTGTAGAATCTAAAAATTATTGTGAGACCTTTTAGGAGAATTTGGGAAACGTACATACAAACAGGTAATGATAGCTTGGAAGTCTCTCCCATTAACAATGTTCATTTTACATCTGGAATTGCAATCTGTTAATGTACATGAAAAGATAGGGGTGGGTCATGAATCTGCAATCTCCTAAATTTAGGATTTATGGTGACTATGTTTTAGTTATGACCTCTAATTTTTTATTTCCTCACCTGAGAAACATAGAAAATAGGTGCAGGAGGAGGCCATTCGGTCCTTCAAGGCAGCACCGCCATTCATTGTGATGATCATGGCTTATCGTCCCAAATCAATAACCCATGCCTGCCTTCTCCCCATGTCCCTTGATTCCACTAGCCCCTAGAGCTTTATCTAACTCTCTTTTAAATCCATCCAGTGATTTGGCCTCCATTGCTCTCTGTGGCAGGGAATTCCACAAATTCACAACTCTCTGGGTTAAAACGTTTCTCACCACAGTCTTAAATGGTCTCCCCTTTATTCTAAGACTGTGGCCCCTGGTTCTGGACTCGCCCAACAATGGACTCGCCAAACATTTTTCCTGCATCTAGCTTGTCCAGTCCAGTACTGAGTTGGATGATCAGCCATGATCACATTGAATGGCGGTGCAGGCTCGAAGGGCCGAATGGCCTACTCCTGCACCTATTTTCTATGTTTCTATGTTTCTATGTTTTATAATTTTATATGTTTCTAGAAGATATCCCCTCCAGTACATCTGGGAGATTGTTTGTGAAGACAGATCCGAAGTGCCTTTTCAACTCTTCTGCCATTTCCTTGTTAACCATTATAATTTGACCCGTGTCTGCCTTCAAGGGATCCATATTTCACTTTGCTACTCTCTATCCCTTAACATATCTACTGTCCTTTATATTTCAAGGCCAGCTTCCCCTCGTACTTCATCTATTCAGCCAATATTTCCCGTTTTGTTTCCTTCTATTGTCCGATGAAAGTTTTCCAATCCTCTGGCTTCCAGCTACTCTTTGCTGTGTTATAAATCTTTTCTTTTAGTTTTATTCTATCCCTAACTTCTCTTGTCAGCCACGGTTGCCTCCTACTCACCTTAGAATCATTCTTATAGAATTTTTCGAGGATGTAACTAGTAGAGTGGATAAGGGAGAACCTGTGGATGTGTTATATCTGGACTTTCAGAAGGCTTTCGACAAGGTCCCACATAAAAGATTAGTATACAAACTTAAAGCACACGGTATTGGGGGTTCAGTATTGATGTGGATAGAGAACTGGCTGGCAGACAGGAAGCCAAGATTAGGAGTAAATGGGTCATTTTCAGAATGGCAGGCAGTGACTAGTGGGGTAACGCAAGGCTCAGTGCTGGGACCCCAGCTATTTACAATATATATTAATGATCTGAATGAGGGAATTTAATGCAACATTTCCAAGTTTGCGGATGACACGAAGCTGGGGGGCAGTGTTAGCTGTGAGGAGGATGCTAGGAGGCTGCAAGGTGACTTGGATAGGTTGGGTGAGTAGGCAAATGCATGGCAGATGCAGTATAATGTGGATAAATGTGAGGTTTTCCACTTCGCTGGCAAAAACAGGAAAGTAGACTATTATCTGAATGGTGGCCGATTAGGAAAAGGGGAGTTGCAACGACACCTGGTTGTGATGATACACCAGTTATTTAAAGTAGGCATGCAGGTGCAGCAGGCAGTGAAGAAAGCGAATGGTATGTTGGCATTCATAGCAAAAGGATTTGAGTACAAGAGCAGGGAGGTTCAACTGCAGTTGTACAGGGTCTTGGTGAGGCCACACCTGGAGTATTGCGTACAGTTTTGGTCTCCTAATCTGAGGAAAGACATTCTTGCCATAGAGGGAGTACAGAGAAGGTTCACCAGACTGATTCCTGGGATGGCAGGACTTCCATAGGAAGAAAGACTGGATAGACTTGGCTTGTACTCGCTGGAATTTAGAAGATTGACAGGGGATCTTATAGAGACTTACAAAATTCATAACGGGTTGGACAGGCTAGGTGCAGGAAGATTGTTCCCGATGTTTGGGAAGTCCAGAACAAGGGGTCACAGTTTAAGGATAAGGGGGAAGTCTTATAGGACCGAGATGAGAAAATCATTTTTCACACAGAGAGTGGTGAATCTGTGCAATTCTCTGCCACAGAAGGTAGTTGAGGCCAGATCATTGGCTATATTTAAGAGGGAGTTAGATGTGGCCCTTGTGGCTAAAGGGATCAGGGGGTATGGAGAGAAGGCAGGTACAGGATACTGAGTTGGATGATCAGCCATGATCATATTGAATGGCGGTGCAGGCTCAAAGCGCCGAATGGCCTATTCGTGCACCTATCTTCTATGTTTCCTTTTTGGAATTAAATGATCCTGCGTCTTCAGGATTATGCCCAGAAATTCCTGCCATTGCTGTTCCACCGTCATTCCTGCTATGATCCAGAGGTAACATTTTTTCAATTTCATCTATAAACCCCTTTCTTCTCATCAGCTCTGCAGAAACCTCCTCTAATAATGCACCCCCTCAATACTGGTATCGCATTTCAGAATATCTTTTGCAACCTCTACACCAGTTCCACTTCTAGGAATGAAATTGGCAGAAAAGATTATTACTAAGCTAATCACCTAGAGCAGGGGACGGCAACTTAGTTCTGCATAGGGGCTGGACGCATGTCTGTGAGCGGATGGCGGGCCACATCTATCACATGTACACAGGCCCCCAGTTGCTAGCAAAGATCATAGTAGCTCCTATAATCTTTGGTTACTAGTTACGGGCGCTCACGAACATGGCGTACCTACGACCCTATTGCCTTTGCTCTGTCCTGAAGGCGGTGGCTCACATATTCACATTCACTCGTCCCCGGCCGAGTGACAACCCCGATCCCGACAGCAAAGCCCAGACAAAAAGGTGCGTGACAGTGTCGGCGGCTTTGCATAGGAGGTTTGGCGCAGCTCCGCCATTGCAGCTGCCAGCGCAGGCCTCCTTGTGTGACTGCGCCTAGGCGCCACAACCTCGGGCCCGGGAGGTACTGGAGTTGACGGAAGTCGGCAGGCCGAATAAATATGTAGAAAAATACACATGCGGGCTGGATGATTTTGGGTTACGGGGCCGCATTCGGCCCGGGGGCTGTAGGTTGCTGACCCCTGATCTAGAGATAGAGTTAAGTCACAGCAAACAACATAAAACATCAAAATCAGTATGTTGAGGAACCAATAAGGAAACATCAAATTTACATCTCGTATTGTTGAATGAGAAAGGGTTAATGAGAAATCTGGTAACTGAGGAACCTTGGAGAAGAATAAGATGGAATTTTCGATGTAGATTGGATGTAACAGTGTGAAATCAGGGTATTGACTCTAAACAAAGCAAATTATTTAAGTACGAGATATAGTTTGACTATGGTCAATAAATGGACATTGTACTAAATGAGTAATGGCCTACATTTAAATATTTAATTTACAACAAATATATATCACGTTAAGACAAAAATATAGAAAACGTTTCTAATTGTCACTGATAAGAACAGTTGAACAGCATTAAATCAAAAGAAAAGGGACAATGATTCCAATTTCAGGAATAAAAAAACAAAAATCAGATTTCATTAATAATGGGGAAAGGGATGCAGAATAACATAGTTGTCTGGTAAAAAAGGTTTTACATGATAAAAGCTTCTTTAGATTATAAAAAGGGAAAGATTTGCGAAAGGGAAAAATATGCATTTCATTATTTTAAACATCTCTCTTAGATTATCCCTCAGCTGCACAATAAAATCAAACACAGCTTATCATTAGACACAAAATGCTGGAGTAACTGCAGCTTATCAAAATCTATTTTCATAACTGAAAAGCTCCTTCTCAGACCAAGCATAGACTAGGCGACCTTTCCACTGAACACATGCACACTGTCCGCCAAGGCCTGCTGGGTCTCTGGGTTGCTAACCATTTTACCTTCCCTTTCCATTCCATTCCCGTTACCGACATTTCTGCCCTTAGCCTCCTCCATTGCTAGAGCTAGGCCACACATAAACTGGAGGAATAGCACCTCATATTCTGCTTGGGTAGCGTACAATCCAACAGTATAAACATTGATTTCTCCAATTTTACCCAGTACTCCCACCCCCTCTCTTTCCTATTCCCTCGCACAGCAGAGCGTACCCTTTCCCTCCCATCTCTCACCCCAGTCACCCTGCTCCTTTCCCCTCTTTCATAAACATCTCCCATCCCATAGTCCCTTATTTCCCTTTTATCCCCCCCCATTTTCCAAATGTTCCCTTCCACCTATATCTCTCCCTCTGCCTTAACATTTAATTCCCCATCTCTCCTTATGCAATACCCTTTTATCTCAATTTCACTCCCAGCCTTTGTCACTTACTCCACCGAACTGCCAACCAAAGCCCCCTCACCTGTATCCACCTATCACTTGCCAGGCATTGTCTGTCTCCACCTCGCTTTTCCAGCTTTCTCCCCACTACTCCACCAGCATCTGCCCAAAATGTTGCCGGATCATTCCCACTACAGATGCTGCCAGAGCTGCAGAGTTCCTCCAGCACTTTATGTAGAGCTAAAATGCAAATGCTTGAGTCATTGTATCACATTGTCTGTGTAATTGATGAAATTACACTCATCTATAAATATTGGCTCACACAAGGTTTACCTCACGTTCCTGTACTACCTACATTCGGCCAAACAAAGAGAAAGCATAATCACCACCTTGATATTCGCATCCCACCGTTAGAATTCTCCAAACACAGCCTCCTCACCCCACACTATGTAATTTTATCCTCCACCTATTTATTCCCCGTTATACCTGCTTCCATTTGACGACAGCTCTGTTGAAGGTTTTGAAGCTTTTCACTCTGTTCACCTATCTGTTTATCTAGTGTCTTCAGATCAGCTTCACCAACAACTGTAAATTGTTCCTGGAGGGAATCAGACAACAGTCAACCATAAGCAAAGGGCACAATCATCCACTAGACTCTATGATGCAAAGATGATCATCAGGATGTTGCCTAGTATAGTGCATTTCAATATTGAGGAGAGATGGTAATATGGGTTTGACTTCCTTGGAGCAAAGGAGCAGATGGAAGAATGAATTAAGGTAGACCAGATTACGAGGGGAATAGATAGGATAATCACAATAATTTCTCCTTAGGAATGATATCCACAACCAGAGGCGTAGAATCACAAAATAATGTAGAACAAAAACTTTGGCTTGACTCATCCAATGCCAACCAAGATGCACATTCACGTCAGTCCCATTTGTCCGTGTTAGGCCAAATTCTGCTCCTACTCTATTTACAAGGTTTCAGATGACACGACGTCGTGGGCCAGATCACAAACATTGTCAAGACAACATACAAGAAAAAGATAAAGAGCTTAGTAACATGGTGCCAAGGCAACAACCTCTCCCACAATGCTAGCCAGAAGAATAAGCTGCCAGCCTAGTCCATCCCTTAACCAGGTTTCTGTAACGGCTATATTGTCCTAGTCACACGTACCTACCCACACCCAGTGTAAATCTACCTTAACCGTCAGACCTCTCGCATTGAAATAAATGCAACTTAAACCATCAATACCTCTTCGCACCCTTCCATGTTCCTGTCTATCCTATCTACTGAAGTCGCTTTCGTCGCCTTCTGTACCGCCTTCCAGCTTCTCACTTGCCTGCCAATCTAGATTAAACAGCCCCGAGTAGCACTCGCAAACCTACCCGCCAGGATATTGGTTCTCATATGTTCCAGTACAACCTGTCCCTCTTGTACAGGTCAGCTCTGCCTCATAAGAGATCTCAATGGTTCAAAACTGCATCCCTGCCCACACCAACCCCTCAGCCACACATTAATCTGTCTTCTCTTCCTACTTTTATTCTCACTAGCATGTGGCTCCGGGAGCAATCCTGAATTTATTATCCTACCAAAAACCATCCCCACCATCCCAATCTCTTCCCAGTGCCCCACCTGGACTTGCACCAATTTCTCCCCTTTCCCCTCCATTCCTATCTCTGGCTTCACAATTCACACAAGAAAAGGTATTCTTGTCCGACACCTTTTGCCTTTTCATCTCTGGCCTTTGTCCAACCATCTGCCTGTCAAAACTCCCCCATCCCTCATCTGTATCTACCGATCACTAGCCAGGATTTGTCCTGACTCTCTTCTCATCCAGCTTTCTGCTCTATCACCACAATCAGTCAGATGGGTCCTGACCTGAAACGTCACCTATCCATCTCTAGAGATGTTGCTTGACCCTCTGAATTAATCTAGCACTTTGTGCCTTTTTTTTGTAAACTAGCATCAGCATCCTTGAAGTTCTGCTTTTAAACCTATTCCCTTTCCTGGTGGTCACCCATCTATTTTCTGTCCTGGAGGCATTTTCATACAGAGGGTGGTGGTGTATGAAACATGCCAGATGAAGCAGTTGAGGCAGGCACAATAACTTTTAAAAGACATTTGGATGTCTTTCCACATTAAAGGTTTAGAGGATATGGGCCAAGCATGGGTGTGGGATTAGCTTGGATGGGGCATGTTGGTCAGTATAGACATGTTGGCCAGAAGGGCCTGTTTCCATGCTGTATGACTCTATAACTATCTGTAAATGTTGTTACAGTACTTGCCTCAACCACTTTTTCCGGCAGCCTGCTCCATATACCTACCACACCTTCTATGAAAAAGCTGCTCCATCAGTTCCTATTAAATCTTTCCTCTCTCACTTTAAACCCAGTTAACGGTTATCTAGTTGTTGATTCTCCTTCCCTGGGAAAAAGACTATGCATTCACTTTATCCAAGCCCCTCATGCTTTTATATACCTCTCTCAGGTCACCCATCAGTTTTCTACTCTCTGCAGAATAAAGACCTTGCTTGCCCAACTGAAGATGGACACAAAATGCTGGTGTAATTCATCGGGACAGGCAGCATCTATGGAGAGAAGGAATGGGTGAGGTTTTGTATCGAGATTCTTCAGACTGGAGTCAGGGGAAAGGAAAACAAGATATATAAATGGATGTAGAGAGCTATAAGAACAAATGAATGAAAGATATGCAAAAAAGTAACAATGGTAAAGGAAACAGACCATTGCTAGCTGTTTGCTAGGTGAGAACGAGAAGCTGGTGTGATTAGGGTCCGGGAGGGTTGGAGAGAGGGAAAGCAGGTGTTACTTGAAGTTAGAGAAATCAAATGTTATACCACTGGTTGTAGGCTGCCCAAGCGAAATATGAGATGCTATTCTTCATCTCATGCTGCCCATCTCTCCTCTAATCCAGGCTCTTTTGGAAATGTTGATTCCATGTTTCAGATGCTATCTATAGACCTACTCAAGAGTCTGACATACAAATCAAATACAATTTTCTCACCTGATCAGCAAAGTAGATTTTCTGTTTCCCATATACCTTTTCTTTTATTTTCCCATCTTGTGCTAGCTGCTCAAGGGCTTTCACTGCAGCCTGCCACAAAATATTTGATGAAACTGTTACCATAACAAAACACTGTTTGAACAGGTTGCAACATTTACCCAATAAATCATAATAAAGGACACTAATTAAGTCGTCAAGTCAAATTCAAGTTGATACGGGTACAATTAAATCAGAATATAACTTTTGCCACTAATGCATTCCTAGAATCCACTCCACAGAACTGTCTGCCAGTGCTTCCTTGCAGCCCTCGTCATTCTGATGTGGTCCTCCACCCTCGGACATTTCTCCAAAACATCACTTTTGAAAAATTGATTAATCCTGTTGCACACTGATCAAACCACAGAAATATTATTTGGATGAGAATATATATGGCAAGATTAGCAAGTTTACAGATGATACAAAATTGGGTGGTTTTGCAGGTAGTGAAGATTGTTGTGAAACATTGCAGCAGAATCCTGACTGATTAGCCAAGTGGCTGAGGAATGGTCGATGGAATTGAATACAGAGAAATATGAGCTGTTTCATTTTGGGAAGTCTAACATGGGCAGGACCAACACAGTGAATGGTAGGGCTCTTGGTGGTGGGGGTGTTGTAGAGCAGAGGGATCTAGGAGTATAGATGCATGGTTCCTTGAAGGTGGAGTCGCACTTGGGAGTACTGTGTTCAGTTTTGGTCACCTAGCTATAGAAACTATACCATTCAGCTGGAAAGAGAGCAGAAAAGATTTACAAGGATGTAGCCTGTGATGAACTTGGGCCGCCTCAGACTTTATTCTTTGGAGCATAGGAAACTGAGGGATGATCTTATACGGGTACATAAAATCAAACAATCAAGGGACTGCCCCATAGTAACACAAAAAAATCTTACCGTTTTCCCAAAATGATGTTCTTGCTGGAGATTCCCAAAAATATCCTGCGCACTGAATGGCCGATTCTGGTCAGTTAAATACTTTAAGATAATGGCCAAAGCTAAAAATAATGCATCAAAATATTATATTATTTTATTGAAGGGAATTATTTACACCCACTAGCATCTTATTTGGTTGTCTTATTACTCTCTGGGATTTGAGAGTACATTTGCTCCAATGTCTCTATGCTCCCCAAAACCTCTCAATATTCAGCTATTGTGCATTCTTTTGTACTGTTATACCTCATCAAATGTATTTTTTACATCTATTAATTAATTTCCAATTGTTATTTTTATACCCATCAAACATGTTTGTAATACAGTGCGGGTCAAGCAGCATCTCAGAATATGGATAGGTGACGTTTTGGCTTGGGACCCTAGTCCAGTCCAAAGAAACATTAGTTATCCATGTTCTCCTGCAATGCTGCCTAACCCATTGAGCTACTCCTGCACTATGTCTTCTTTTGTAAACAAGCATATGCATGTCCTTGCTTCGGAGTTCAAGATAGCCACAAAATGCTGGAGTACTTTAGCGGAATAGGCAGCATCTCTGGATAGAAGGAATGGGTGACGTTACGGGCCGAGACCCTTCTTTAGAATATCTTTACGTAAACTAGGACCTTCTACGTCTCAAACAACCACACTGATTTTGTATAACAATCAAGCCTTCGCATTCAAATCCTAATATTGATACATGTAGTCAAGTAAAATCAAATCAAGGAGCTAGATACTCAACTTCCTGGCCCATGGACTGCAATCAGTGAAGATAGATGACAACTATCCTCCATGATAATTCTCAACACCTGTACCCTGCAAGGATGCATTCTTGGCTTCTTACTATATTCCCAATACACTCACGAATGCATCTGTATTCTGCTGACTCCATTTACAGAATTTACAAATGATAGCACTGTAGTGAGCCAAATCTTGAACAATGACAAGACAGAGTATAGGAAGGAAATATTAGGAGGGCTTAATAACATGGTGTCAAGATAACAACCTCTCCCTCAATGTCAGCAAAACAAAGGAGCTAATCACAATCATACTTTATTAGCCAAGTATGTCTTGCAACATACAAGGAATTTGATTTGCCATATAGTCATACCAATAAAAAGCAAACACACACAAAATACATTTTAAGATAAACATCCACCAGTGACTCCTCCACGTTCCTCACTGTTATCCTTTCTTTGTTCTCCTGCGGTCGGGGGCCTCGAGCCTTCCATTATCTATTGTTGACAGGGCGATCTTGACCCTGACAACAATAGACAATAGATACTGCGTCAGGGCGATCAAGCTCCCGCATCAGGGGGGGATCTCAGCCATATGGGGGGTAGGGGGAAAGTATCTGAAGATGTTGGTGAGAGTTGTAGGGGACATGGCAACCTTCCTAAGCCTTCTAAGGAAGTAGAGGTGTTGGTGTGCTGTCTTGGTTGTTGCTTCATATGGGTGGTCCAGGAGAAGTTGTTGGTGATATTGTCTCAGAGGAATTTGATATTGTCTCAGATGGTTTTCCACCATCTCTACTTCAGCACCGTCAATCCAAACTGGGGTATGGGCATCCAAACTGGGGTATGGGCACCGTTTTGCTTCCTGGTCAATCACTATCTCCTTTGTTTTGTTGACATTGATATTGGCCTAACTTGGGCAGGTAGGACTCGTGTTGGTTGGCATGGGTAAGTTAGGCTAAATAGCCTGTTCCACCCTTTATTATTATGACTCTAAAACCCAGCAGCACATGAAATCTCGTCATAGTATTTTAAACTAACCAATGCCCTTGGATTGAAGATGAGTCTCGGCCTGAAACATCAACCATTCCTTCTCTCCAGAGATGCTGCCTGTCCCACTGAGTTATGCCAGCACTCTGTGAAACATCCCTATCCATATTCTCCAGAGATGCTGCCTCACCCGCTGAGTTACTCCAGGTTTTTGTCCAGATTTCTATTGCAATGCCAACTTAAAAATCAAGCTTTACACAAAAAAAGCTGAAGAATCAGTGATCCTGAAGGATCTGAAGAAGGGTCTCGACCCGAAACGTCGCCCATCTCCTTCGCTCCTTAGATGCTGCTGCACCCGCTGAGTTTCTCCAGCTTTTTGTGTAACCCTCGATTCTCCAGCATCCGCAGTTCCTTCTTTAACACTTAAAATCAAGCTTGTCACATTCCCCCAGAATCCACAATATTTAAGATATTTAGTGCAAATAAAAGCAGATTTCTGGTAAAACTCAGCAGGTTCAGCATCAAGTGTGAAGGGAATGTCGATATTCCAGATCGAAACACTGATTCAGATTTTGAAGTTTACCATGGGAGATATGGTGAAATACCTTCTTACAACCACAGAATTTACAGATGACTGTTCAAACTTTGCTCATTCAGTTAAAAATACAACTGCCAAACCAGCCAAATGTAAAGGTCAGAGAATGTATGATGGGTGACTATTTGGTCCATCATCTGTGTTGGCCAAACCTACCAATGTTTCATCATGCAACTCTACTCTTGGAGTACAGAAAAGCATGGCTTCATATCATATCACGAGTCAAGTGTTTCATTGTCATATGCTCCGAAACAGAACAATGAATTTCTTACTTGTAGCAGCATTACAGATATATAAACAGAAACAGACACATAAATAAACAATAATGGTGTAAAGTCAAAATAATGCCCCCTAAGTCTATATAGCTTGGAGCCAATTTAGCGGTTGTGGTGTTTAACAGCCTGATGGCTGTAAGGTGTTTCTGCATTCTCTGGATTTCCCTTAATCTCTTCCCTCTGGTTTTTGAGCCCAGTTCAGTGGAATGCAGCCGTCCCACTTCACACTCGTGCCCCCTCACTCTCAGCCTGACCACACCCTCACTCCCCTCCCGCTCCCCCTTCCTCACTCTCACCCTGACCACCAACACCCCGCTCCCCTTTCCCCGAACTCTCACTCTGACCACCCCCTTCCCCTACCCCTCACTCACCCTGACCCCCCACTTCCCCTCTACCCCTGCCTTTCACACCCCGACCTCCCTTTCCCTCCCCCATTCTCACCCTGATCCCACCTTTCACTCTGACCCCCCTTCCCCCTCACCCTGACCACCCCCCGCTCCCCCTCTCTCACTCTCACCCTGACCCTCCCTCCCCTCATGATCACCTCCACCCTCCCCTCACCAGCTCCACCTTTCCTCACAAGTCCGGCAACAAGCTCAGCAAACCCATCGTATCCCCACTTTTGTGGAAACCCACCAGCACAATCCTTCTGCTTGCTCATTGCGCCCCCACGCCGAGTGTGACAGAGTCGGGCCGCGGAGGTGAAGATGGTCAGATCTTTGATCAGACGCGCAGCGGACCGACCGTTCCTCCCAAAGATCATAGAGCGGAGTAAGATACTCCACTCCTGCGAAATCTAATGCACTGAGGTGTAGTATGTGACATAGTCCGCTATAATCTTTGGTTCTTTCCCGCCTTTCGCTCAGCACATGCGCACAAGAACGGCGGGCCTTGCGCCGCCTGAAGCCCCGTTTCCTGGGCAACGGCTGGAGTGGGCCCGGCCCGGGTGGGAAGAGACGGCCCGAGTAGGCCCGGCCCGGGTCTGTGAAGCCAACGTTCCTCCCGAAATACCTCAACCTGACCCGCTCAGACGAGAGGTTTAAACTGAACCAGAATTGTAGCAATGCTACAAATTTTTGATATTTTAAAAATCAAGTCTGCAATTTACCCCATCAGATAAAGCATAAAAATAAGTTTAATTTGACACCTAATTCACTTTCATATCTTCAGTATTAAAAAAGTTATGGCCATTTTCATACTCGGAAATTAGCATCTTGTTCCCCATTGCCTTTCTATTGACGAAACTCAAAAGCTGTGATCGAGGACAGTCAAAAGCCCATAACTTTCTTAAAAATTAAGAGAACTGAATGAAATTTTCAGTTATTATAGACTGAAGCATTCTGACACAAATATGAAACAATTTTCATAAACACAGTTTGAGACAAAGTCAGCAAAGAAGCTTTTATTAAGAAAATGTACTGCAGAATAGATGCCTCTCCTTTGCTGTCCCCTAGAGGCACACCAAAGTCAGGAAAGTAAAGCCCTTTTATACACACAATTCTGCTGGCTTAACCTCCCCTCTGGCTCTTCCCAATCAGAGCCCTGAGGTGCACAGTCTATAGGTACATCCCCCAGTACCTCCCACATCATCCATAGAAGGGTTTCGGCTGGAAACGTCACCTATCTCCTTCGCTCCTTAGATGCTGCTGCACTCGCTGAGTTTCTCCAGCCTTTTGTGTACCCTCATACATATCATGTTCATACATGCGCATGGTAATGAGCAGTTACTTGACCAGGGGCGTGTAAGTAATATTCATTTATGTCATTAAGCATGCTCAGTTGCTATTGACCTGGCCTAGTTTCTGGTATTTTAATTGAAAAGCTGGTATTTGGTGATTATTGGCGCATCCCCCATCTCTGCCTGCCGCTATACAATGCTATCAGTGGTGCTCAAGGATGATGCTGGTTACCTCATTCACAACTATGTTAGAATCCTCGCCCGGATCTTCACAACCTTAGGTCTTTATTCTTTGGAGCGCAGAAGATTAAGGAGGGACTTGATTGAGGTCTTTAAAATTATGAAAGGAATAGACAGAGTTGACGTGGATAAGCGTTTCCCATTGAGGGTAGGGAAGATTCAAACAAGAGGGCATGACATGAGAATTAAGGGACAGAAGTTTAGGGGTAACATGAGGGGGAACTTCTTTACTCAGAGAGTGGTGGCTGTGTGGAATGATCTTCCAGCAGAAGTGGTGGAGGCAGGATCGATTTTAACATTTAAAAGTAAAGTGGATAGGTATATGAACGGGAAGGGAATGGAGGGTTATGGTCTGAGTGCAGGTAGATGGGACTAGGGGAAAATAAATGATCGGCATGGACTGGAAGGGCCGAGAAGGCCTGTTTCCCTACTGTAATGGTTATATGGTTATAACAGTGGGGGTTTAATCACTCTATTTCTCACAGATGACCTGAAATTAAAGCATATAATTAGTTAGTTACCTAATTGTAGCTAATTATAAAATTACATGACTAGATCTAAACATCTATCCATTTCTTAAGAAAAGATAAACATTTTTAGATAGATAGATAGAAAATAGGTGCAGGAGTAGGCCATTCGGCCCTTCGAGCCAGCACCACCGTTCAATACAATCATGGCTGATCATCCCCATTTTTAACATTTTTTAATTGCCTAAGTGTCCAAATAACATTCACACAATAATTCACAATATAACATGATTTTTAAATCTCATTTTCATGAATTTATAGGCCAAATGGAAGGAATTTAGTGTTTAATTCCCGTAAATTAATGGCCATTTAAATCAACTTGCGAGTGGGTTTTTGTGGAATGCGGTGGATTGGAACGTTGCGGTTTGCGGTGAATTTAACCCCCAGTCGGCAGGAAAAATACTGCGGTTCGTATATATTTTTTGTCCCCTTTTCGCAACATGAAACTTTGAGTAAAGGCTTCCTAAGAACCACGTTTTTATGTAAAAATAAACGGTGTACTTTATTTTATCCCCTACGTAAGGTCCGTCCCGTTGTCAGCGTTCACGGCTTTAGAAAACTATTTTTAATTCACTTGTGCTAATAAATGATCCAGCGTAGTTTAAAAATAGCTTCATAAAACAAATGTCAGAGCGATTTCTCTTTAGCAAAAAAATCCCGAGATGGATCGATTTGAATTGTCTGGAGAAAAACTGCATTTTAAACCTGCCCCCTTCTGAAAGGCGCCAAAGTCGCGCACAAGGGGAGTGGCAGAACTGCAACGCCGCTGAAGGTAAGTTTTATAACATACCTAATAATTGCTGCCAATCTACCTCTGCAGCTGAAAACAGAAACTTTGCAGATACTGGGAATGCGAATTAAAAACAGACATGCCGTAGAGGCTCAGACTGTCGGGCAGCGTCCATGGACAGAGAAAAGGGCCTGTCCCACTTGGCCGTCATTTACGCGTCACGCAGATGGCGAGTGAAGATTTTGTACATTACAAAATCCTGCAACGCCGCGCGTCACTGCCTATGTCATCGCGCACCATGCACGCATCACGTGCGTGTCATGACGCGCGCGTGTCACGAGGCAGGCGTCGTGACGTGTAAATCAGCTCCTCTCGTATCTTTGGTGACGAGTGGGGTATCGCAAGGCTTGGTGCTGGGACCGCAGCTATATACAATATATATTAATGATTTAGGTGAAAGGATTACAAGTAACATTAGCAAATTTGCAGATGACACAAAGCTGGGTGGCAGCGTGAACTATGAGGAGGATGCTATGAGTATGCAGGGTGACTTGGACAGATTGGGTGAGTGGGCAGATGCAGTTTAATGTCGATAAATGTGAAGTTATCCACTTCGCTAGCAAAAACAGGAAGGCAGATTATTATCTAAATGGTGTCAAGTTGGGGGAAAAGGGGAAGTACAATGGGATCTGGGGGTCCTTGTTCATCACTCAATGAAAGTAAGCAGGGCTGCCAACTCTCACACTTTTGGCGTGTGAATCACGCCTTGGAGCTATTTCTCACGCCCTCACGTTCATGACCGAGTTCTCACGCTGAGTTCAGTCCCTGCGCCAGTTTGTCCCTTTGCACCAGCTGCCAGCGCTCTATGCGGTCTGGGGAAGCGCGTCGGTTGACGGCTGTGAGTAAAGTTGCGTCTCTTCTTTTCTCTTTGGTCGAATGTGCAGCTGCCGACAATAACAACCAGGTGAAGCAGTTGTCAAACATGGGGGGGGGGGGGGGGGGGCGACCACAATGAGGCCAAGCATCTAGGACAGGGTTCGGACTACGGGCACACGGCCCGTAACCCGAAAAACCGCGTATTGTTTTTCAATTATTTTTCGCGGGGTCCCGACCTGGAACAGAAGCCACGACCACCCCCTCCCCTCAACATTAGCGGGCCGCAGCAATAGCAACGCTCTCACTGCAGGTTGCTTCAATTAAACCTCTCTCTCTTCCTTCTCCCCCCCCCCCCCCCCCCCTCTTCTCCCTCTCAATACCTTCCCCGCCCACCACTAATTCTGTTGCAGGCGAGCCAACCTGGGAACTGCGGCCAGTCCCTGGGACGCAAGCTAACCTGGGAACGGCAGCCAGTCTCTGGGCACACAGAATAGCAACTTGATCAGTATAGACAAATTGGGCCAGCCATGTACATGTTGTATAACTGACTCTGCAGATCTGAATGAGCTTAGAATTACCATTTAAGCAAAATTGCCCTCACTTTCCCCATTTTGATTTTTGACATTAATATCCCTTTGCTCTGTTAACAGCATTAAAGTACTTATGAGGTAGAGTCGGGAAAGGGAACATGTTATTTTTTTTTAGTTTGCTTTAATTTGTTAGTTGATTTTTTGTTGACTGCCATAATTTCTGAAATAGTCTTAAAGTAACTTAACTGATATAAAACAGTAATAATTGATTTTTGTCCAAACAATTGGAACTTGCATAAAATGTTTGAATTATTAGCAAGGCTGCCAACTCTCACGCATTGAGCATGAGACCCGCGCATTTCACTAAATTCTCATGCTCTCACGCTGATCACAAAATTATATAATGAGAATAGGACCTGTTTTGCTTAACAAATAGTGTAGGACGAAATTGCAGATGCTGGTTTAAACTGAAGATAGACACTAAAAACTAGAAAAACTCAGCAGGACAGGCAGCATCTCTGGAGAGAAATGTTGTTTCGAGTCGAGACCTTCAGCCTGAAGAGGTTGAAAACCAGCCATAAAACACAATGACTGGACATGTGTGTTATCCAACTAAGGGCAGAAATCAGAATCATGTGTTCATCTTTATTCACGTGACACCATAATAAATATATTACAGAAGAAATAATTTAATGGGGGTGGCACGGTGGTGCAGCGGTAGAGTTGCTGCCTTACTACCACATGGGTTTTCTCTGGATATTCCGGTTTCTCCCATATCCGAAAGAAGTGCAGGTTTGTAGGTTAATTGGCTTCTGTAAATTGTCCCTGGCGTGATAGATGGAATTGGTGTACGATAGATTGCTGGTCGGTGTGGACCTGGTGGGAGGAAGGGCCTGATTACATATATATTTTTACATATATATTTTAATTTCATTGAACCATATATGATTGAATATATGGCATTATTTTCATCTTGTTTCTATATTCAAAGGGTAAGGTTGAAACCATCTGAAGAAGGGTTTCGGCCCGAAACGTTGCCTATTTCCTTTGCTCCATAGATGCTGCCACACCCACTGAGTTTCTCCAGCAATTTTGTCTACCTTCGATTCTCCAACATCTGCAGTTCGTTCTTGAACAGGGTTGATTGATTTATTTGTGCAGAACAGTGATGGAAGTCTGACTTTTGCTTTGTTTCTCTGAGTTTTTCCTCTATATATACGCATAACAGCATAGTCATTCATGTGCTGCACCTGTTGAGCAGAGCTTGGCTCTATTGTGGAATGTAATTAGGAATGTAATTTAGCCTAACCTTATTCATACCTAATCCAATTTAAAGCATAAATGTTGCATCCAAGTGTAAGTTAAAAGACTCGCTACAGTATGCACCAGATTGTACAATTTCAAGCTGAAGAATGTAAAAGCTCCTTACCTCCACACTCCCTTCCCCCCCCCCCCCCCCCCCCGGTCGCTACGCTCACTCGCAATTTATCACTCTCAACTCTCACCCAATGTTGGCAGCCCTGGCATGCAGGTACAGCAGGCAGTGAATAAAGCGAATGGCATGTTGACCTTCATAACAAGAGTCTGAAGAAGGGTCTCGACCCGAAACGTCGCCTATCTCCTTCGCTCCTTAGATGCTGCTGCACCCACTGAGTTTCTCCAGCTTTTTGTGTAACCTCCCTTCATAACAAGAGGAGTTATGTATAGGAGCAAAGAGGTCCTTCAGCAGTTGTACAGGCAAATCTGTCCTTTGTCCTCACATCTGACACAGAAGGAGCGTATCTTCACATTAGAAGCGACAGAATCCTTTTCATTCTAGCAATGCTGAAAGTCAAGACCAAGGTAAGAACTGTGCTTATAAATGTTCAATGGTTCATTACTAGTCATATTTACTGAACTAAAGTGAAATTCAATTCTGTATACAGTTTAATACATGGATCGCCATTCATAATCACTATGACAAATCTTAAATAAGCATCTTGGATACGGTACAAGTGTATAAGAGTAGTAGATTGTAATAGTAGACAGAGAGGCCAGGTTTGGTGCTATTCTTCAAGTCTCAGTTGTAAGGTGCAGGGTTTGTTGTGTTGGTGGGGTTTCTGGGGGGGGGGGGGGAAGGGGAGGGAGTCCAGCGAACATTGTTGAGCCGGAGAGGGGAGGGGATGTAGGGAAGGGGATGTGGGAGAGGGGTGCGTGGGGGAGGGGTGTGTTGGGGGAGGGAGTATGTGGGAGTGGGGGTGTGTGTAGGGGAGGGGTGTCGGGGAGGGGATGTGTGTTGCAGGGGTGTGTGGGGGGGAGGAGGGTGAGGGGGGGGAGGATGTAGGGGGAGGGGGGTGTGGGGGGAGGGGGGTGGGAGGAGGGGGAAAGGGGGTGTGGGAGGGGGGTGTGTGGGAGAGGGGATGTGTGGGAGGGGGGATGTGTGGGAGGGGGAGGGGGTGTGTGGGAGAGGGGGTGCGGGGGGAAGGAGGTGGGAGAGGGGGGGAGGGGGGTGTGGGGGAGAGGGGGAGTGTGGGAGAGGGGATGCAGGGGGAAGGAGGATGTGGGGGAGGGAGAAGAGGGGATATATTTCTTGCTGTAGATTAACAAGCCTGTAATTACAACACAAAAATGCATTAATTTACATTTCAGTAAATTTATACTCATGATACTGCTGTAAAAATGTCTGTAATGTAATCAAAGACTCAGTCTACACATCTTCACAGTTCATAGATGTGGTTTGTGTTGGGCAGTGTTCAAGAGCTTGATGGTTGCTGGGAAGAAGCTGTTCCTGAACCACGATGTCACGTTTTTGGGCTTCTGAACAAAATAATGGGAGCGTAGTGCAATGACACACAGATAACTAATAAAATTAAAAAACAAGAAATTAATAATTAAATGCTAGTGTAAAAAATATCTGTCATTCAGCAAAAGACCATAATATCTCATCATTGTGGTTCATGTTGTGCAGTGTTCGAGCGGCTTGTAATTGCTGGGAAGAAGCTGCTCTTAAACGTGGAGGTCAGTTTTCCTGCTTCTGTTGGCTTTTCACACTGGTAGGGTGGTGTGGGTCTTTGATATTAGCCGCCTTGTGCAGGTAGAATCTCCTGTAGATTCCTTTGATGGTGAAGAGATCATCACCTGTGATGGACTGAGCAGTTTCTGTGTAACACACGCGTAACACCAACATCGTCACACTGTACAAGAACAAGGGAGTGCACCAACTACAGGGACATCTTACTTCTGAGTGTTACAGGAAAAGCCTTTGCCAGAGTGATCCTGCAAAGACTGCACAGTCATTCTGACTTGAGGCACAATGCGGTTTCCAAGGAGGTGGATCCACAATGGACATGATCTTCTCCCTGCGTCAAATACCAGGAAAATGTCAAGAGCAGCAAACCCCATTGTTCATGGCCTTTGTGGATGTTACAAAAGCTTAGAGGTGGTCATAGGTTTTGTGTGTGATTGCATTGATGTTCTGGACCCAGGACAGATCTTCGGAGACATGGACCACCTGGAACTTGCAACATAACATTCACCACCACTGCCCCATGAATGAATGCGAGGGAAGACATAGGGACTGACGAGGTAGAGTCACTGTTGAGGAATTGTAAAGGCAAGAAGACACTAATTGGTGTTATCTACAGACCCCCAAATAGTAGTAGGGTGTAAGTTGCAGCAAGAGTTAAAACTGGCATGTAACAAAGGTAATGCCACTATGGTGATGGGGGATTTCAATATGCTGGTAGACTGGGAAAATCAGGTGGGTTCAGGACCCCAAGAAAGAGAGTTTGTAGAATGCCTCCGAGATTGATTCTTAGAGCAGCTTGTAATGGAGCCGACCAGAGAAAAAGGCAATTCTGGATTTAGTGGTGTCCAATGAACCAGATATAAGAGAACTCGAGGTAAAGGAACCGCTTGGAGGTAGTGATCATAATATGATTCGTTTTAATCTGCAATTTGAGAAGGACAACGTTAAATTGGAAGTTACACAAAAAGCTGGAGAAACTCAGCAGGTGCAGCAGCAAGATAGAATAGTAGGTGATTCTTAAAGGGTTGACAGTGGATGTGCAATGGAAGGTATTTAAAGACTGCATGGATGAAGTACAAAAGTTGTTCATACCAGTTTGGCAAAAGAATAAATCGGGGAAGGTGGTGCATCCATGGATAACAATGGAAATCAGGGATAGTATAAAAACAAAAGATGAGGCATACAAATTTGCCAGAAAAAGCAGCCTACCGGAGGACTGGGAGAAATTCAGAATCCAGCAGAGGAGGACAATAGATTATGAAAGGAAACTGGCAGGGAACATAAAAACTGACTGCAAAAGTTTTTATAGATATGTGAAGAGAAAGAGACTAGTTAAAACAAATGTTGGTCCCTTGCAGTCAGAAACAGGTGAATTGATCATGGGGAACAAGGACATGGCAGACCAATTGAATAACTACTTTGGTTCTGTCTTCACTAAGGAAGACATAAATAATCTGCCGGAAATAGCAGTGGAAAGGGGGTCAAATAAGATGGAGGAACTGAGTGAAATCCAGGTTAGCCGGGAGGTGGTGTTGGGTAAATTGAACGGATTGAAGGCCAATAAATCCACAGGGCCAGATAGTCTGCATCCCAGAGTACTCAAGGAGGTAGCCACAGAAATAGTGGATGCATTAGTGATAATTTTTCAAAATTCCTTAGATTCTGGAGTAGTTCCTGAGGATTGGAGGGTAGCTAATGTAACCCCACTTTTTAAAAAAGGAGGGAGAGAGAAAGCGGGGAATTACAGACCAGTTAGTCTAACATCGGTAGTGGGGGGAAACTGCTAGAGTCGGTTATTAAAGATGGGATAGCAGCGCATTTGGAAAGTGGTGAAATCATTGGACAAAGTCAGCATGGATTTACGAAAGGTAAATCATGTCTGACAAATCTGATAGAATTTTTCGAGGATGTAACTAGTAGAGTGGATAAGAGAGAACCAGTGGATGTGTTATATCTGGACAAACATGAGGGTAGACTATTATCTGAATGGTGGCAGATTAGGAAAGGGGGACATGCAATGAGACCTGGGTGTCATGGTACACCAGTCATTGAAAGTAGGCATGCAGGTGCAGCAGGCAGTGAAGAAAGCAAATGGTATGTTAGCATTCATAGCGAAAGGATTTGAGTATAGGAGCAGGGAGGTTCTACTGCAGTTGTACAGGGTTTTGGTGAGGCCACACCTGGAGTATTGCGTACAGTTTTGGTCTCCAAATCTGAGGAAAGACATCCTTGCCATAGAGGGGGTACAGAGAAGATTCACCAGACTGATTCCTGGGATGTCAGGACTTTCATATGAGGAAAGATTGGATAGACTCGGCTTGTACTCGCTGGAATTTAGAAGATTGAGGGGGGATCTTATAGAAACTTACAAAATTCTTAAGGGGTTGGACAAGCTAGATGCTGGAAGATTGTTCCCGATGTTGGGGGAGTCCAGAACAAGGGGTCACAGTCTAAGGATAAGGGGGAATTCCTTTAGGACCGAAATGAGGAAAACATTCTTTACACAGAGAGTGGTGAGTCTCTGGAATTCTCTGCCACAGAAGGTAGTTGAGGCCAGTTCATTGGCTATATTTAAGAGGGCGTTAGATGTGGCACTTGTGGCTAAAGGGATCAGGGGGTATGGAGAGAAGGCAGGTACGGGATACTGAGTTGGATGATCAGCCATGATCACATTGAATGGCGGTGCAGGCTCGAAGGGCCGAATGGCCTACTCCTGCACCTATTTTCTATGTTTCTATGCATCTAAGGAGCGAAGGAGATAGGCGACGTTTCGGGTCGAGACCCTTCTTCAGACCGGAAGTGTCAGTGATGCAGTTAAACAAAGGGGACTATGAAGCCATGAGAGGGGAGCTGGCCAAGACTGGAAAGGGACCCTAGCAGGATGATGGTGGAACAGCAATGGCAGGAATTTCTGGGAATAATCCGGAAAACACAGGATCATTTTATTCCAAAAAGGAAGAAAGATTCTAAGGGGAGTAGGAGGCAACCGTAGCTGACAAGAGAAGTTAGGGATAGAATGAAACTAAAAGAAAAGATGTATAACACAGCAAAGAGTAGCCGGAAACCAGAGGATTGGGAAACTTTCATAGGACAACGGAAGGAAACAAAACGGGCAATACGAGCTGAAAAGATGAAGTGCGAAGGGAAGCTGGCCAGGAATATAAAGAAGGATAGTAAAAGCTTCTTCAGATATGTTAAGGGAATAAGAGTAGCAAAGTCAAATGTGGGTCCCTTGAAAACAGACACGGGTGACATTATTATGGGCAACAAGGAAATGGCAGAAGAGTTGAGTAGTACTTCGGATCTGTCTTCACTAAGGAAGACACAAACAATCTCCCAGGTGTACTGGAGGACAGAGGATCTAAGGGGGTAGAGGAACTGAAAGAAATTGTCATTAGGCGAGAAATTGTATTGGATAGGCTAATGGGACTGAAGGATGATAAATTCCTTTGGCCTGATGGTCTGCATCCCAGGGTCCTCAGGGAGGTGGCTCTAGAAATAGTGGATGCATTGGTGATCATTTTCCAATGTTCAATAGATTCAGGATCAGTTCCTGTGGATTTGAGGATAGCTAATGTTATCCCACTTTTCAAGAAAGGAGCGAGAGAGAAAACGGGGAATTACAGACCAGTTAGCCTGACTTCGGTGGTGGGAAAGATGCTGCAGTCAATTATTAAAGAGGTAATAATGGGGCATTTGGATAGCAGTAAAAGGATTAGTCCAAGTCACCATGGATTTATGAAAGGGAAATCATGCTCGACTAATCTTCTGGAATTTCTTGAGGATGTGACAAGTAAAATGGATGAAGGGGTGCCAGTGGATGTGGTGTATCTAGACTTTCAGAAAGCCTTTGATAAGGTCCCGCATGGGAGACTGATGACTAAAATTAGAACACATGGTATTGGGGGTAGGGTGTTGACATGTATAGAAAATTGTTTGGCAGACCAGAAGCAAAGAGTAGGAGTGAACGGGTCCATTTCAGAATGGCAGGCAGTGGATAGTGGAGTGTTGCAAGGCTCTGTGGTGGGGCCGCAACTGTTTACCATATATAATGATTTGGAAGAGGGAATTAGGAGCAACACTAGCAAGTTTGCGGATGACACAAAGCTGGGTGGCAGTGTGAACTGTGAAGAGGATGTTAGGAGGTTGCAGGGTGACCAGGACAGGTTGAGTGAGTGGGCAGATGCGTGGCAGATGCAGTATAATATAGATAAATGTGAGGTTATCCACGTTGGCGGCAAAAACAAGGGGGCAATTTACTATCTCAATGGGGTTAGGTTAGGTAAGGGGGAGATGCAGCGAGACCTGGGCGTCCTTGTACACCGGTCACTGAAAGTTGGCGTGCAGGTACAGCAGGCAGTGAAGAAAGCTAATGGAATGTTGGCCTTCATAACAAGAGGATTTCCGTATAGGAGTAAAGATGTTCTTCTGCTGTTGTATAGGGCTCTGGTGAGACCACATTTAGAGTATTGTGCACAGTTTTGGTCTCCTAATTTTGGGAAGGACATCCTTGTGATTGAGGCAGTGCAGCGTAGGTTCACGAGATTGATCCCTGGGATGGCGGGACTGTCATATGAGGAAAGATTGAAAAGACTAGGCTTGTATTCACTGGAGTTTAGAAGGATGAGGGGGGACCTTATAGAAACATATACAATTATAAAAGGACTGGACAAGCTAGATGCAGGAAAAATGTTCCCAATGTTGGGCGAGTCCAGAACCAGGGGCCACAGTCTTAGAATAAAGGGGAGGTAAGTTAAGACAGAGATAAGAAAAAACGTTTTCACCCAGAGAGTTGTGAATTTATGGAATTCCCTCCACAGAGGGCAGTGAAGGCCAAGTCACTGGATGGATTTAAGAGAGAGTTATATAGAGCGCCAGGGGCTAGTGGAGTCAAGGGATATGGGGAGAAGGCAGGCACGGGTTATTGATAGGGGATGATCACCCATGATCACAATGAATGGCGGTGCTGGCTCGAAGGGTCGAATGGCCTCCTCCTGCACCTATTTTCAATGTTTCAAAGACAAGTTTGTGGATCATCGGCTTTCCCCTCCTGAGGTCATCGACCATCTGCCATGTTTCCTGTGATTGACCAGAGGACAATATCTGACAAGACGGCCATGGATCGGGGCTGGCACGCAGAAGCTTCATCACACCTGACCATGCTGTGTTGCTGAGGAAGATCTGGTGGCACTGGAAAAGCAGAGCTGATCCTCTGTAAACAGCCCTCAGTGAAAGACCATGATGGAGATGTGTTTTTAGAGCTCGGCTGTCAGCAAAGTTGGTGCAGAAAACTGCTGGAGGAACTCAGTGGGTCAGGCAGCATCTGTGGAGGGAATGGACAGACTATGTTTGATCGGGACCCTTCAAGACTTCAACTTATCTCCATTTACCAGGTTGGATTATGATGACAGGAAATGGCCACGGTTGATGATCCCCGTGGACTGGAGTGACAGATGATTGAAGATCCCGAAGACCCAATCTTACTCCACGTTCTATGCGACCTTCCACACCTGGCGCTGGAGAAGCTGTTGAGGAACAACTTGGTGGGACTTCTTGTCGTTCCGGATTTCCTCCAGACAGTGTGAAGGGAAAGCATGAAACATCTGCCGACTGATTTGGAACTTTCCCTCCGAAGACACACAGGAAAATGCCACTGCAGCAGATGATGAATCAGAACTGGACGAGTTTGACAAATGTGTTAGACGCCCAAATGTGTTAAACGCAGAGGCCCAGGAGCCATTGCAGTGGGAGGAGCGACGTCCGAGCTGTAAGTTTGAAAACTCAATTGCGGGGCTTGTTTCCACAGAGGCCCAGGAGCGGTTGCAGTGGGAGGAGGAACCCAAATCCATAACGTTCCACTCGCAGCTCGCAGTTCAAAACAAGTGGGCTTGAGGAAGCCGCTGATTGGTGGAAGCGGACTCGAGGGAGCAGCTGATTGGCAGTCGGATCCCTGCTGATTTCTTCCAGCTATAATCCTTGCTTTGTACTGTATTGTATTGTATTGTAATTTGTATTGTAGCCAGGGTAAGGGGGAGTATGAGTGCCAGGGCAGCTTACTGTTCTGGATGTCAGATGTGGGAGGTCATGCAGTCAGATAGCTCTCCAGACGTCCACATCTGTGCCAGGTGTGTCAAGATGGGGCTCCAAAGGGACCGTATTCGGTACCTGGAGCAACAGCTCGATGACCTCCGTCTGGTCAGGGAGAGTGAGGAGGTCATAGAGAGGAGTTACCGGGGGGTAGTCACTCCAAAACCACAGGAGGCAGACACGTGGGTCACGGTTAGGAGAGGCAAGGGGCAGAGGCAGGGACTAGAGAGTACCCCGGTGGTTGTACACCTTGGCAATAAGTACTCCTGTTTGAGTACTGTTGGGGGAGACAGCCTACCTGGGGGTAGCAAAAGTGACCGGGCCTGCGGTACAGAGACCGGCCCTGTTGCTCAGAAGGGTAAGGAAAAGAAGAGGAGGGCAGGAGTAATAGGGGACTCTATAGTTACGGGGTCAGATTGGCGATTTTGTGGACGCAGTCAGGGACCCGGATGGTAGTTTGCCTCCCTGGTGCCAGGGTCCGGGATGTGACTGAACGTGTCCAAGATATCCTGAAATGGGAGGGAGAGAAGCCAGAGGTCGTGGTGCATATAGGTACCAATGACATAGGTAGAAAAAGAGAAGAGGTCCTGAAATGAGAATTTAGGGAGTTAGGAGGAGAGTTAAGGAGAAGGACAGCAAAGGTAACAATCTCAGGATTACTGCCCGTGCCACGCGACAGTGAGAGTAGGAATGGAGCGAGGTGGAGGATAAATGCGTGGCTAAAGGACTGGTGCAGAGGGCAGGGATTCAAGTTTCTGAATCATTGGGACCTCTTTTGGGAAAGGTGTGACCTGTACAAAAAGGACGGGTTGCACTTGAACCCGAGGGGAACCAATATCCTGGCGGGGAGATTTGCAAAGGCTACTAGGGAGACTTTAAACTAGATCGGTTGGGGAGAGGGACTCAAATAGAGAAAGCAAGTAGACCGTGTGAGAGGCAGGAGGCAGTCGGACGCAACACGTAGGGGAGATAGAAGAAGAATATAATAAACAGAGAATAAGAGGTGTTAGGTTTCTTAAATGTGTGAGCAGAGACGCGTAAAATGAGGGTAGAAACAATAGGCAGCAAGGTGAAAAGCGGCAGGCAGACAAATCCAGGGCAAAAATCAAAAAGGGTCACCTTTCAACATAATTGTAAAAGGGGCAAGAGCTTTGTAAAAACAAGCCTGAAGGCTTTGTGTCTCAATGCGAGGAGCATTCGTAATAAGGTGGATGAGTTGAATGTGCAGATGGCTATTAATGATTATGATATAGTTGGGATCACGGAGTCATGGCTCCAGGGTGACCAAGGCTGGGAGCTGAACATCCAGGGATATTCAATATTCAGGAGGGATAGACAGAGAGGAAAAGGAGGTGGGGTAGCGTTGCTGGTTAGAGAGGAGATTAACGCAATAGAAAAGAAGGACATTAGCTTGGAGGATGTGGAATCGATATCGGTGGAGCTGCGAAACACTAAGGGGCAGAAAACGCTAGTGGGAGTTGTGTACAGGCCACCTAACAGTAGTAGTGGAGTTGGGGATGGCATCAAACAGGAAATTAGAAATGCGTGCAACAAAGGTAAAACCGTTATCATGGGTGACTTCAATCTACATATAGATTGTGTGAATCAAATTAGCAGGGGTGCTGAGGAAGAGGATTTCTTGGAATGTATGCGGGATAGTTTTCTAAACCAACATGTAGAGGAACCAACGAGAGAGCAGGCTGTTCTAGACTGGGTATTGAGTAATGAGGAAGGGTTAGTTAGCAGCCTTGTTGTGCGTGACGTGACCATAATATGGTTGAGTTCTTCATTAGGATGGAGAGTGACATTGTTAATTCAGAAACACGGGTCCTGAACTTAAAGAAAGGTAACTTTGAGGGTATGAGACATGAATTGGCCAAGATAGACTAGCAATTGATTCTTGAAGGATTGACGGTGGATGTGCAATGGAAGGCATTTGAAGACTGCATGAATGAACTACAACAATTGTTCATCCCAGTATGGCAAAATAATAAATCAGGGAAGGTAGTGCATCCGTGGATAACAAGGGAAATCAGGGATAGTATCAAAGCAAAAGATGAAGCGAACAAATTAGCCAGAGAAAACAGCCTACCAGAGGACTGGGAGAAATTCAGAGTCCAACAGAGGAGGATACAGGGTTTAATTAGGAAAGGGAAAATGGCTTATGAAAGAAAACTAGCAGGAAACATAAAAACTGACTGCAAAAGTTTTTATCGATATGTGAAGCGAAAAAGAGAAAACTGGCAGGGAACATAAAAACGGACTGCAAACGTTTTTATAGATACGAGAAGAGAAAAAGGTTAGTTAAAACAAATGTAGGTCCCTTGCAGTCAGAAACAGGTGAATTGCTCATGGGGAACAAGGACATGGCAGGCCAATTAAATAACTACTTTGGTTCTGTCTTCATTAAGGAATACATAAATAATTTGCCGGAAATAGCAGGGGATCGCGGGTCAAATGAGATGGAGGAACTGAGTAAAATCCAGGTTGGCCGGAAAGTGATGTTAGGTAAATTGAATGGATTAAAGGCCGATAAATCCCCAGGGCCAGATAGGCTGCATCCCAGGGTATTTAAGGAAGTAGCCCCAGAAATAGTGGATGCCTTAGTGATAATTTTTCAAAACACTTTAGATTCTGGAGTAGTTCCTGAGGATTGGAGGGTAGCTGGGACCCCAGCTATTTACAATATATATTCATGATTTGGACGAGGGAATTAAATGCAACATCTTGAAGTTTGCGGATGACACGAAGCTGGGGGACAGTGTTAGCTGTGAGGAGGATGCTAGGAGGTTGCAAGGTGACTTGGATAGGCTGGGTGAGTGTGCAAATGCATGGCAGATGCAGTATAATGTGGATAAATGTGAGGTTATCCACTTTGGTGGCAAAAACAGGAAAGTAGACCATTATTTGCATGGTGACCGATTAGGAAAAGGGGAGATGCAACGAGACCTGGGTGTCATGGTACACCAGTCTTTGAAAGTAGGCATGCAGGTGCAGCAGGCTGTTAAGAAAGTGAATGGTATGTTGGCATTCAGAGCAAAAGGATTTGAGTACAAGAGCAGGGAGATTCTACTGCAGTTGTACAGGGTCTTGGTGAGGCCACACCTGGAGTATTGCGTACAGTTTTGGTCACCTAATCTGAGAAAAGACATTCTTGCCATAGAGGGAGTACAGAGAAGGTTCACCAGACTGATTGCTGGGAATGGCAGGACTTCCATATGAAGAAAGACTGGATAGACTCGGCTTTTGTACTCGCTGGAATTTAGAAGATTGAGGGGGGATCTCATAGAGACTTACAAACTTCTTAAGGGGTTGGACAGGCTAGATGCAGGAAGATTGTTCCCGATGTTGGGGAAGTCCAGGACAAGGGGTCACTGTTTAAGGATAAGGGGGAAGTCTTTTAGGACGGAGATGAGAAAATCATTTTTCACACAGAGAGTGGTGGGTCTCTGGAACTCTCTGCCACAGAAGGTAGTTGAGGCCAGTTCGTTGGCTATATTTAAGAGGGAGTTAGATGCCCTTGTGGCTAATGGGATCAGGGGGTATGGAGAAAGGCAGGTACAGGATACTGAGTTGGATGATCAGCCATGATCATATTGAATGGCGGTGCAGGCTCGAAGGGCCGAATGGCCTACTCCTGCACCTATTTTCTATGTTTCTACGTTTCTAAACCGTCTGGAGGAGATCCAGGGCCACAAGAAGTCCCACCAAGTTCCTCAACAGCTTCTCCAGCGCCAGGTATGGAAGGTCACGTAGAACGTGGAGTAAGATTCGCCTTTGGGATCTTCAATGTTCTGCCATTCAAGTCCACAGTGATCATCGATCTCTGTCATGTTCCTGAAATTGACCAGAGGAAAAGATCTGAAGAGACGGCCACGGACCAGGCGTGGCATTCAGAAGCTTCATCACACCTGACCCTGCTGTGTTGCTGAAGCAACCTCCCGGTGAGCGCCGCGCAGCCTTGCTGGAGTCGACCCGGCAGTCGTCATGGAACCGGTCAAGACCAGACTTGGCCGGTGGTGGCCACGAACATGGACGAGCCCAGCGGCCAAAGTGACTGCCGAGAACAAGGGTCAAGGACGGACCCACGTTGGATGCCGCAGGTCGGTCGGCCGAGGACGCGCCGCCGAGAGGACAAAGAGGGACCAGGCGTATTAGGGGGGGGGGGGGCGTCGAGAAGGAAGAGGGACCATTGGGACCACATTGGTCACTCATCAACCCAACAGAAGAAGGACTTCAGGGACTGATGGACAGACTGTCTCCTGCTCGCAACATAGACTGACTGACAATCAGCTTAAGACAATTGTTGTCATGGGTCAGGGCATTCCACTCCTCTCTGAAATCACCATAAACACCACCGATGGAAAATGGCTTTAATTCACCAACCTAGGATCTACGGGACTGACAGCCTCTCTGGATGAGGAAAATAATTCACGTACAGTAAACCACCTTCCTCAACAGCACCCACCTTTGGGAGACTAAGCAAGTGGACATGGAAGCACAGGAAACTCACAATGAAGACCAAGGTAACTGCCTACAACGCGTGAGTGTTGAACGCGTTACTGTACAGCAGTGAAACTTGGGCGACTCACCTACATCAAGAACTGTAAATGAATGGTAGAGGACCAAGAGAGGACCCGGTGGTGGGCAGCCTAGGACGGGCTCGCGGTGGGTGCCGGAGGTCTGTCGAGGAGTGATGTGGAGAACAAAATGGGACCCGCGTCGGAACAGGACAGATGTCCAGAGATATGAACGCCCAGGAACTTGAAGCAGGTTCTTGGAACATAACTTTCTCCACCACTGTCCCATCAATGAAGTCAAGTTTGTGGATCTGCGGCTTTCGCCTGAGGTAATCAAATAGCTCTGTGGTCCTGCGGACATTGAGAACAAAACGACTGCACTGGCAGCATTCCCTCAGATGATCAATCTCTCTCCTATACTCCGACTTGTCATTACCCATCATTTGACCAACAACGTTGGCATCGTCGGTTAAATTTAAAGACGGCATTGGAATGGTCTGGCTGTGCAGTCCTGGTCATAGAGCAGGGGACTGAGCACACAGCCTTGAGCTGGTCCTGTGTTGGTTGTAGAGGAGGGGGTGTTGCCAGTTTATGCAGAGCTGGAGGCCTTGCTCGAGACTGACTTTGAGCCCCACCGCAGGGCTGTGGACTTACCATCGGAGCCTGCGATACCTTGCCTGAGATCAACACTCCAACCGTGGCCTGTGGATTTCAACATCAAGGAGCTTGCAATCTCGGGTAGAGACTGATTTCGGGAAGGTCCAAAGTCGCAGGAGGTTTGACCAGTCCCAACCCGTGGTCTAATCCCCCCCGGTGCAGGAGCTTGATCGCCCAACACGGAGTGCCTGACCGTTGGCTACGGGAGCCAAGAAACCCCCCCGTCAACAGAAGCCTCGAGGCCCCCGACCATGGGAGAATATAGAAGGGAAGAGATTGAAGTTTTTCCAGGGTGATCATCAGCCTCTGATTGACCCGAGATTGACCAAAGGACAAAATCTGAAGAGATGGCCATGGAGAGGTAACATGTAGAAGCTTCATCGCTCCTGACTCTTCTGTGTTCCTGAGGAGGATATGGTGCTACTGGGAATAGACTGAGCTGCTTCTCCGCTGAACTGCCTTCCCATGCCTGGTATGGGACAGCGCTCGAGACTTCAGGTAAGACCTTTACTTGGGTATCCTTCCTCTGCAATTCCCCACGAGATAGACCTTATAAACAGTCGTAGAACACTCACTGGCAGCATATTCGTGGCTCCCGATCTCTCACTGTCTGAAGCAGCTCCTGTGCCACCAACAATGTAGACAGCTGTCGGTCTTCAAACTGCTCTGCAAGTGCCACTTGTCATAAGATCATTAGTCATAGGACCAAAACTAGGCCATTCAGCCCATCGAGTCTACTCCACCATTCAACCATGGCTGATCTATTTTTTCCCTCTCAACCCTTCTCCCCGTAACCTTTGACCCCCTTACTAATCATAACACGCGCCCCCCCCCCACCCCCCTGTCAATCTCTACTTTCAATTCCCAATGACTTGGCCTCCGCTGCCGTCTATGGCAAATAATTACACAGTTTCCCGCCCTCTCCCTGAAGAAATTCATATGTTACAGGAGCAGAATAAGGCCATTCAGCCCATCAAGGCCATTCAATCAGGGCTAATCCATCTTTCCCTCTCAACCCCATTCTCCTGCCTTCGTCCCATAACTCGATACCCGTACTAATAAAACATCTGTCAATCTCTGCCTCAAAAATATCCATTGACTTGGCCTCCATCTCAGTCTGTGGCAATGAATTCCACAGCTTCACCACCCTCTGACTAAAGAAATTCCTTCTCATCTTTATAAAGGTACGTCCTGTTATTCTGTGGCTATGGCTTCTGGTCGAAGACTCTCTGACTGGTGGAAACATCCTCTCCACATCCACTTTTACTATTCGGTAAGTTTTAATGAGTTTCCCCCTCATCCTTCTAAACTCTAGCAAGTACAGGTCCAGTGCAATCAAACACCATCATATCTTAACCTAATCATTCCTGAGATCATTCTCGTAAATGTTCACTGGACTAACACATCCTTCCTGAGATTTGGTGCCCAAAACGGCTCAAAATATTCCAAATGTGGTCTGACCAGTGCCCTAGAAACTCCTCTGCATTACATCCCTGTATTTGTATTCTAGCCATCTCAAAATAACTGCCGGCTTTGAATTCACCTTCCTTACCACCGATTCAACTTGCAAATTATTTTTTTAGGAATCCTGCACCAGCACTCCTGAGTCCCTTTGCACCTCCAAATCCTGAATTCTCTCCCCATTTAGAAAAGTCTATGCATTTATTCCTACTACCAAAATGCATGACTCCACATTTTGCTATGCTGTATTCCAACTGCCACTTCTCAGACCACTCTATCAACCTTTAGTTACCTTCTGTTGTTTTTTTAAAGGCTTCCCAATTCTCCAGCCACCCCACTAACCCTTGCAATGTAATATGCCTTCTCTTTAATTATATTCCTCCTTGTCTCCTTTCTAAAGATACATCCTTTAATTCTGAAGCTGTGCCCTCTTATCCTAGACTCTCTCCCACTAGTGGAAACATCCTCTCACATCCATCCTTTCACTATTTCCTTTCCTCATCCTTCAAAACTCCAGCGAGGTCCAGAGCCGTCAAACATTCATCATATGTTAATCCAATCTTTCTCATAAATCTCCTCTGCACCCTCTCTAATACCAGCATATCCATCTTCGGATATGGGTCCCAAAACTGCTCACAATATTCCTCATGTGGTCCGACCAGTGCCTTACAAAAGCCTCAGCATTACATCTCTTTTTATATATTTTAGAGTTATTTCAGCTTTTTGAGTTAATATTCCAGTTGTCTTGAAATGAATGCTAACATTGCATTTGCCTTGTATTTGTATGTGTAGGATCGCTCAGTATTTGGAGAAACAATGGGCCTTTGGGATTTTCAGTGTTGCCCTGCCCTTCAAGTCCGTGGCTGATGATCTACCTCCAACATTTTGCTGCACAGTGCCAGAGGGAACAATGAAGCAGAATCCCATTGAAGCCTCATCACTACGGACTGCAAAGAGAGAGATCAGATGCCACCAGAACCCACTGTAACCACTCTGGACAATGCTCTTCCAGGGTGCAGGACGTTACTTCGTACCCTTCCAAAGGTTGTCTATGTAGACAGCAAGACTTAACCTGTTGGGGTCATGAGGACCTGTGGGTGCATTGTTCAACCAAGGAGTTGTTCTGTAGTCTGACCTCCCTTTCCTTTGCAGCAGGTGTCTCAAATCCCACCCACCCTTTCAAAGGTCATTGCAAAATTCACTAATAAAGAGCTGTGATCTTGTATATTGGTCTCTTTTTATTTTGTGTCTCTGGAATTCTTGACTCTCAATACATCTCACCAAAGCTAAGAAATCTGGTTATGGTGTAACTGGGGCGCAGGCACTGAATCCTGCCGAGATGTAACAAGAAACAAACTAATTAGAAAATGAGATCCAATGGCCATATTACAAAATAAGCGCCATCTAGTGTCCAATGCCCATATTACACCATGGTGAGCCTAATTCCGTGCTGCGGTCTATTTAAACCACATATATATATATATTATATATATATACACACACACACACATATATAAAGTGAATATGACTAATCATATATAATTATGTATAATTATCTATCTATATACTTTTAAAACTGTGTATGTGGATGTGTGTGTGTGATTTTGCATGTGAAACGTATCTCCTCGAAAACTAGAAGCAAAAACAGAGATTTTTCGGTAGGGATTTACCTTATGAGTTCGGAAATCCACTCCTTGATCAATTATTTCCCCAGATTTTGAATAAAATTGATCACAATGCTCAACAAAACTCAATTTTAAAAATCTAAACAGCTCTCACCAGCTGCTGACGTCACAATGCCCACATGCCGACCAATCCAGGCCCACCTGCGTCCTGGCCCTGCCCCCCCATCGCTCTGGATTAAAGGCGCAGAAATATCAAGTTCTGCAGAACAAACATTCTACAGCGTTAAAGAAGGAACTGCAGATGCTGGAGAATCGAGGGTACACAAAAGGCTGGAGAAACTCAGCGGGTGCAGCAGCATCTAAGGAGCGAAGGAGATAGGCGACGTTTCGGGACGAGACCCTTCTTCGGACTGGTTAGGGATCAGGGAAACGAGAGATATAGACGGTGATGTGGAGCGATAAAGAACAATGAATGAAAGATATGCAAAAAAAAATCGATGATAAAGGAAACAGGCCATTGTACGCTGTTTGTAGTGTGAAAATGAGAAGCTAGTGCAACTTGGATGGTGGAGAGATAGAGAGAGAGGGAATGCCAGAGCCCGAGGGCTGAGGGAGAGGTGGGAAGGGGAGGAGACAGCAAGGGTTAACATTGAGAAAATTCAATGTTTGAGCCCAGAGGATGCAGACTCCCCATGAGGAATATGAGGTGCTGTTCATCCAACTTGCGGTGTTGCTCACTCTGGCCATTCTACATTCTACAGCTGCGTTCCGCTGCAGCTTCTTTGTTCTACAGATCTGGGGGCAGCGACTCCTCACACGCTTAACCTTATCATCACTGTTAGCACAGATCACAAGCCGCTTCTCTCTCTCTGTCTTCATTTGGCAGTCCTCCAACCCCCCCGCCCCCCCACCTGCCCGTGCACAGCCTGGACTCCCACACCCGCCTGCTCCAACCCCCCCTCCCCCTCCCCGTTGTTCAAATCAAAGATTATGTTCAAATTGCGCAGGAAGATCGAGAAAGTTCTGCAGCAAAGATCCTACAGCTCAGCTCGTTATAGGATCTTTGTTCTGCTCAATCGCGAGGTCAGAGGCACCCACGCGCTGAAGCTTCTCCGCTGCAGGTTTCCAGAGTCAAGCCGGTGCTGTCTCTCTCCATTGTTCGCAGCCCACTCACTCGCCCGGCTCTCCCCCCCCCCCTCACCTCCTCCCCTCTCTACCCGTCACAGGGGCCACCTCCGCTCGGTCCGTGTCCGCGGCCCGATCCTCTGTAACACTGACGGAAGCTTTTGTCAGTCCTCAGCAAAGAGCCTATATCTCGATATAGGATCTTAGGTCCTCGGATCCCTCCGGGCTCACTCGGGTCCCCGCGACCTGCCCCCCCTCCTCCTCCCCTCTCCCCCTCCTCCCCTCTCTTCCCCCTCCCCCCCCTCTCGCCCCCCCGCAACCACGCGTTGGAGGAACAGCCCCAATGGGTCTGCACTTGGTCTAGTATTATATAAAAATAATATAATTAATATAATAGTGAGTGTGTATTTTGAATGAGACTGTCGCAGAGGTCCGGCTCCTGAACCAGCCTAATTAATGGGCGAGAGCAGTTCCTCTGGGTTCCCCCGTTTACTGAACCCCACTGACTGCCAGTGTGCAAAGTGGGGGTCACAGCCATAGTGGGACTGGGGCAGTGCCAGGCTGGGAGAGGGCTAAGTGTCTTCCACTGACAGGAAAATGCCTAACCTTAACTCGCCCCCCCCCCCCCCCCCCTCCCCTCCAGAGCTGCCCACAGTTGGAACTGGAGCCGCTTTGGGACCTGCTGCGGGCTCCGTATGTGTGGCCTCGCAGCGCGTCCACCTCGGCCAGCATGCCCTTCTGGATCATCGTGGTGATGGTGGTGGGGAGCAGCACTGCCCTGCACGCCGCCTTCAGCACCCCCATAGCGGCGGCTCCGTCAGTCCGCATGCTCGCTCGCTGCAACACCGGCTGGCCGACAGCCCGACCACCCACTCGCAGCACCACCGGCCATCCGACAAACCACTCGCAGTATCCACCGGCCATCCGACAAACCACTCGCAGTATCCACCAGCGGCCCGACCACTCTCACCACCCACTGGCGGCACAACCCAACTCTCACCACCCACCTGCGGCCCAACCGATCCTCCACAGCATACATCAGCCTACCGACAAGCCTGGCCAACAGACTGACCGATTGACTGACTGACCGACCGACCGACTGAATAACTGACTGACTGACCCTAACCCTAATCCTAACCCTAGCTCTACATTTGTTATTTATCATTTTTAATTAACAGTTCACTTTATAAAGAGAAATCAATCATAACTTTATAAAGAGAAACCAATTGAAAAAACAAAATTATCAGCAAGGTTAGCATTGCCTTTATCCTTGGAAACCTTGTTATTGTTTTGATGTAATGGGGAGGCAGCCATGATCCCAGGTCCTCGCTGCCTTGCGACCATAAAACAAAGCGCTGGATTGGTCAATTTGCATCCGACCTCCATGTCAAACATGTAGTGTTTGGACAATTACTACTCAGAAAATTGGATCTTTTTCTCATATTTTTAAAAAATGGGAGGGTTTTGGTCTTGACAAGTTTCAGGTATGATTTATATAATATTTTTAAACAATATGCTAAAGATTCAGGTAGTTCCGTGAGTTGAGTCACAAACTTGAACGAAAAAGCTCCTCGGCGCACAGACTGCAGCAGAAATTCAACCCAAGAGGAAGTAACCATACAATTAGAGCTGGGCTGTTTTGTGCTCAGGAAGGATAGTTGTGTGGTTGAGTAGGATAACATTAGAAACAAGGACTTTAAAAAAAAATGATAAGAATAGCTAATATATTGAAAAAAGCTTCAACATTTTTCTAGAGCAAAATAAAGTGATGGAGGAATGTCTTCTTCTCAAGTGATTCTACCTGTACATAAAGAGGATGACAATCACAAAAGGAAACTGGTCATTTAAGTTGAAATGCAGAATTACAATATACATGAATGATTTAGAAGGGTTTCAAAGTAACATTAGCAAATTTGTAGATGACACAAAGCTCAGTGGCAGTGTGAATTGGAGGAGGATGCTATGAGAATGCAGGGTGACTTGGACAGGTTGGGTAAGTGGGCATGGCAGATGCAGTTTAATGTGCATAAATGTGAGGTTATCCACTTTGGTAACAAAAACAGAAAGGCAGATTATTATCTAAATGGTGTCAAGTTGGGAAAAGGGGAAGTACAATGGGATCTGGGGGTCCTTGTTCATCAGTCAACGAAAGTAAGCATGCAGGTACAGCAGGCAGTGAAGAAAGCAAATGGCATGTTGGCCTTCATAACAAGAGGAGTTGTATATAGGAGGAAAGAGTTCCTTCTGCAGTTGCACAGTGCCTTAGTGAGACCACACCTTGAGTATTGTGTGCAGTTTTGGTCTCCAAATTTGAGGAAGGACATTCATGCTATTGAGGGAGTGCAGTGTAGGGTTACAGGATTAATTCCCGGGATGGCAGGACTGAGAAGGGAGCGGCTGGGCTTGTATACTCCGGAATTTAGGATGAGACGGGATCTTATTGAAACATAAGATTATTAAGGGTTTGGACACGTTAAAGGCAGGAAACATGTTCCCAATGTTGGGGGAGTCCAGAACCAGGGGCCACAGTTTAAGAATAAGGGGTAAGCCCTTTAGAAAGGAGATGAGGAAACAATGTTTCACGCAGAGAGTTGTGAATCTGTGGAATTCTCTGCCTCAGAGAGCGGTGGAGGCCGGTTCTCTGGATACTTTCAAGAGAGAGCTAGATAGGGCTCATAAAGATAGTGGAGTCAGGGGATATGGGGAGAAGGCAGGAACGGGGTAATGATTGTGGAATATCAGCCTGGATCACATTGAATGGCCTACTACTGCACCTATTATATATTGTCTAATTAATAGTGAGGAATAAAATAATTTGTACTATATTGGGGTTTTTTGCAGTATGGCTTCTTTTATTTATGAAACTATTGTTTATTATATTATCCATTGGGTACTGTGTTTAGAAACCTGTTATAGTGCTGCTGCTGCAAGAAATAAAGTAATTGTTGACTTTCTGGACATATGACGATAAAGCACACTTAACTCTTGAAACCAAAAATGCAAGTTAACAACGGGGCAAGTGAGGAACCAACAATAATATGGTGACCCTAAAGATTATGTTAAGCAAATCTTTGATACACTGGCATTAATCAGCCAATGAATTACATATAGATGTTGGAATAGAAACATAGAAAATAGGTGGAGTAGGCTATTCCGCCCTTTCGAGCCAGCACCACCATTCAATATGATCATGGCTGTATGCACCTGCTTACTTTCAGTATCTGATGTACAAGGACATCCATGTCTTGTTGCACCTCCCTTTTTCCTAATGTTGTGTTACAGCTGTACAAGGCACGTGAACCGGCAGGCAGCGCGGCCTGTAGGGGTAAGCTGCCAAGCTGGTCGTCCCCTGAAGATCAATGACGGGAGAGAAGGGAGCTAATGTCTCTCCATACTCAGTTGTTCTCAACTTCATTCTTCCATGGAATATTATTTATTTCGTTATTTTAGAACTTTTTTAATTTGCAGCCAACAGCAAGACGCACTCAATACTCAAATTCTAAAATGGCCAACATCAACTAGATAGCAATTAGATCATGTAAATATAGAAACATTTGAAAATCAAGCCCTCAGAATTCCATTGACATTTTTAGAAAATCACTTTAATGAATGGTTCAAAAATAAAGTGACTGTTCTACAAAAAGAAATCCAAATGGATCAAGTCAATTAGTCTTTGAAAATGAACAGGTTGAAATATTTTTTAAGTACACAAAGTGCTTTTGAAGATCAAATAACATTGAAAATACAGTGCACACAGATGCTGCATATTCCAGATAACAGTTCAATCCATTTTGTATTTACAGATATTTTAATTGCCTGGGCTCCTAATAAATTACTCAGTTACAGAAGTAAAAGAGTTGTCGGCTTTGCCTCAAATTCTCAAAGCTTAAGCTCACTAACTTTCAAATAAATCTTACTATTTACATAATTTCATACCATTTTCTAGAGGTTTGCAGGATCAACCCCATTCTTTACAGCTTTTAATTTAGGAGCAGTTGAAATCTGCTGATTTTCTGTTCACCTTCACAATTTCTAACAGCTACCATGGATTAAATTAAAAGTGGCTCTGACCAAAATAACTACCAGACCCAGTGAATATCACATTAAATAAATCTTGTCTGAACACAGATGCAGATGAAAACTAATCACACTGCTCTAAGTTTTATATTCATCGCACACAAGGCCAGGACAATAGATTTGCAGGAAAGGTTTTATAAACTGTCATGCACAACCACAATTTCACTCATATACATCAAAATACGTCACTGATCACAATACCTGTGCTGCCAGTTGCTAAAATCCTCCACAATTAATATTACTATTACGCAATCTTTCAACTTTAAAGTTTAACAAAAAGTTTAGTGTTGAAAGGTTGAAGCTGAAATATGAACCATGTTGCTGACCTACCAAATATTTACACTTTTATTCAGATAGCCAACCCCCACTAGATCTTGAGTTTTATGAAAACACATCGTCAAACTGTAGTCCAACAACAATAAAGTTCTGTAAGAAGTCAAAATAATGAACATTAAAATATATTAAGCATTTGTCATGCAGAACTTTTGATTCTGGCATTAAATCCCACAAAATATCATGGATCAAAATCTAGTATTATATTTCATTAACATTTTTATTTGTTTTCTCTGATCAAATAGATGGAAGCCATTTATTTACTGCTGAAAGGCAAAGCAATACTGTGCTGAGATCACCACAGTTAGGTCTACTTTTTTGCTCAAGGGAAGCTGCAAAAAAATCTCAGATGACTTGTATACAATAGTATTGTTCTACGACAGACAATAGTGAACCATCCCAACTTCATCTGCTACCATTTTCTGCTACAACATATGTCTATAACATGAATTTGATGTAATGCGATTGATATATTTATATAACAGACAATTAGATATGTGCTTTTTCGTCAGGAACTAGACAGCCACTTCAAAGCTGTGCTTGGAAATTGACAAGCAGTAAAAAAGCTGTCTTTGGAAGAAAGTCTCGGGAAAATAAATCTGTTTCCATATAAGCTCCCAGCAGTAATATTCCATTGTCTCTAGATCACAGGAGTCATTGAAATTAATAAGAAATTGTTTCAACTGACATGCAACCATACTCTATTAAATGTAACACCCAGCCTTTTTTATTTTTAGCTTGCAGTAAAAAATAAGCTTACAGCTATTAAAAATACCTTTAATTTTGAAAATCCTGTTGGGGTGATAAATAAAAGTATGAGTCTGCAACTCTCTAGCCCCGAGCCCCTTTTCCCCAATGACACAGTTTTCGTAATACAAGTTTTTTTAGGTATGGAAATATCATGTTATGTAGAACTACCTATACCTGTTAGTCTGATTGCCCCTAAACCAGACCAGAGACTTACTGTCGCCTTTGTGTTTCAACCAGAATCATAGGTCTGTGCAAACCCAATTAGACTCACAGCCACATACACTGCAAACTACCATAACACAGCCTAGATTATATCAAGCTGTCTTCAAACCTGGCCTAGTCATTTTATAATGAGACTTCAGCAAAAAAAATGACAGCTTCTCAGAACTGAACTTTTGCACCCAAATATACTAGATAGCAATAACTTGTTAACAATGCTGTTTGGATAGCCACTGCCACAGAAATGAACAGCACAAATTTCAGTAAGATCGACTTATTACTGCTTAAAGATGGGTCGTAAGTGCCAGCATTGTCAGTGATGTCCACATCCTGCAAACAAATTAATTTAAAAATAATTGAAAGGAGTTTGCAAAATTTGAGGTAATACAATTGAAACTGGATTAACCAATCTACAGCTGCAGAACAAAGTCATGAGCAAAAAGAAACAAGGTACAGATCACAAAGAAATTCTGCAAAATTCTCCAAGGATTAAACATCCCATTAGTTGGGAAGCATCAATTCCTTGCTGGTTTGTGACTTGTTAGTGATGAAATAGCAATGTTTGTAATGAAAGATCTTCCCACAGCAGCCGCTCATTCGACTTTGTCTCTCGTACACTGGCCCTTGGCCTCACCGCAATGTCACAGCCTAAATTGATTAATGACCTGTTATTCTAAACACACAGCAGCATGCCTACTTGTATTGCTTATGAGTAAGCATGCTCCAGTTTGGACCAAGTTGCTTCACTCTATAACTTTAATCCAGCAGTTCAACATTAAATGCGTTATGATACATTTTCTGGATGTCATGAGATTATAATCTAAACAAATGAAGCCTGACTTTCCTACACCAACTTTTCACATTGCACAAAAGCACAGTTTTTATTAAATATGCCTTATTTACTGTGGGAATGACACTGCAATAGATACCTCAAGGATATTAGCATAAACTTTGTCTCTTAAATACATAACTATATCAAGTTCATTCTACAACACATTAGTTGGTAATTGTTAATCCAAGTGTCAGGAGGCTTCATTTATTTTTCTGGGAAGTCACTTCAAATCCAAGGAATCAGAAGGAACACTAAAAGTAGCAATGACAAAGAAATAAAACCTACATCTCACTGGCCTGTTCAAATGTATTCATTGTGAGAAAATAACCACTGATCAAATCAAGATAATAAACTATGCAGATGTCAACACAAGGGGGACCTTGGCAACCCACTCCCCTGCTAAATTACTGGGCCAGTGCGGTGTTATCTGAAAACATCAGCACCCATAAACCTACTGCTTTCGAAGAAAGTTTGATAGGAACCCTGCCTTTAACTGTTGTCGAGTGCCCCGATCATGACTGGCAAGATTCTCGTATTGATTCAGTTCCGACTGATCCAACAGTTCAAAATCATCTCCCTCTGCATCAGTGTCCACCTCTATGCTTCCGTGTTCATGCACAGTCTGAAATGCAATCCTCAAAGGATCATTCATCGATAGGGCCTCATGAGCAGTGTTTGACAATGCTGCTACCATCATCTTGTTGGCAATCGTTCCTGCCAGAGAAAGTCCCTGGCTGCCTGCAAAACTTAGAGGCGATGGAAGACCACTTTGGGATATATCTTCATCAATATCCTCTTGATCAGAAGACAGACTGACATTATCGTGAAGCAGAGGCTGGTAGGATGCAGTCGGAATACCCAGGCTGGTGTCATCATCATCATCCAATCCAGTTGCATCAGGGTTTATTGATGGGAATTCTGGTAGATCTCTTGCAAATGACTCTTCAGGGTCACTATGGCGATCAAGATCTAAACAAAATCTTAGGTCAGTGTTATATTTCATAATTTCTTGACATAGTCTTCGTCAGATATACTACAACCATTGTAACCCAGCCAGAAACTTGCACTGTTTAATCAATTTTCAAATATATAGGAAAAAGCCAAGATGAATCTCAAAAATACCCTAGCTTATTCACTCTCTGGCAACTTCCTGCATCCCAAATGAAGCAAGCCAAGTCTGACCGAGCATAATGGATGATTTTATGATGTGCGGTACATCATCGGTGTGCCCACCACATACCTATACCTGACTCAATTTTATTCATAGTTCAACTAATGAAAACAATTCTACTGCAAATGTAATTTCTAATAGTTGTATTAGAAAGATTAAGTATTGTTTTCATTAAAACTCCAGAACGTACCTTCAGAACCATCTGTATTTGGGGTCTGTCCCCGAGACAAGTTGAAGGTTCCATTCTCTGTGTATGATACCTCTGCATCGGAATGCTCAACATCAGAAATTTCCAGTTCCTTAGCGAACATAGAATCATCGAGCTTCATTGAGCGAGAAACAAAGTTAAGATTTGCACTATCATTTAATTTGATACAGTATATACACCAAGAAAATACTTTCAGTATTTAGAACTCGTTACATTTATAGCCATTAATTATTTAGTTTACACATTCATTGTGCAACCAGCAGAGAGAACAGCATTTATTTTGGATGCATTAACTAGCAATGTTACAAAATTTTGAGATTTTAAAAATCAAGTCTGCAATTTATCCCATCAGATAAAGCATAAAAGATAAGTTTAATTTGACACCTAATTCACTTTCATATCTTCAGTATTAAGAAAGTTATGACCATTTTCATACTCGGAAATTAGCATCTTGTTCCCCATTGCCTTTCAATTGACTTAACTCAAAAGCTGTGATCTAAAACAGTTAAAAGACCATAACTTTCTTAAAAATTAAGAGAACTCAATGAAATGTTCAGTTATTATAGATTGAAGCATACTGAAAGAAATATGAAACAATCTTACTTGGATGACCTGAAATTAAAGCATATAGTTAGTTAGTTATCTAATTGTAGCTAATTACAAAATTCAATGAGTAGATCTAAACATCTATCCATTTCTTAAGAAAAGATAAACTTTTTTTAAATTGCCTAAGTGTCCAAATAACATTCACACAATAATCCACAATATAACATAATTTTAAAATCTCATTTTCATGAATTTCTGGGCCAAATGGAAGGAATTTAGTGTTTAATGCCTGTAAATTAATGGCCATTTAAATCGTCTAGCGAGTGGGCTTTAGTGGAATGTGGTGGATTGGAACGTTGCGGTTTGCGGTGAAGTCGGGAGGAAAAATACTGTTGGTTCATACATTTTTTTGGACCCCATTTCGCAACATGAAAATATGATTAAAGCCTCCATAAAAACCAACTTTTAATATAAAAATAAACTGTGTACCTTTTTTTCTCCCCTACGCAAAATCCTTCCCGTTGTCGGCCCTCACGGCTTTTGAAGGTGATTTTTAAATTACTCTAGTTAATAAATAATCTAGCGTAATTTAAAAATACCTTCATGAATGAAATATCGGAGCGATTTTTCTTCCGCAATGAAATCGCCCGACATAGATCGATTTTCCCAGTCTGCAGAAAAACGGCACTTTAAGCCGGCCCCCTCTGAAAGGCGCCAAAGTCACGCACACGGGGAGCGGCAGAACTGCAGCGCTGCTCAAGGTAAGTTTTGTAACATACCTACATTAACAGAATGATAAGTATCCTCTGCAGAATAATTGAATCTTGACAGCTTCATTCAGGGCATGAGGAGACATGAATATACAGCAGAAGGATCAGAAAACACTACCTTGGGGCAGAATGCAGCTAGTTCAGCTTCACTGTCACTTCCATCATCTGCAGCTCGGACAGTATTTGCTTGGCCACGCACTGAAACAAACCAAAGATAGAAACAAATGTAGCATGTGGCGAGAAGCTGCAGCCTTCAGGCAGTGCCTGGAATTTGTGGAGGTGCACACCTTTGCTTTGAAATATTGTCTGCCCAAGCGTATGGGAGGTTGAGCCAATTTTGGGTCATCTAGGAAGCTATTAATAATCGGATTAGTGGGCCATTTCCTCAATTAGATTGAAAATTGAGAAGACAAGAATGAAGAATAAATGCGAGGAGAGATAAATGAAATACATCAGTAAGAAAGATTGGATTGAGAGAAGTGAACAATAGGAACTTTCTGAGGATGTTACAAGCAGAATGAATACGGGAGACACAGTGGATGTGGTGTATCTGGATTTTCAAAAAGCCTTTGTCAAGGACCTATACAAGGAACACAAGACAATACCATGTGCAAAATTAAAGCACATGGTATTGTATTTAGGGTATTGACATGGATAGAGAACTGGTTGGCCGGCAGGAAGCAAAATGTAGGAATTAACAGGTTATTTTCAGAATCGCAGGCAGTGACTAGTGGGATGCCACAAGGCTCAGTGCTGAGACCCCAGTTATTTACAATGTATATTAGCGATTTAGACAAAGGAATTAAATGTAACATCTCTAAGTTTGCGGATGATACAAAGCTGGGTGGAAGTGTGAGCTACGAGGATGCTATGCATGGACTTCATGAAGAGGTCTGGTCTTCATGCCTAAGTATAGGCGAGTCCAGCCAAGGTTGGTTGAGTCCAGCCAAGGTTCACCAGATTTAGTCCCAATACTGAAGGTTTGCCAGACTGGGCCTTTTCTTCAAGGCGATTTCATTAAAATGTACAAATTTCACAACAGGATGGACAGGATAGATGCAGAGATTATCTTTCTCCTGTGTGAGTGCATAGAACCAGCATAAGTGTCAAAACAAGGAATCAACCATGCAGGTCAGGAGAAGTTGACAGGATAGGCAGGACAGAAATGAACAGCAATGATAAGGAACTCTAGGGGAACTGGGAAGGAGAGTTTCATGTTAATTTTCAAATTATTACTTAGTTATCTTGTTACTCACTCAATCGCTCGCGCTGTTTTGTCAACACATATCCCTTCACGCTGAAATCCAGACGCTTAAGCAAGGGCTCAATTCTGGCATAAACCTTTCTCCACAGTTGGTGATAAATAACCAAAGGGCAGAGAAGTAAGCTGATTACTGCCGGAAAGAAAAAGATTAGTGAATAAACAAGTGGGAATGCAGAGAAGCCTTGCTCAGAGGTGTCTCAGCTCTACACAATGTAAACATTACAATATTTGACAAAGAATAAGCAAAATCATTACTCATTTTTGTATTCCATGACATTGTAACCTTACACAGAATCCAGTGCTCAGGATGTGGTCTTCTCCAAATTCATAAAATCAGAGAAAACAATCTAAATTATATTTGGACCATCATGTTACAATTGAAAAAAAGGCCGTTGAATCTTATGGCGAGGTAGAAGTACAATGAAAATTTAGATGCCACCTTCTTAAGGCAATGCCTCATGGATGCTTTCAATGGAGGGGAGGGCTGTGGTGTTCTGCAGTGTTACATTCCTGTGTGATGAAATTGCCATACCAGGCCAAGATGCAACAGTCAGTACAACTGTACAAGTGTGTTAATGTAGTTGGAGACATACCGACATCTTTAAATTTCTAAGAAAGTAGAGGCACTGAAGCGTCTTCTTTGTGATTATATCGATAGGGTTATCAGACCTGTGAGGCTTATTTAGTGTACTATTGTATTCCCTTTAAAAACATGCATAAAAGGTGTTTTACTCATCCAGGTGATGCATTATTGCCATTTACATGAGCAGATCTCGCCTTGTAGGAGGTGATGGCATGCAAGCCCCTACCACAGCTGTCGAGCTTCCATCTCTGACCAGCTTAGGCTGAAATAGTCTCTTTGCAGACTATTTCTCTTGGTGACCTTCAGGAAGTCATTCATAGAGTTCTTGTATGTTACTGAATTACCAGTCCCAAATGCCACAACCTAGCCCTCAGAATATTACAATATTACAATCCGGCTTCTGGTTGGGGAATTCTCAGACTATGTTGTCAGTGAATACTCGTCCACATATTTCTTTATCAAGTCAGTGATGACGACAGCATATTCACTCTAGTCCACTAGAAAATCCTTGGATATGGCACAATCCACAATGTCACAACTCCTATGTTCTGTGTCCCAATCTGTGAAGACACTCGTGTCAAATGCTTTCTTCACCAACCTATCAATCTGCTTTGCCACTTTCAGGGAACTAAGGACATGCACCCCTAGTTCTCTATTCATCAACATTTCTCAGCACACTACCATTTACAGTACATGGCCTACACCAACTCGACTTCCTAAAATGCATAATCTCATTTCTTGTGATTAAATGAAATCTGTTAATGCACCTCCTAAATTTCCAACTGATCTATAACCCAGTACAGCCTTGGATATCCTTCTTGCTATCCACAATACCAACAATTTCCATGTGATCCACAAACTTACTGATCAAACCTCCATCATTCACATCCAAGTCATAAATGTATTACAAACAGCAGAGGTCCTGCAACTGATCCAGCGCTGCATTACTAGTTACAATTTCCAACCAGAAAAATATCCTTCACCACACACTACGAAGCACGTTTTGGATTTCAATTGCCAGCTTGGTTTGGATCTAATGTGCCTTAACGTTCTGGGCCAGCCTATCATGTGGGACCTTGTCAACTCCCAGCAAGGACACAGGTGTTTGTTACACTTTGGGAAGTCGGATGCAAGGAGAATGCATACAGTTCATGGCAAGACCCTCAACAGCATTGTTGTATAGAAGAGTCTCAGAGTCAGCGTCCATAGCTCCCTGAAAGTGGCAACACAAGTTGATAGAGTGGTAAAGAAAATGTATGGTAAGCTTGCATTCATTATTAAATGTATACTTTCCCCTTTCATTCGAACTCCAAAAGTGCAACACATAGAAACAGAAAAATAGGTGCAGGAGTAGGCCATTCGGCCCTTCGAGCCTGCACCGCCATTCAATGTGATCATGGCTGATCATCCAACTCAGTATCCCGTACCTGCCTTCTCTCCATACCCCCTGATCCCTTTAGCCACAAGTGCCACATCTAACGCCCTCTTAAATATAGCCAATGAACTGGCCTCAACTACCTTCTCTGGCAGAGAATTCCAGAGACTCACCACTCTCTGTGTAAAGAATGTTTTCCTCATCTCGGTCCTAAAGGAATTCCCCCTTATCCTTAGACTGTGACCCCTTGTTCTGGACTCCCCCAACATCGGGAACAATCTTCCAGCATCTAGTTTGTCCAACCCCTTAAGAATTTTGTATGTTTCTATAAGATCCCCCCTCAATCTTCTAAATTCCAGCGAGTACAAGCCGAGTCTATCCAATCTTTCCTCATATGAAAGTCCTGTCAACACCTCGGACTTGCTTGGATAAAACTCCATCTGCCATTTCTCCACCCATACCTGTAACTGATCTACATCCAATAGTATGCTTTGATATTTTTCTTCACTGTGCACCACTCCTCCAATTTTGATGTGATAAATTTGGTGTTGGTAAAGTAATGCACATTTAAAAGTGAAATTCTGGTGGGACAGAGTAAATGACAGGGTCCGTAGAAGTGCAGATGTAGAGTCACCTTTGGGTGCAAGTCTATCGTTCCCTGCAAGTGGAAACATTGATAGACGGTGTAGTGAAGGCTGCATTTGGTATGCGATTTACTAGGATACTGCCTGGAATAGAAGGCTGTAGTTAGAATGATTAGAAAGGCTGGGTTTATTCTCACTTTATTGTGGGAAGTCAAGGGGTCAATTTATACAAAGTTTCTCAAATTAGGACTTGAATACATAGGAAATTGTTAGAATCTATCTGAAGGGCAAGTTTTCACACAAGGTGGTGAATATCTGGGACAATGTTCCAGAGGAGATGATAGAGGCAGATATATTTACAAAGTTTACATATGTACTCTGTAAATATATCTGCGTGTGTGTGTGTGTGTGTATGTGTGTGTGTCTGTCTGTGTGTGTCTGTCTATCTGTGTGTGTGTGTGTGTGTGTGTGTGTGTGTGTGTGTGTGTGTGTGTGTGTGTGTGTGTGTGTGTGCGTCTATCTGTGTCTGTGTGTGTCTGTCTGTCTGTCTGTGTGTGCGTGCATCTGTTTGCGTGCATGCGTCTGTGTGCGTCTGTGTGTAAACCAGCAGCCACAACACAAGAGCTCCCAAGCAGCCAAAAGTCTAAAATACCTTCACAACCCAACCAAATCACCTCAGATTTAGAGATGGTTACACAAAATGCTGGAGAAACTCAGCGTGTGCAGCAGCATCTAAGGAGCGAAGGAGATAGGCGACGTTTCGGGTCGAGACCCTTCTTCAGACTGCAGATTTAGAGATTTTGTAGAGGTGCATAGATGGTTTGTTTTTGCCCATGATACCTTATACTTGGATAACATACTCAAGTGTTTAGGCAGGAATATTTATTGGAGTAACCTTTACACCAGTATATTGAAGTCGTGATGCAGAACATGTCAACTACACAATTATGTTCTTAAATCAGTGACCTATTTTTTGGGGGACCTGCAAAAAGGCTGAATCGTGCATGTACAAAGTTGTATAAATATCCATAAATTACAAGATGTTAGCTAGACTACACCTGGAGCATTGTGTGAAGTTCTGGCCACCCTCGTGTAGGATGGAGGTGGTCAGCAACAAAACGTGCAGAAAGGAATCACCAGGATGTCACTGGGGCTGGAGGGTTTGGATTACATGGAGATTCTACAAGGACTAGGACTGTTTCCCTGGGAAGACACCCAAAATAGTTTATAAAATCATGAAAGACACAGATAAGGTGGGTGGTCAGTGTCCCCCCCCCCCCCCCCCCAGAGTATGGGTGTCTAAAACAAGACATTCCCCCTTTAAGGCAAGAGGAACAAAGATTTAAAGAGAACCTGGGGAGCAAGTTTTTGCAGTGTTATGGGCATGTGGAACAAGCTGCAAGAGGAGTGTGGGAGGAGGGTACAACTACAATGTCTAAAAGACATTTGGACATTTGGACATGGATAGGAAAGCTTTGGAGGGATATGGGCCAAATGCAAGGCAAAGTGGACTGGCTCAGGGAAGCACTTTGGTCGGCATTTAAGAAGTAGGCTACGGGCCTATTTCTGCGCTACACAACTCAATGATAGTATAATATTAATAGCTAATCAAAAGTCAAGAGTGATTTATGGTCATATGGACCAAAAAGGTACAAATTAATTTCTTAATCAGTTCCAATCAGTACTTCCTTGCAAATCTTCACCTGCTGAAAAATGGAAGATTAATTTTAAAGCAGCCAAAAGCATTACTTTATTTCATACAACTTATCTAGAATATATCGAGTGAACAAAGGCAGCACACTTACAGCTGATGTAGCACAGGAGAACACCTGGGATGTAGCGCCCAATCACAGCCAGGAATGTGAACACGCCACAAACTAAAAGACAAAACTGAATAAAACAATCCTGGTCAATTCATATCTTACACACTATCTTAGACAGGGATAATTCATTGTCATTCTTCACTGATTCTTATATAAACTGAAATCTAAAAGCTACTGGAATAAAGAATACATTTTAAATGCACACTTAAATTACGGAAAACTTCAGAAAGCTCAAACTATTGAAATCTGAAACAAGTGTAAAAATGTAATAATGTTCTTACCTTACCAGGATTCTGCTTTTTAAATAGATGCAAACTCTTCAGGAATCTCTCTGCACTGACAGAGAGCTCTGCCACTCTGTGACACAGTTCAGGAACACTGACTAGTTTCGGGTGAACAAGACCCCAGCTACACAGGAATACAGACGAGGAACTGCATTAGTCCAATTTAAAACAAATAACCACACTTAGAAAATCTGATGTTGAGAAAAGCAAAAAACACAGAACAGAGTTTAAATTTGGTTTTGAATGTCTGCAATATGACAATTTCAGACTTTTGAGTATATCCATTTTTATCCAGGTGGTACACTTTCTGTATTCCCACAATGCCCTACCCCATCAGCTGCAATTGGTCACGGAGTAAGCTCACTACATATTCATGGCACAAACACAGATACATTGCTCTGACAATTATAGTGGAGCACAGCCACACACACAACAGCAAAGATAGGAGACAGAGCACAGAAATATTGCAGGCCTATGAAATAAGAGCTGCAGCAATTAGGTTGTTTGGAATACAGAGGGTTGGATACTTGGATGACTGAAAACCAGTAGGAAGGGGATCTCTTCTGCAGCTCGGCTATTTAAAATCCTTATGAATTACTTTGAAGATTGGAATGGGTAACCAAATTGCAAATGACAGAAAGATAGATGAGCTGTGAAATGCAAGGCCAGGGAATGGGATAGGATGTAGATGGAAGTGGTGGAGGGAAAGGGAAAAGGGGTGGCATAGCGTGAGAAATAGGTGTGCATCCAGGTAGGGCACACCCCTTCACTCATCCTCATCATACTGTAACCTCAGACTATCTTCCTCATTATTGACACCACCTATTGCTCTGCCATCAACAAAATTGCTATTCATATACATTACATTTTTATATTGTTAACTAACACAAGGATCGCAGCACCACTTCCGATGGTATAACACTGGCCACATTTTCAATCACAAATATACAGTTCAAATGTTGGCCTTAAGCTTGGCTAGGATAAGAGATGGTAGTGAAGTAGAGCTCAGTGTTCTGGCAGCACCTCCAGCTATCTAGGCAACTCACATTTGGAAGAATGGAATGGGTTTAGGCAGAGATGTAATCAGATTAAATGCTTTGATAATTTAGGCAAAGAGAGTTATAGTATGGCAGGCGGTACAAACAAGGATTGTTAAAGATTAAGATGCAATCTGAATGAAATGGAAAAAGATAATTTAATAGTTTAGGTACCCAAATAGAATCATAGAATCATAGAAAATAGGTGCAGGAGTAGGCCATTCGGCCCTTCACCACCATTCAATATGATCATGGCTGATCATCCAACTCGGTATCCTGTACCTGCCTTCTCTCCATACCCCCTGATCCCTTTAGCCACAAGGGGCACGTCCAACTCCCTCTTAAATATAGCCAATAAACTGGCCTCAACCACCTTCTGTGGCAGAGAATTCCACAGATTCACCACTCTTTGTGTGAAAAATGATTTTCTCATCTCGGTCCTAAAAGACTTCCCCCTTATCCTTAAACTGTGACCCCTTGTTCTGGAGTTCCACAACATCGGGAACAATCTTCCTGCATCTAGCCTGTCCAACCCTTTAAGAATTTTGTAAGTCTCTATAAGATCCCCCCTCAATCTTCTAAATTCCAGCGAGTACAAGCCAAGTCTATCCAGTCTTTCTTCATATGGAAGTCCTACCATCCCAGGAATCAGTCTGGTGAACCTTCTCTGTACCCCCTCTATGGCAAGAATGTCTTTCCTCAGATTAGGAGACCAAAACTGTACACAATACTCCAGGTGTGGCCTCACCAAGACCCTGTACAACTGCAGTAGAACCTCCCTGCTCTTGCACTCAAATCCTTTTGCTATGAATACCAACATACCATTCGCTTTCTTCACAGCCTGCTGCACCTTTCAATGCCTACTTTCAATGACTGGTGTACCATGACACCCAGGTCTCTTTGCATCTCCCCTTTTCCTAATCGGCCACCATTCAGATAATAGTCTACCCTCCTGTTTTTGCCACCAAAGTGCCACTAGTCACTGCCTGCCATTCTGTAAATGACCCGTTTACTCTTACTCTTTGCTTCCTGTCTGCCAGCCAGTTCTCTATCCACATCAATACTGAACCCCCAATGCCGTGTGCTTTAAGTTTGTATACTAATCTCCCGTGTGGGACCTTGTCGAAAGCCTTCTGAAAGTCCAGACACAACACATCCACAGGTTCTCCCTTATCCACTCTACTAGTTACATCCTCGAAAAATTCCACAAGATTCGTCAGACATGATTTATCTTTCATAAATCCATGCTGACTTTGTCCAATGATTTCACCACTTTCCAAATGTGCTGCTATCCCATCTTTAATAACTGACTCTAGCATTTTCCCTACTACCGATGTTAGACTAACTGGTCTGTAATTCCCCGTTTTCTCTCTCCCTCCTTTTTTTAAATGTGGGGTTACATTAGCTACCCTCTAATACTCAGGAACTACTCCAGAATCTAAAGAGTTTTGAAAAATTATCACTAATGCATCCACTATTTCTGGGGCTACTTCCTTAAGCACTCTGGGATGCAGCCTATCTGGCCCTGGGGATTTATCGACCTTTAATCCATTCAATTTACCTAACACCACTTCCCGGCTAACCTGGATTTCACTCAGTTCCTCCATCTCATTTGACTCCCGGTGCCCTGCTATTTCCAGCAGATTATCTATGTCTTCCTTCGTGAGAACAGAACCAAAGTAGTTATTCAATTGGTCTGCCATGTCCTTGTTCCCCATGATCAATTCACCAGTTTCTGACTGCAAGGGACCTACATTTGTTTTAACTAACCTTTTTCTCTTCTCATATCTATAAAAACGTTTGCAGTCTGTTTTTATGTTCCCTGCCAGTTTTCTTTCATAATCTATTTTCCCTTTCCTAATTCAGCACTTTGTCCTCCTCTGCTGGAATTTCTCCCAGTCCTTTGATAGGCTGCTTTTTATGGCTAATTTGTATGCTTCATCTTTAGTTTTGATACTATCCCTGATTTCCCTTGTCATCCACGGATGCACTACTTTCCCTGATTTATTATTTTGCCAAACTGGGATGAACAATTGTTGTAGTTCATCCATGCAGTCTTTAAATGCCTTCCATTGCATATCCACCGTCAACCCTTTAAGAATCACTTGCCAGTCTATCTTGGCCAATTCACGTCTCATACACTCAAAGTTACCATTGTTTAAGTTCAGAACCCTTGTTTCTTACAAAGACTTACAAATAATTTCCTTTTCTATCAGAACCCAAAACAGACTGGCCAAAACTAAAAATCAGAGACAGGGCAGAGGTGGTGGTTAGGGTACAATTCATTCAATGTGCAGTTGGATCCGCAACTCTTAAAAACAGACTGCCAGTTGACTGAAAACAGCAAAGCTTAAAGATCGGTTTGGTGAGGATATCAGATGTGGTAAGAATCACAATTGTTATGGTTGGGAAGGAAGTTTTTTATCCTATTAACCCCATGTTGTTCCAAAATGGCCAAACTGTACCTGCAGAAAATACCAATATGACCAACTATAAATTCAAAACTCAACCCATACAAATAATTAATTAATTCAATAGAGATCACGGTTTAAGCACCAGATTAAACCTAGAAAAATATGCAAGAAAGTGATTTCAATACCTCTCAGCATCATTGTCCTCCATTTGTGCCACTTAAAAAAAAGAACAGATTATTAATTCACTAATGCTGAAAATAGCTACCCATTTTCCAACTGAACCAAGCCACCTCAACCAGAGCATTATTGAATGAATTAAGAGATTGGATAAGATGTAAAACAAAGTTGCCCTTGAAAGTAAAGGTTTTCATAAAAACAGCTTGTAGTGTAAGAGAGAGAGATACTTCTGTGTGGTTCAACATGCCTAATATTGTAAACACAAAATGCTGGAATAACTCAGCGGGACAGGCAGCATCTCCAGAGAGAAGGAATGGGTGATGTTTCGGTTCGAGACCTTTCCTCAGACTGATCTACACTGTTATATGGTATATCTATTCTGATCTACAATGCCCAATATTGTTACTGGCCAGCCGATATGTCCATAAACCTGCTGGACATGGGCATTAAATAGAACGTTACCTTCTATAGTACAAACAAATATACTTAAAGATTTCCCATCAGTGTGAAGCAGTGTGAACACAATATTTAAAATCCACACAACAATTAAAATCCACTCACTTTTTTTTTCTCCCATCAGCAACCAGAAAAGGATGACAAGCTGAAAGAGGACTTAAAACAGCTGACGACAAAAAATGAGACTACCACCTCCGAGATGAAGAGAATCCTGGAAGAACTGAAACAAGAAAACGGTGCACTCCGTGCCCAAGTAGCCAAAATGAAGGAGGACATAAATAAGCAGGGAAAATAATTTGACAAGCAGCTCCAGAATGTAAGGGACAATCACCCAGAAATTCCAAAAAGGACACATGAAAAAACACAGAGCCCAGCTGCTGCTCACTTCCCTATGGCTGCTCCAACCTCTCTGAGCTGCACTCAGACCACCAATACATCATTAGTGGACACCCCTTCTGTTACACAGCTTGCCCCAGTCAACAGGCAACCCTCACCCTAGCTTCACCCAACCTCCTGCCCCCAGTCTGAAGAGCAAAACCCACAGGTAGTCCTACTGACTGATTCCTATGGGAAGTATCTGGACCCCCAGAGGCTGTTCCCAGGTCGCCAAGTATTGGTAAAAACGTGCAGCACCACAGACCATGCAATGAGGGTCCTGAGCAAAGACACCATCGGGAGCCCTCAATACCTTGTGATCCATACAGGCACGAATGATCTGCGCACCTTACGTCATCTTACTGCTAGGGCAGTAACGAGGATGGCAGAAAAGGCCAGCAAGGATTTCCCTGATTCCAGGATTGTGATCTTTGCCCTGCTGCCCAGGACGGATACCCCACCCCATGTGATTCACAAAACCAACATGGAGATCAGCAGAGGATGTGCCGCCCTCCCTAATGTCCAATTGGCCCACCACCTGACCATCGGTACATGGGACCTCCATCATGTAGCAATGTTACAAAATTTTGAGATTTTAAAAATCAAGCCTGCAATTTATCCCAGATAAAGCATAAAAAGAAGTTTAATTTGACACCTAATTCACTTTCATATCTTCAGTATGAAGAAAGTTATGACCATTTACATACTCGGAAATTAGCATCTTGTTCCCCATTGCCTTTCAATTGACTTAACTCAAAATTACAAAATTCAATGAGTAGATCTAAACATCTATCCATTTCTTAAGAAAAGATAAACTTTTTTTAAATTGCCTAAGTGCCCAAATAACATTCACACAATAATCCACAATATAACATAATTTTTAAATCTCATTTTTATGAATTTCTGGGCCAAATGGAAGGAATTTAGTGTTTAATGCCTGTAAATTAATGACCATTTAAATCAACTAGCGAGTGGGTTTTAGTGGAATGCGGTGGATTGGAACGTTGTGGTTTGCGGTGAAGTCGGTATGAAAAATACAGCCGGTTCATACATTTTTTAGATAATAAATAATCTAGCGTAATTTAAAAATACCTTCATTCATGAAATATCGGAGCGAGTTTTCTTCCGCAACGAAATCGCCCGACATGGATCGATTTGCCCAGTCTGAAGAAAAACGGCACTTTAAGCCAGCCCCCCTCTGAAAGGCGCCAAAGTCGCGCACACGGGGAGCGGCAGAACTGCAGCGCCGCTCAAGGTAAGTTTTGTAACATACCTACATGATGGAATACATTTAATCAGACAGGGGGTGAGGGTCTTCGCAAAGAACCTCAAAGATACTGACCTGGGACGCAACCTTCCCACCCCTTGATCAATGGGAACCCAAGAAGCCAATCTGGACTCCCTTCCCCCCCACCATGTCAGGACCACCTGCCTAACTGTGAGGAGACATAACAGGCAGGGCTGCCATTGCCCCCGGCTCATCACTCCAGCCACACCCGCGGACCACCTCGGAGATGGGAGAGATCAAGCAGCTGCTGCACGCCCTATGTTCCCATCTTCAACCTTCGAGATGAAGACTGGGAACCCTGAGTTCCTAAAGTCTATAGAAGACACCGATATAATGATATTAAAAGAAACATGGTACCGAAAGGATACTTTCATTCACTGCCCCTCAGGGTACTATGAAGTCATGGTGCCCTCAGTAAAAACTACTGATATACATAAGGGCAGAATCTCTGAGGGGGTCTTGTTGTGGTACAAAGAAGAACTAGACGGTCACATTACACCAATAAAACAGGGGAAATCACATGAATGGTTGAAACTAGATTAAAAAATTAGAATAATTGGAAAAGATATATATCTATGTGCTGCCTACATACCCCCAATAGAATCGGCATATTTTGAAGAGGATATATTTGAAACTCTCCACATGGAAATCAATCATTTGCAGGCCCAGGGAAATGTGCTACTATGTGGAGACCTGAATGCAAGGACCGGATGTGTACCCGATTCCATAGACCCACAGGGCAACAACCATGTGTTCGGTCAAACCCCCTTGTATGTCACACCAACTATCATTAACCGGAACAACCTTGACTGTGAAATAAATAAAAGTGGTAGAGAGGTAGTGCATCTCTGTCGAGCCTTGGGCCTGTACATAGTTAATGGCAGGCTCAGAGGGGACTCGCTGGAAAGGTTTACATATTCCGCAGCTCTTGGGTCTAGCGTGGTAGACTACGCATTTACTGACATAGACCCCTGCACTGTCAGTGCATTCTCTGTTAGGCAGCAGTCCCCTCTTTCAGACCATAGTCAAATCAACATGTACCTAAAATTTCCTGTTCAAACTAAAGACGTAAAAAAGGAACCCAGTAAGCTGTATAAACTAAATCAGACTTACAGATGGGCTTCAAATAATGGAGATACATTCATCATGGCCCTGAACTCACCTGATCTCACAAATAAAATACTGAAATTCAAGACAAACCCATATGAGACTACTAGAGATGGTGTAAACATGGCTATAAATGACATTAATATGATATTTCACAAGGCAGCTATCAAAGCTGACCTTGTGAAACAGAAGAGAAAGATTACCAAAAAACACAACCATGAAAAATGGTTCAACCATGAGTGTAAAAGTGGCAGAAAAGATCTGAGGAAAATATCGAACCAAAAACACCGTCAACCAAACAATCCAGACTTGCGTATTAGATGTAATGAAACTCTTAAAAGGTATAAACACACTATTAGGAACAAAAGACAAAATTACACTCATAAAAGACTTGAAGAAATTGAAAATTCCATAAATCAAAACCAATTCTGGGATATGTGGAATAACGTGAGCGCAACAAAACTACAAACATTACCAATTCAAGACGGTGATATCTGGAGAGTACATTTCAAAAATCTATATAAAGACATCCCAATAAATAAAGTAAACTCAAATTATTCTCATATCAAACAAAAACTCCAAACACTAGAAACAATAATTAAAGATTATCAAAACCCCTTTGATTCCCCAATTACTTTGGAAGAATTGACCAAAAAAATAAAATCTCTTCACTCAAAGAAAGCCTATGGTCCAGACAGCATTAAAAATGAAATGCTCAAGTACAGCACTCCGGAGATGCAGGACATGGTGCTTAGGCTGCTCAACATCACACTACGTTCAGGGTATGTCCCTGATATTTGGTGTCAAGGGCTTATTTCACCCATTTGTAAGAGTGGAAACAAATTAGACCCAAATAATTATCGGGGCATCTGTGTCAGTAGCTGCCTAGTGAAGTTATTCTGCAGTATCATAAATAACAGAATGCAGGACTTCCTTAACAAATACAACATTCTCAGTAAAAACCAAATTGGCTTCCTCCCAAAACATCGTACCACTGACCACATTTATACCCTCCACACTCTCATTGAAAAAACATGCACACCAAGCAAAAAATGGAAAAATATTTGCCTGTTTTATCGACTTTGAGAAAGCATTTGACTCTATTTGGCACGAAGTGCTCTATTACAAACTCCTCTGTTGTGGTACAGGAGGAAAGGTGTATGACCTTATAAAATCAACGTACCTGAATAATAAATGTGGCATTAAAATTGGGGACAAATGCACTGTTCTCTTCGCCCAGAGAAGAGGCGTCCGGCAAGGCTGTAATCTGAGCCCGACACTGTTTAATGTATATACCAACAATTTGGCAGTAAAGTTGGACCAGAGCACAACGCCGGGCCTCTGTCTCCTGGACGGAGAGGTAAAATCCCTGTTTTATGCGGATGACTTGGTTCTGCTGTCCCCCACAGAACAGGGACTGCAGCAACAGTTGGACCTACTTGATGAGTACTGCCAAACTTGGGCCCTGGCAGTAAATCTAAGAAAACCAACATCATGATTTTTCAGAAAAGACCCAGATGTCAGGAAGATAATTACAAATTTATTCTCAATAGTATTATTATCGAACACACTATGAGCTATACCTACCTTGGTCTACTGTTGCAGCGTCAGGGAGCTTCAATATGGCAGTGAATGCACTAAAAGAGAAAGCTCTTCGAGCTGTGTATGCAATAAAAAGAATATTCTACAACATCCAAATCCCAATTAAAATCTGGCTTAAAATATTTGACAGTGTAATCCAGCCTATTGCACTTTATGGTAGTGAAGTATGGGGTCCGCTCAGTCACCATAGTTATAGTAAATGGGAGAAACATACAACAGAGGCCCTGCATGTGGAATTTTGTCGGAACATCCTCTGTATTCAAAGGAAAACACTAACAAACGCATGTAGGGCGGAATTAGGCAGATACCCACTGATAATAAATATCCAGAAAAGAGCACTAAATTTTTGTAATCTCCTTAAATCTAGCCCCCCCAGATACCCTCCAGTTTAAAGCCCTTCAAACACAAGAGGGGGGCCCAGAAAAGAGTTCACCGTGTTTTGGTACTGAGACTAACTACCTCTATTCAGTTAAAACCTATCCAGTTAAACCCTGACCAGCCTCAGATCAATACTGATCTCCAATCACCAGTTAGAGTGAACCAAATTATCAAACAATGTAAAGAAACGTATTTGGAACATTGGGATAAAGAAACCAAAAGTCAAAGCAGATTAGAATGTTACCGTGCCCTAAAAAGAGATTATATAGACTTCCGGTGGCTGCTATGCAGCAGTGAAGACAGCTGCACAAAGCTCTGCTCCCGACAAATCATGTTTAAAGTCGGTTTCTATGCCAGGATCGACTTAAAAACTCTTATCTGGATTGCTGAACGTCGTGGGTACTGTCATCATCAGACGGTGCCGGTAGAATCGGGATTTAAAACGATTTTACCGGTAAAAATCGGATGAAAAAGCGAAGAGGTCAGAGAGGACCCAAGAAGATTACAATCAGTCTCCAGCTCCAAAACGCTCTGGATGAGTTTGAAACAACTCCTGAATCCACTTTTGAAAGTTTGGAAGAGGAGCTGGAGTCTCAACAACCAACAGTCGCTGCAAGAGCTGAAACAAAAGAGCTGAAAGAAAGGGAGAAAGAAACGAAAAGCTTGGAAGAAACGGTAAGAGTTAATATTACTAAAGACATTACTAAAGATCTTCAGAAGCAATTTGCTAAAATGAATTTTACAATGCAGAATAATCTTTCTACAATGTAGAATAATCTCTCTACAATGGAGGTGAATCCCTCTAAGAAAATCGACACTAGCTGCGGAGAATTAAAGAAGCTTTACGTATCTCTGAACCAGCAGTTCAAAGATTTGGAGTTGAGGACTGCTAAGGAATTGGAAAGAATGCAGAGAGATTATAACAATAAACATGACTCCCTGCTGAAGCAATTAACAAAGGTGGAAAAATTGATGGAAGAGATGGAGGGTGAAATGCAGCAGATGGGTCAGGAAATAACTGGTTTGAAAAAAGAACACAACGCGAATATGGAGCGGACGAAAAACCTGAATGAGAAATGTCAAGATTTGGAAGCCAGATCAAGGAGGCAGAATCTGAGGATAATAGGAGTTAAAGAGGGGGCAGAGCATGGCTCTCAAATGTGTGATTTTATCACTAATTTGCTTAAAGATGTTTTCAAACTGCCAGAAAAACCAAAGATAGTTGTGGCTCATCGTGTTGGTCGCTTCCAAAGAGGAGCGAATGCTCCACCACGTCAAATTATCGTAAAGTTCTTAGATATTTCGACGTTGGAAAATTTATTAAAGAAGATACCCTATGGAGAAAATCTTACATTTGCTGATAACATTGTTAGATTTTACAGAGACTACCCTCGGGAAATATTGGCAAAAAGACGGCAGTTTAAAAGTGCGAGCAGTATTCTACAAGGACTTTCTGTAGTTTGTTACGGTGTTATCTATCCAGCAAAATTGCCAATTACGTACAATGCTAAGCAACGTTCATTCACGGATCCGGACACAGCTTGCTAATATACCCAGGAGATTTTAAATAAAATTCAAGGAAAAAATGGACTAATAAGACATACGCTTACTTTTTTGTTTCAAACAAGACATTAGAATTGTTCAGACGGCTCTCGGACAGACTTATCTGGCAAGAATGTGTTTTTTTAATAACAGGGACCTAACTTCATCTGGAACTGAAAAACTGAAGCTCAACAGATGGAATGTTCATGGTCGCAGGCTCTGCGCCAAGTTTTTCAGCCCTGATAATTATTGGACTGTTCTTTTTTGAATTTAAAACAGTTTTGATGGTCTGCCTTTGTCTCAGTACTATATGTTCTACTATTTACACATACAGCATATAACTAACTAATTAACTATATACACAGAATAAACTTAATTAACGCTAAAGGTTTAATGTATTATACGAACACGACTAACTATATAGTAGGAAGGATGGGGGAGGTTAGACAGATATTCTAAATATTAATTATGAATTAACTAACATATAGGCAAATGAAAAGTGTGATTGCTGATGTGGTACTTTAACCCATAATAACTCCATTTTATTTTATTTTAAATCTTCTGCTTTTCCTTTATTTTATTTTAAATGTTTTGGCTATTAATCGATCTGACATGATAATTTTCGTTATAAGTGGAGGAAACCGACTAACGTTGGATGATACTTTACTACGGGGGCAAAGCCCAATGCATAATTCTATTGATGGAGGTTAATTTAAAATTAATCTTAGCCACGATAGGTGCTTTTTTGTAAGATATCGCTTTTTTGATAAATTACACTCAGTTTTTTTGTTTATTCACTATTATGAGTTGTATGATTTAACAACCTTTTTAAACACTTCATTTTATGTTTTTCTCTTTCCCTTAATTATGTTTAATTGTGTCAGGAGATGTAAATCTAGTGCAGAAATTATGAAGAACAACCCTGGACTCAGGATTTCGAGGTACTTGGCTGCATCACATGAATCATACATTCTGGTAATAATAGCCAATGCAAGATAATAGTCGAATAAACATCGGAGGGTTCACTTTCTATAGTTGGAACATTAGAGATGCGAATGAGCCAATTAAGAGGGGTAAAATTCTGGCACAATTAAAACCATTAAACATGGACATTGCTTTTCTCCAAGAAACATATTTGAAACAACAAACTCAGATCAGATTAAGGGCAAACTGGATAGGTCAAACTTACTACTCCGCATTCACTTCTAAAGCAAGAGGCACGGCCATTATAATTCGGAAAGGTATACCTTTTAAATTAAGAAGTCTATATCTGATAAAGAGGGAAGATACGTTATAGTCACGGGAGAAATTTATAACACACCATTAACTATGATAAATATTTATGCGCCTAATTTTGATAACCCCCAATTTTTAAAGAAAATAGTAGATATAATTGCAGAGCATAATTATCAAAATATAATAATGGGGGGGAGATTTCAATTATGTTATCGACCCATATTTAGATAAACCAATAAATGTAGGGAAGCGTCTTGTTAAAACTAAGACTTGTGTATTCTTAAATACTTAAATAAAAAATAATAACATAACTGACGTTTGGAGAATAGCAAACCCAATTGGAAGGGAATATTCGCTTTACTCAATGGTTCATAAAACTTACTCACGAATTGACTATTTCTTATTGGATACAAAATTAATCCCGTATACGACTAAACCATCATACCATAATAGTATTATTTCCGATCATTCACCACTGACCTTTATACTTAAAATCGAGGGAATGCCGGATATAAAACCTTTTTGGAGATTCAACGCACAAATATTAAATAAGCCGCAGGGTTATGAGTATATAAAAGAACAAACAAAATTTTTTTTTGACATAAATGAGACGCCGGGTATTTCTGTATCGCTATCATGGGAAACCTTTAAGACATACATCTGCGGTGCTATAATCTCTTATCAAAGTTTTAAAAATAAAGAAAATAAAAGAGAACTTCAGAGGATTGAACAGGAAATAAAATTACTAGAACTGGACAATGCAAATGACCCAACCATAGATAAACATAATGAGATAACCTTATTGAAATATAAACTCAATAGAATATTATCGTCAAGACTAATAAGACTATTCCAAATTACAAAACAGGCACACATCGAATTTGGGGATAAGCCACATAAATTATTAGCGAGGCAACTGAAGCAACAAGAAAAGGAAAATACTATCACTAAAATCAAATCTAATAAGGGCACTACCAAAGGATATTAATAAAAGGTTTGCCCAATTTTATCATAATTTATACACAACTAAAATAAATGCAGATGATAGTAAAATTACATTTTTTTTAGATAATTGCAACCTCCCTAAATCGGATAGTTTAGAACAAGAGGAATTAGGAGCACGGATTACTAATGAAGAAATAAAACAAACAATAAACTCATTGAAAAATGGGAAGACCCCAGGACCAGATGGTTTTAGCAATTAATTTTATAAACAATTTCAGGAGTCAATTGTACCAAGATTATTCAACTTATACACGCAGGCTTATACTGAAAATAAACTACCAGAAACTTTAGCAGCATCAACAATAACACTTATACCAAAAAAAGATAAAGACCTAGAGGAACCAGGTTCTTACAGAGCTATATCACTTCTAAACACGGATCAGAAAATGTTAGCAAAGATTCTAGCAAGAAGCAATAATTATATTAACAAATTTGTAAACCCGGATCAAACGGGAATTATACCCAAAAGACAATCATTTAATAACTTAAGAAGGCTTTTCAATATAATGTACTCTCACAAAGAGGACATTGAAGATATTTCAGTCGTTACGTTGGATGCAGAGAAGGCATTTGATCAGGTAGAATGGCAGTATTTATATAAGGTACTCCAAAAATTTAATATGGGAGAAAATTTTATTAGATGGGTTAAATTACTTTATGATAAACCTACAGCAAGAATATTAACTAATAATATGTTATCTCCAAAATTTTATTTATCAAGGGGTTTTGTGTGTTCAAGGCAGGGTTGTGCCTTATCAACATTGCTATTTGCTCTTATGATAGACCCGCTGGCTGAAAGGATTAGAAATCATCCGAATATTCACGGACATAATACTAGGGACTCAAAGAATAAAATTTCATTATATGCTGACGATATTCTTTTATATATTACTAATACACAAACGAGTATCCCCACCTTATTAACACTAATCGAGGAATTTGGTTATTTTTCAGGATATAAAATAAATTGGAATAAAAGCAAAATTATGTCTTTGAAACCACAGGATGCGAGACACTTATTAAAATTCCCTTTCAAAATTGCAACAGAAAAATTCAAGTATTTGGGTATTCAAATTACGAGAAGACACAAATCATTATTTAATGCCAATTTTATGCCACTATCAAATAAACTGAATGTTATGATAACATTTTGGAAAACGTTACCGCTCTCATTGATAGGTAGAATTAACGCTATAAAAATGACTTTCTTACCACAATTAATATATTTGTTTCAAGCGATCCCAATATATATTCCAAAATATTTTTTAAAAAAACTAGATTCTAATATCACTAATTTTATATGGGATTATAGAGCACACAGAATTCAACGAAAGCATCTGTGTGAACCTAAAGAAGTTGGGGATTTATCATTACCTAACTTTATGTATTACTACTGGACAGTGCATATAAAGAACATAATGTACTGGTTGGATAGTATCACTCACCAGTCGGAGTGGATAAGAATTGAGAAAGAGGAGTGTTTCCCGTATGATATAGGAACGATCTTGTTCTCACCGATAAAAGTGAATAGTATAATATAAGAAGAACCCAATTATTGACAATACAATAAGAATTTGGAAACAAATAAAATTATCCTTGAAATTAAATAATCTATCAGTACTAACCCCAAAATTGAATAATCCTGCATTCAAACCATCTCTTATCGACAAAACATATAAACATTGAGATAGACTGGGAATTAGGAAAGTAGGAGATATGTATGAATTGGGTAAATTGTTATCATTTCAACAATTAAAATCAAAATTTAAACTGAATGATAATCAATATTTTAAATATATACAGATATGTGACTTTATGAAGAAATATATACATAGATTTCAAACTATATTTTTAGACCCTTTAGAAGAAGCAATGAATATTAAGGCCGATTCACAAAAACTAATATCATATTTTTATAATAGTATATTAAATAGAGGTACTAAGAGAAGATTGGGAACATGAACTAATGGTAAAGATTCCGAAAGATAGATGGGAAAAGTATCTGATGAACACACATCATTGTTCCATTAATGCAAGACATAATCTAGTTCAATTTAATTTATTACATAGACTATATTATTCATAAACGAGGTTGAATAAATTCTACTCAAATGTCTCTCCTAGATGCAATAAATGTTTGTTTCAAAATGTCAATATAACACATTCATTTGTAGGATATATAAAGTTGAATAAGTTTTGGAGCGATATATTTGATATATTTACAAAGCTCATCAAGTCAAGAATAGAACCAAATACGGAATGGATTATATTTGGAATAATAGTAGACGATATCAAGTTAAATAAAGACCAAAAAGTATTCTTTAATTATGGGTTAATAATATATAAGAAATTGATACTTACATTTTGGAAAAATACAGCTATACCAACTATTAAAATGTGGATTAGTAATATGATGGGCATAGCTCACCTTGAAGAAATGAGACTCCGCCTAATAGATAAATATGACCAATTCTTAAGGAGTTGGTCCCCTTTCATCGACTTTTTGGAATCATGTGATGCAGCAGTACCGTAAAGATTACTGATTTCAGGCCAGGTCGTGGGTAGAATTATATCTCCGAACAAAGATTTGAAAATGTTCTTTTTTAAGGGTCTTTTTCTCCTATTTCTACTTTTTCTATTCTTATATACACACTTCACCCAAGGCACTAGAAGAGAGAAGGTGGGTGACGGTGAGAAAGGGAGGAAAACATGGAATGCAAAGGTCCCCGGGTGTTGTACCTCTTGTGAATAGGTTCACCCACGTGGAAGTTGCTGGGACAGAAGACGGTATCTCACTGAGCGGCGGACTGGCTTGCAAAACAAAAAGGGCTGTTGAGCCAAAACCAAAGAGGCCAAAGTCGGGCAACGCCATTGTAGTTGGAGACTCCATTGTGAGAGGTATGGACAGGGGTTTTTGCGGCAACAGACGGGATTCGAGGATGGTGTGCTGCCTTCCTGGTGCCAGGATCCAGGATGTCACGGACAGAGTGCAGACAATCCTCAAGGGCGAAGGTGAACAGCCGGAAGTGGTCGTGCACGTTGGCACAAATGATGTTGGAAAGAAGGGGATGAATATTTTGCAGCGGGACTTCAGAGAGCTCGGAAAAATGCTGAAAAGCAGGACTTCCAGGGTTGTTATCTCCGGTTTGCTTCCATTTCCTCGTGCTGGCGGGAGCAGGAACAGGGAGATACGGGACCTGAATGTGTGGCTGAGGAACTGGTGCAGGGGGGAGGGATTTAGATTCTTAGATCACTGGGATCTGTTTTGGAGTAAGGGCGAACTGTACAAAAGGGACGGATTGCATCTTAACAGGTGGGGGACCAGCATTCTGGCCGGCAGGTTTGCCACTGCTACACGGATGGTTTTAAACTGAATAAGGGGGGTGGGGTGTCAAATGGGATAGTCGAGGAAGGAGTTAAAGGGAAAGAGAGTAAAGGGATGGTTAATGACCCCAGAATTAACGGGAAAGAAAGCTCACAAAGGGATAGGATAGTATGGCCAAGTGTAATAGGGATCGATGTGAAAGGGGCCACTGTCAACATAATTGTATAAGGAGTAAGAGTGTTGTAAAAACAAGCCTGAAGGCTTTGTGTCTCAATGCGAGGAGCATTCGTAATAAGGTGGATGAGTTGAAGGTGCAGATAGCGATTAATGACTATGCTATACTTGGGATCACGGAGACATGGCTCCAGGGTGACCAAGGCTGGGAGCTGAACATCCAGGGATATTCAATATTCAGGAGGGATAGACGAAAAGGAAAAGGAGGTGGGGTAACGTTGCTGGTGAGAGAGGAGATTAATGCAATAGAAAGGAAGGACATTAGCGTGGAGAATGTGGAATCGATATGGGTAGAGCTCGAAACTCTAAGGGGCAGAAAACGCTAGTGGGAGCTGTGTACAGACCACCTAACAGTAGTATTGGAGTTGGGGATGGCATCAAACAGGAAATTAGAAATGCGTACAACAAGGGTAACACGGTTATAATGGGTGACTTCAATCTGCATGTAGATTGGGTGAATCAAATTTGCAGGGGTGCTGAGGAAGAGGATTTCTTGGAATGTATGCGGGATAGTTTTCTCAACCAACATGTGGGGGAACCAACGAGAGAGCAGGCTATTTAGACTGGGTATTAAGTAATGAGGAAGGGTTAGTTAGCAGTCTTGTTGTGCGTGGCCCCTTGGGCAAGAGTGACCATAATATGGTTGAGTTCTTCATTAGGATGGAGAGTGACAAAATTAAGTCAGAAACAAGGGTTCTGAACTTGAACAAAGGTAACTTTGAAGGTATGAGATGTGAATTGGCCAAGATAGACTGGCAGGTGATTCTTAAAGGGTTGACAGTGGATGTGCAATGGAAGGTATTTAAAGACTGCATGGATGAAGTACAAAAATTGTTCATACCAGTTTGGCAAAAGAATTAATCGGGGAAGGTGGTGCATCCATGGATAACAAGGGAAATCAGGGATAGTATAAAAACAAAAGATGAGGCATACAAATTGGCCAGAAAAAGCAGCCTACCGGAGGACTGGGAGAAATTCTAAATCCAGCAGAGGAGGACAAAGGCTTAATTAGGAAAGGGAAAATAGATTATGAAAGGAAACTGGCAGGGAACATAAAAACTGACTGCAGAAGTTTTTTTAGATATGTGAAGAGAAAGAGACTAGTTAAAACAAATGTTGGTCCCTTGCAGTCAGAAACAGGTGAATTGATAATGGGGAACAAGGACATGGCAGACCAATTGAATAACTACTTTGGTTCTGTCTTCACTAAGGAAGACCTAAATAATCTGCCGGAAATAGCAGTGGAACGGGGGTCAAATAAGATGGAGGAACTGAGTGAAATCCAGGTTAGCCGGGAGGTGGTGTTGGGTAAATTGAACGGATTGAAGGCTGATAAATCCCCAGGGCCAGATAGTCTGCATCCCAAAGTACTCAAGGAGGTAGCCACAGAAATAGTGGATGCATTAGTGATAATCTTTCAAAATTCCTTAGATTCTGGAGTAGTTCCTGAGGATTGGATGGTAGCTAATGTAATCCCACTTTTTAAAAAAAGGAGGGAGAGAGAAAGCGGGGAATTACAGACCAGTTAGTCTAACATCGGTAGTGGGGAAACTGCTAGAGTCAGTTATTAAAGATGGGATAGCAGCGCATTTGGAAAGTGGTGAAATCATTGGACAAAGTCAGCATGGATTTACGAAAGGTAAATCATGTCTGACAAATCTGATAGAATTTTTCGAGGATGTAACTAGTAGAGTGGATAAGGGAGAACCAGTGGATGTGTTATATCTACACTTTCAGAAGGCTTTCGACAAGGTCCCGCAAAAAAGATTAGCATACAAACTTAAAGCACACAGTATTGGGGGTTCAGTATTGATGTGGATAGAGAACTGGCTAGCAGACAGGAGGCAAAGGGTAGGAGTAAACGGGTCCTTTTCAGAATGGCAGGCAGTGACTAGTGGGGTACCGCAAGGCTCAGTGCTGGGACCCCAGCTATTTACAATATATATTAATGATTTGGACGAGGGAATTGAATGCAACATCTCCAAATTTGCAGATGACACCAAGCTGGGGGGTATAGTTAGGTGTGAGGAGGATGCTTGGAGGCTGCAGGGTGATTTGGATAGGCTGAGTAAATGGGCAGATGCATGGCAGATGCAGTATAATGTGGATAAATGTGAGGTTATCCACTTTGGTGGCAAAAACATGAGGGTAGACTATTATCTAAATGGTGGCAGATTAGGAAAAGGGGAGATGCAACGAGACCTGGGTGTCATGGTACACCAGTCATTGAAAGTAGGCATGCAGGTGCAGCAGGCAGTGAAGAAAGCAAATGGTATGTTAGCATTCATAGTGAAAGGATTTGAGTATAGGAGCAGGGAGGTTCTACTGCAGTTGTACAGGGTTTTGGTGAGGCCACATCTGGAGTATTGCGTACAGTTTTGGTCTCCAAATCCGAGGAAAGACATCCTTGCCATAGAGGGGGTACAGAGAAGATTCACCAGACTGATTCCTGGGATGTCAGGACTTTCATATGAGGAAAGATTGGATAGACGCGGCTTGTACTCGCTGGAATTTAGAAGATTGAGGGGGGATCTTACAGAAACATACAAAATTCTTAAGGGGTTGGACAAGCTATATGCTGGAAGATTGTTCCCGATGTTGGGGGAGTCCAGAACAAGGGGTCACAGTCTAAGGATAAGGGGGAATTCCTTTAGGACCGAGATGAGGAAAACATTCTTTACACAGAGAGTGGTGAGTCTCTGGAATTCTCTGCCAGAGAAGGTAGTTGAGGCCAGTTCATTGGCTATATTTAAGAGGGCGTTAGATGTGGCACTTGTGGCTAAAGGGATCAGGGGGTATGGAGAGAAGGCAGGTACGGGTTTCTGAGTTGGATGATCAGCCATGATCACATTGAATGTCGTTGCAGGCTCGAAGGGCCGAATGGCCTACTCCTGCACCTATTTTTCTATGTTTTTTTCTATGTTTTTCACGTTTTTCTATTTTCTACTATCTATTTTTCCTCTTTTTCTTTTCTATTTCTTGTCTTTTTTTAATTTCCTTTTCAAAAACATAAAACTAGAGGTTGTACATAGAATGTATTACGTTATGACATAGTTGGCACCTAAAATGAGGTGCCACTGTATTGTTTTGTACTGTATTAACTTCTAATAAAATAAACAACAACAAAAAAGATTATAAATTGGCAGACTATCTCTCAACTGTTAGAGACATAAAGCAGAGACAGACCCTCAAATACAGGTTAAGCGACCACTATTTGGCGGTTGAAAAAGGAAGACAGAAGAGATTCTGGCAACCAAGAGAAAATAGAATATGCAGCCACTGTTTGACATCCTTCTAAACTCCAATGAATACAAGCCCAGTATTTTCATTGTTACCTCATGACAGTCCCGCCATCCCAGGGATCAATCTTGTTAGCCTACACTGCACTGCCTCAATCACAAGGATGTCCTTCCTCAAATTAGGAGACCAAAACTGTACGCAATACTCCAGATGTGGTCTTACCAGAGACCTATACAACAGAGAAGAACCTCTCTACTCCTATACTGAAATCCTCTTGTTATGAAGGCCAACATTCCATTAGCTTTCTTCACTGCCAGCTGTACCTGCACGCCAACTTTCAGTGACCTGTGTACAAGGACACCCAGGTCTCGCTGTACCTCCCCCTTACCTAACCTGACCCAATTGAGATAATAATCTGCCTCCTTGTTTTTTCCACCATAGTGGATAACCTCACATTTAACTATATCATACGGCATCTGCCCACTCACTCAACCTGTCCAGGTCACCCTGCAACCTCCTAACATCCTCTTCACAGTTCACACTGCCACCCAGCTTTGTGTCATCGGCAAACTTGCTAGTGTTGCTCCTAATTCCCTCTTCTAAATCATTAATATATATGGTAAACAATTGTGGCCCCAACACTGGACTATATATAGATGTAACATTTCCAATTCGAGATCGGAGGGGGGGGGGGGGGGGACAAATATGCGTCAAGCCTAATCAAATATGGTTAAAAGATAGCCTAATCGATAAAGAGCTGAGAAGAGGAATCAGAGCTGCCAAGGAAATGTACTCTGAGAAGTTGGGGAGTGACTCTTTTTCAGTTTGGAAGAGCATGCAAGAAATCACCAGCTGTAAGAAGAAAACCCCCCGCTCTTTGGAGGCTGGGCGATCGTTTCGCCGAACACCTCCGCTCGGTCCGCAATAACCAACTCGACCTCCCGGTGGCTCAGCACTTCAACTCCCCCTCCCATTCTGTATCCGACCTCTCGGTCCTGTGCCTCCTCCACGGCCAGAGTGAGCAACACCGCAAGTTGGAGGAACAGTACCTCATATTCCGCTTGGGGAGTCTGCATCCTCTGGGCTTAAACATTGAATTTTCTCAATTCTGTTAACCCAGGCTGCCTCCTCCCCCTCCCCACCTCTCCCTCAGCCCTCGGGCCCTGGCATTCCTTCTCTCTTTATCTCCCCCCCCCCCCCCACCCAAGTCGCACTAGCATCTCATTTTCACACTACAAACAGCTTAAAATGGCCTGTTTCCTTTATCATCAATACTTTTTTGCATATCTTTCATTCATTGTTCTTTATCTCTCCACATCACTGTCTATATCTCTCGTTTCCCTGGTCCCTGACCAGTCTGAAGAAGGGTCTCGACCCGAAACGTCGCCTATCTCCTTCGCTCCTTAGATGCTGCTGCACCCGCTGAGCTTCTCCAGCTTTTTGTGTAACCCTCGATTCTCCAGCATCTGCAGTTCCTTCTTTAACACTACCTCATCTGGAAGCTTGTTCCATACACCCACCACCCTTTGTGTGAAAAAGTTACCCTTCGGATTCCTATTAAATCTTTTCCCCTTCACCTTGAACCTATGTTCTTGGTCCTCGACTCCCCTACTCTGGGCAAAAGACTCTGTGCATCTCTATTCCTCTAATAATTTTGTACACCTCTATAAAATTTCCCCTCATCCTCCTGCGCTCCATGGAATAGAGTCCCAACCTACTCAACCTCTCCCTATAGCTCACACTCTCTAGTCCTGGCAACATCCTCATAAATCTTCTCCATACTCTTTCCAGTTTGACATCTTTCCTATAACATGGTGCCCAGAACCAAACACAATATTCTAAATGCGGTCTCACCAACATCTTATACAACTGCAACATGACCTCCCAACTTCTATACTCAATACTCTGACTGATGAAGGCCAAAGTGCCAAAATACTTTTTGACCACCTGATGTATCTGCGACTCGACCTTCAAGGAACCATGCAACCATCAACCATTCCTCTGCCCACCTGGCTAATTGATCCAAATCCTGCTGCAAACTTTCACAACCATCTTCACTATCTGCAAAACCACTCACTTCTGTATCATCAGCAAACTTGCTAACCTTGCCCTGTTCTGTGACGTTTCACAGAGTGCTGGAGTAACTCAGCGGGTGAGGCTGAGTATAGAAGTTGGGAGGTCATGTTCCAGTTGCATAAGAAGTTGATGAGACCGCATTTAGAGTATTGTGTTCCGCTCTGGGCACCATGTTACAGGAAATATGTCATCAAACTGGAACAGGTACAGGGAAGATTTACGAGGACGTTGCCAGGACTAGAGGGCCAGAGCAATAGGGAGAGGTTGAGTAGGCTGGGACTCTATTACATGGAGCACAGGAGGCTGAGGGGTGCTCTAATAGAGGCGTATAAAATCATTATTTGAAAAGATCAGGTTGAGTCTTTTGCCCAGAGTAGGTGAATCAAGGAGCAGAGGACATAGGCTTAAAGTGAAGGGGAAAAGATTTAATAGAAATCTGAGGGTATATTTTTCACACAAAGGGTGGCACAAGCTGCCAGAGCAGGTAGTTGAGGCAGGGACAATCACAACATTTAAGAAAAGGTTAGACAGGTACATGGATAGGACAGGTTTGGAGGGATATGGATCAAATGTAGGCAGGTGGAACTAGTGTAGCTGGGACATGTTGGGCTGAAGGGCCAGTTTCCACGCTGTATCACTCTATGACTCTATCTTTCCCTCTCAAACTCGTTCTCCAGCCTTCTCCCCATTACCTGTTACCCGTATCAATCAAGAATCTATCAATCTCCTGAAAAATGTCCATTGACTTGGCCTCCACAGCTGTCTGTGAATTCCACAGTTCACCACCCTCTGACTTAAGAAATTCCAGCTCATCTCCTTCCTAAAGGAACGTCTTTTAATTCTGAGGCTGTGGCCACTGGTCCTAGATTCTCCCACTAGTGGAAACATCCTCTCCACATCCACTCTATCCAGGCTTTTACCAGGGTGGGACAGACTGCAACAGCTTTACACCATGTCCCAAAGCTTGTGTCCTGTCCTGCATCACTCAAGACAGCAGAGACATTATAGGAAAGGGCAAGCACCGTCACAAAGTAGCTCACGGTGGTTTGGGTAACATTCAGGAATGTCTATACATGTCACATCATGAATATTACTGAAGGAGGGTCTTGACCCGAAATATAATCTATACCTTTTCTCCAGAGATGCTGCCTGACCCGCTGAGTTAGTCCAGCACTCTGTGAAATGTCACCTATCCATATTCCCCAGAGATGCTGTCTGACCCACTGAGTTACTCCAGCACTTTGTGTCTATTTTTTCTTCACCCATCTGCCCAAGCACACCCTCCCCCCTCCTTTCCTATGTTCCTTTTTGTCCGTCATTTTCGCCACCTCCAACGTGACCCCACCACTCGCCACATCTTCCCATCTCCCCCCATGCCTACTTTCCGCAAAGACCGCTCCCTCCGTAACTCCCTGGTCAATTCTTCCCTTCCCACCCACACCACCCCCTCCCCGGGCGCTTTCCCTTGCAACCGCAAGAGATGCTACACGTCCATCTGTTATTTGCACTTTATTAATTTATTAATTCATGCGTGTATTTACGTATAGAATTGTAGTCAATGCCTTCTATGTTCTGTTGTGCTATGCAAAGAAAGATTTTCATTGTCCTGTTAGGGACACATGACAATAAACTCTTTTGACTTTAATGTGTCGCTTTACATCCCCCCTCGACTCCATTCAAGGACTCAAGCAGTCGTTCCAGGTGCAACAGAGATTTACCTGCACCTCCTCCAAACTCATCTATTGCATCCGCTGCTCTAGATGTCAGCTGATCTACATCAGTGAGACCAAGCGTAGGCTTGGCGATCATTTCGCGAACACCTCCACTCGGTCCGCATTAACCAACCTGATCTCCCTGTGGCTCAGCACTTCAACTCCCCCTCCCATTCCGAATCCGACCTTTCTGTCCTGGGCCTCCTCAATTGCCAGAGTGAGCACCACCAGAAACTGGAGGAGCAGCACCTCATATTCCGCTTGGGCAGTCTGCATCCCGGTGGCCTGAACATTAACTTCTCCAATTTCCGGTAGCCCTTGCCGTCTACTCCCGTTCTCAGCTCTCCCTCAGTCCTCTGGCTTCTCCTCTTCCTTTCTTCTACCCACCCCCCCCCCCCCCCACCCTTCATCAGTCTGAAGAAGGGTTATGGCCCGAAACGTTGCCTATTTCCTTCGTCCATAGATGCTGCCGCACCCGCTGAGTTTCTCCAGCAATTTTGTCTACCTTCGATTTTCCAGCATCCGCAATTCCTTCTTGAATTTCCTTTCCACCCATAAACCTTTCTCTGCCTTTACATTTCACTCCTCTTTCAAATATGCTCTACTTATCTACATGCATTTTTCTTCTTAACTTTTTAGTCATAGAGTGATGTAATGTGGAAACAGGGCCTGCAGCCCAACTTGCCCTCACCAACCAACATGTCCCATCTACACTAGTCCCACTCACACGCGTTTGGCCTATATCCATCTAACCCTGTCCTATCCATGTACGTATCCAAATGAATCTTAAACATTAGGATAGTCCCAGCTTTAACTACCTCCTCTGGCAGCTCGTTCCATACATCCACCACCCTTTGTGTGAAAAAGTTACCTCTCGGGCCTGATATCTCTATTTCCGAACATGCTACCATTATCAAACTAGAAACTATTCTGAATCAGGTGATTTATTAATATCTGACTTGCTGATTCTTGACAACATTTCCTCATCGTTAGTTTCATTGGACTGAATAGCAGGTTCCTACCTTTGACCTCGGGCCAGATTCTGCTCTTACAAGTGTCCAGACACACAATAATAATCAGACCAAATGCAACAAGGCATACCAGTCTCAGCGACGTCAGTGCAAGAAACCTGCCATGAGACACAAAACAATCACATTACTAACCAAGAGCTGAATACCAATCCCTTAACATCTCAAAATAACCATCTAGTGGATAGCGTTAAACAGTCTCATCACTGGAACTAACTACACAGGAACTGCCCAGACATTCCAGGAGATGACAGAACCAAATGTGGGAATCGGAGCATCTGGGAAGTGGGAGAAGGAAGACAGGTGTCCACGCTATAGAGGGAGGCTCCAGGTAGGTATGTTACAAAACTTACCTTGAGCAGAACTGCAGTTCTGCCGCTCCCCGTGTGCGCGACTTTGGCGCCTTTCAGAGGGGGGGAGGGCTTAAAGTGCCGTTTTTCCACAGGCAGGAAAAATCGATCAATGTCAGGCGATTTCGTTGCGGAAGAAAAATCGCTCCGACATTTCATGAATGAAGGTATTTTTAAATTACTCTAAATTATTTATTAACAAGAGTAATTTAAAAATCTCCTTCAAAAGCCATGAGAACCAACAACCGGAAGCATTTTGCGTAGGGGAGAAAAAAAGGTAAATAGTTTATTTTTATATTAAAAGTTGTTTTTCGGGAGGCTTTAATAATATTTTCATGTTGCGAAATGGGGTTCAAAAAAATGTATGAACAAACAGTATTTTTCCTCCCGACTTCACCGCTAACCGCAACGTTCCAATCCACCGCATTCCACTAAAACCCACTCGCTAGTTGATTTAAATGGCCATTAATTTACAGGCATTAAACACTAAATTCCTTCCATTTGGCCCAGAAATTCATGAAAATTAGATTTAAAAATTATGTTATATTGTGGATTATTGTGTGAATGTTATTTGGACACTTAGGCAATTTTAAAAAAGTTTATCTTTTCTTAAGAAATGGATAGTTTAGATCTACTCATTGAATTTTGTAATTAGCTACAATTAGATAACTAACTAATTATATGCTTTAATTTCAAGTCATCCAAGTAAGATTGTTTCATATTTATTTCAGAATGCTTCAATCTATAATAAGTGAAAATTTCATTGAGTTCTATTAATTTTTAAGAAAGTTATGGGCTTTTAACTGATCCAGATCACAGCTTTTGAGTTAAGTCAATTGAAAGGCAATGGGGAACAAGATGCTAATTTCCGAGTATGAAAATGGCCATAACTGTCTTAATACTGAAGATATGAAAGTGAATTAGGTGCCAAATTAAACTTCTTTTTATACTTTATCTGATGGGATAAATTGCAGACTTGATTTTTAAAATCTCAAATTTTTGTAACATTGCTACTCCAGGTGGTGGGAACGGTGGGGGACGGGTGTGGTCTCAGTTCAGCCAAGGTGCTGGGTGCGGGTGAGTGGACTGACTGAGACAGGGGACCATGGGTGTAGACCCTGCCTTTCCTGGCCTCCTATACCCCAAGGTCTCTGTTTTCATAACACTCCAATATTCGGTGTCGTGAATCCTCCAGCAAGATCACGGTCATATACGGTCGTAGTTAGTTGAAAATAAACAGAGCAAAATGTGCCCCTCCACCTCCCCGCCGTGGCCCGATCCCCCTCCTCCCCGGGGCCCGATCCCCCCTCCTCCCCGGGGCCCGATCCCCCTCCTCCCCGGGGCCCGATCCCCCCACCTCCCCGGGGCCCGATCCCTCTCCTCCCCGGGGCCCGATCCCTCTCCTCCCCGGGGCCCGATCCCCCTCCTCCCCGGGGCCCGATCCCCCTCCTCCCCGGGGCCCGATCCCCCCTCCTCCCCGGGGCCCGATCCACCTCCTCCCCGGGGCCCGATCCCCCCCCTCCCCGGGGCCCGATCCCCCTCCTCCCCGGGGCCCGATCCACCTCCTCCCCGGGGCCCGATCCCCCCCCTCCCCGGGGCCCGATCCCCCCCCTCCCCGGGGCCCGATCCACCTCCTCCCCGGGGCCCGATCCCCCACCGCCCGGGTTTGCCACTGACCAGAAGCCGAGGTTGGCGCCCAGGTGCAACAACAGGCTGTGCACAGGCCGCTCCCACACCAACACGCTCTGGCAGAAGGTGAACTGCGGCTCGTACTGGCCCAGGGCGCGGAGCAGCCGCTGTCGGCGAGCCCGGTGCTCAGGGCCTAGACCCGGGCCCCAGTCGCCGCCCGCCGCCATCTTAACTCATCAATATTAATGAGGCGCCTCCTCGAGGTCAAGGGTCAAGTTATTTTGTATGTCCCGTGTTATAACTTTCATCAGCATAACGGGTCCGTAAACGCATGAACAAATAATAAAGCAATTAGAACAACACAGCATGAGGCCGAGCACACCAGCAGCTCCTGTACTGATGGTAATCGAAGAGGAAACGTTGTTGCCAATTCGCGCTGTTTTTTTTCCAAAACCAATTTTATTAGTTTTTTATTACTTCAGTCTGAAGAACCCGAAACGTCACCCATTCCTTCTCTGCAGAGATGCTGCCTGTCCCGCGGAGTTACTCCAGCTTTTTGTGTGTATCTTCGGTTTAAACTAGCATCTGCAGTTTCTTCTTACACATTGGATAGGCTGAGATTGTTCTCACTGGAGCACAAGAGGCTGAGGGGACCTGAAATGTCACCTATTCCTTTTCTCTAGAGATAGACAATTGACAGTAGGTGCAGGTGTAGGCCATTTAGTCCTTCGATCCAGCGCCGCCATTCAATGTGATTATGGCTGATCATCCCCAATCAGCACCCCGTTCCTGCCTTCTCCCCATAGCCCCTGACTTCCGCTATTTTTAAGAGCCATATCTAGCTCTCTCTTGAAAGCATCCAGAGAACCTGCTTCCACTGCCCTCTGAGGCAGAGAATTCCACAGACTCACCACTCTTTGTGAGAAAAAGTGTTTCCTCGTCTCCGTTCTAAATGGCTTACTCACTATTCTTAAACTGTGGCCCCTGGTTCTGGACTCCCCCAACATCGGGAACATGTTTCCTGCCTCTAGCGTGTCTTGAGTTACTCCAACATTTCGTGTCCATCTTTGGTATAAACCAGCTTCTGTAAGAAAGAACTGCAGATGCTGGAAAAATCGAAGGTAGACAGAAATGCTGGAGGCAGTATCTATGGAGAGAAGTAATAGGTGGCGTTTCGGGTCGAGATTCTTCTTCTGTAGTTCCTGCCGACACCAAAGAAAATGACAATGAAATAGACTTGCTTGTGTTCATTGGCCGAGGCATTGCGTTTACGTATATAAAATTATGAGGGGGCATAGATAGGGTGATTACACGTATTTTTTCGGTAGACAAAAGTGCTGGAGAAACTCAGCGGGTGCAGCACCAGCATATATGGAGCGAAGGAAATAGGCAACGTTTCGGGCCGAACCCCTTCTTCAGACTGATATGGGGGGTTGGGTTAGGGGGGGAGAAGAAAGGAAAACGCGTTATTTTCCCCTTTCTTCTGCCCGCCCCACCCACCAGTCAGAAGAAGGGTTTCGGCCTGAAACGTTGCCTGGTTCCTTCGCTCCATAGAAGCTGCTGCACCCGCTGAGTTTCTCCAGCACTTTTGTCTACCTTCGATTTTCCAGCATCTGCAGTTCCTTCTTAAAAACGTATTTTTTCCCAAGGTAAGGCCGAAATCAAGAGCAAAATGGGCGAAGGTTTAAGGTGAGAGGGGAAAGATTTAATAGGAATTCAGAGGATGGTGGGTATATGGATTGATCTGTCTGTGGAAGAAGCCGAGGCAGCTATAATAACAGCATTTTAAGGGCAGGGGCAGGCTAGGCTTGGCGAGCCGAGGTGCTTGTTTCTCTGCATTGTGTTTGTATTTGAAGTTCTGATGAAGATTAGACATACTGACAAGTGGAACTGTTCACGGACAGCGCTGGCGGACAGGCCTGGTGCGCGAGCATGAGCGGTACGCGGGCACGAGCGGCGCGCACCCGCGATGTTGGCGCAGGAGCGGCGGGCACGAGCGGCGCGCACCCGCGGTGTTGGCGCAGGAGCGGCGGACACGAGCGGCGCGCATCCGTGGTATTGGCGCAGGAGCGGCGGGCACGAGCGGCGCGCACCCGCGGTATTGGCGCAGGAGCGGCGGGCACGAGCGGCGCGCACCCGCGGTATTGGCGCAGGAGCGGCGGGCACGAGCGGCGCGCACCCGCGGTATTGGCGGGCAGGAGTGGCGGCGACGATGCCTCGGGAAATCATCACCATGCAGCTCGGCCAGTGCGGCAACCAGAGTAAGCGGCCGGGGCCTCCATTGCGGCCGCGTCTCCCACCTCGGGGCCTGCGATGAGACAAGTTGTTGGGCGGCGCCGGGACCGCGGGGTGGAGCTGGGGGTGAGGGGACCGTGGGCCGGGGGATTCGGTTAATAGTGGGAGAGTTTCTACTACCGTACCCGTCGCTTCTCTGTCGTGTTTGATAGAAACATGGAAAATATGTGCAGGAGTAGGCCATTCATGAACAAAGACTGCATAGATTCGGTTTATACTCTCTAGAATTTAGGAGATTGAGAGGGGATCTTATAAAAACTTACAACATTCTTAAGGGGTTGGACAGGCTAGATGCAGGAAGATTGTTCCCGATGTTGGGGAGGTCCAGGACAAGGGGTCACAGCTTAAGGATAAGGGGGAAATCCTTTAGGACCGAGATGAGAAGGACTTTTTTCACACAGAGAGTGGTGGGTCTCTGGAACTCTTCGCCACAGAGGGCAGTTGAGGCCAGTTAATTGACTATATTTAAGAGGGAGTTAGATGTGGCCCTTGTGGCTAAGGGGATCAGAGGGTATGGAGAGAAGGCAGGTACGGGATACTGAGTTGGATGATCAGCCATGATCATATTGAATGGCGGTGCAGGCTCAAAGGGCCGAATGGCCTACTCCTGCACCTAATTTCTATGTTTCTATTCGGCCCTTCGAGCTAGCACCACTTTGCTCTTACTATATTCATGGAACATCTTAGGATTCTCCTTCACTCTATCTGCCATAGCTGTCTTATGACTTATCCCTGTCCTCCTGATTTCCATCCTTTGTGCACTATCATTGTGTGTGTGTGTATATATGTATATTTATATATATATATATATATATATATATATATATATATATATATATATATATATATATATATATATATATATATATATATGTATACATACTGAAAAGGGTCTCGACCCGAAATGTCATCCGTTCTGTCTATCCATACTGCATGTCCCGCTGAATTACTCCAGCATTTTGTGTCTCCACATACACGTATATATACACAAACAATAAACATGCACTTAATGTGTGTGTATCTATATATATGTGTTCATTAGGAAAACAAATAATCTGCCGGAAATAGCAGGGGACCGGGGGTCAAATGAGATGGAGGAACTGAGTGAAATCCAGGTTAGCCGGGAAGTGGTGTTAGGTAAATTGAATGGATTAAAGGCCGCTAAATCCCCAGGACCAGATAGGCTGCACCCCAGAGTACTTAAGGAAGTAGCCCCAGAAATAGTGGATGCATTAGTGATAATTTTTCAAAACTTTAGATTCTGGAGTAGTTCCTGAGGATTCGAGGGTAGCTAATGTAACCCCACTTTTTAAAAAGGGAGGGAGAGAGAAAACGGGGAATTACCGACCAGTTAGTTTAACATTGGTAGTGGGGAAAATGCTAGGGTCAGTTATTAAAGATGGGATAGCAGGACATTTGGAAAGTGGTTAAATCATTGGACAAAGTCAGCATGGATTTATGAGAGGTAAATCATGTCGGACGAATCTTATAGAACTAGAACTACTAGTTACATCCTCAAAAAATTCTATGAGTGGATAAGGGACAACCTATGGATGTGTTATATCTGGACTTTTAAAAGGCTTTCGACAATGTCCCACATAAGAGATTAGTATACAAACTTAAAGCACACGGTATTGGGGGTTCAGTATTGATGTGGATAGAGAACTGGCTGGCAGACGGGAAGCAAAGAGTAGGAGTAAACGGGTCATAGAACAGAGAAAAATAGGTTCACATGAGGGTAGACTATTATCTAAATGGTGGCAGATTAGGAAAAGGGGAGACGCAACGAGACCTGGGTGTCATGGTACACTAGTCATTGAAAGTAGGTATGCAGGTGCAGCAGGTAGTGAAGAAAGCAAATGGTATGTTAGCATTCATAGCAAAATGATTTGAGTATAGGAGCAGGGAGGTTCTACTGCAGTCATACAGGGTTTTGGTGAGACCACACCTGGAGTATTGAGTACAGTTTTGGTCTCCAAATCTGAGGAAAGACATTCTTGCCATAGAGGGGGTTCGGAGAAGGTTCACCAGACTGATTCCTGGGATGTCAGGACTTTCATATGAAGAAAGACTGGATAGACCCGGCTTGTACTCACTGGAATTTAGAAGATTGAGGGGGGATCTTACAGAAACTTACAAAATTCTTGAGGGGTTGGACAAGCTAGATGCAGGAAGATTGTTCCCGATGTTGGGGGTGTCCAGAACAAGGGGTCACAGTCTAAGGATAAGGGGAATTCCTTTCGGACCGAGATAAGGAAAACATTCTTTACACAGAGAATGGTGAGTCTCTGGAATTCTCTGCCACAGAAGGTCGTTGAGGCCAGTTCATTGGCTATATTCAAGAGGGAGTTGGATGTGGCTCTTGTGGCTAAAGGGATCGGGGGGTATGGAGAGAAGGCAGGTACGGGATACTGAGTTGGATGATCAGCCATGATCATATTGAATAGCGGTGCAGGCTCGAAGGGCCGAATGGCCTACTCCTGCACATATTTTTCTATGTTCTATGACCCGTTTACTCCTACTCTTTGCTTCCTGTCTGCCAGCCAGTTCTCTGTCCACATCAATACTGAACCCCCAATACCGTGTGCTTTAAGTTTGTATTCTAATCTCTTATGTGGGACCTTGTCGAAAGCGTTTTGAAAGTCCAGATATAACACATCCACAGGTGGTCCCTTATCCACTCGTAGGATTTTTTGAGGATGTAACTAGTAGTTACATCCTCAATAAATTCTATAAGATTCGTCCGACATGATTTACCTTTCCTAAATCCATGCTGACTTTGTCCAATGATTTAACCACTTTCCAAATGTCCTGCTATCCCATCTTTAATAACTGACCCTAGCATTTTCCCCACTACCGATGTTAAACTAACTGGTCTGTAATTCCCCGTTTTCTCTCTCCCACCCTTTTTAAAAAGTGGGGTTACATTAGCTACCCTCGAATCCTCAGGAACTACTCCTGAATCTAGTTTTGAAAAATTATCACTGATGCATCCACTATTTCTGGGGCTACTTCCTTAAGTACTCTGGGGTGCAGCCTATCTGGCCCTGGGGATTTAGCGGCCTTTAATCCATTCAATTTACCTAACACCACTTCCCGGCTAACCTGGATTTCACTCAGTTCCTCCATCTCATTTGACCCCCGGTCCCCTGCTATTTCCGGCAGATTATTTATATTTTCCTTAGTGAAGACAGAACCAAAGTAGTTATTCAATTGGTCTGCCATCTCCTTGTTCCCCATGATCAATTCACCAGTTTCTGACTGCAACGGACCTACATTTGTTTTAACTAACCTTTTTCTCTTCACATATCTATAAAAGCTTTTGCAGTCAGTTTTTATGTTCCCTGCCAGTTTTCTTTCATAATCTATTTTCCCTTTCCTAATTAAGCCCTGTATCCTCCTCTGCTGGACTCTTGACTTTCTCCCAGTCCTCTGGTAGGCTGCTTTTTCTGGCTAATTTGTATGCCTCATCTTTAGTGTTGAATCTATCCCTGATTTCCCTTGTTATCCACGGATGCACTACCTTCCCTGATTTATTATTTTGCCAAACTGGGATGAACAATTGTTGTAGTTCATCCATGCAGTCTTTAAATGCCTTCCATTGCATATCCACTGTCAACCCTTTAAGAATCACTTGGCAGTCTATCTTGGCCAATTCACGTCTCATACCCTCAAAGTTACCTTTCTTTAAGTTCCGAACCCTTGTTTCTGACTTAATTTTGTCACTCTCCATCCTAATGAAGAACTCAACCACTTACGTGCTCAGTTCAGAATCTGACGGTCGCTTTTCGGTGCGACTGTCAGTCCGGGTTGAAACTGCATGCGTCCAGCAGTTCCCCGGCCGTTGATCGGGTTACTCTGGAGATTCTACGGAGTCTTGGACTGCTGCGTCGGCTGGAGCCAGCGGCCTACGAAGCCGCGGAGTCTCCTACCAGCACTGGCCGCACTCGGAGGAGGAGGAGACGGTGCGACAGGAAGCAGAAGCGCGGCACTCGCGGGGGGCTAACGGCGAAACTGAAGGCTAACCCCTGCAGGACACCGCTTCCGTCTATTCTGCTCGCTAACGTCCGCTCCCTGGAGAATAAGCTGGACTACCTGAGGCTGGACCTGGTAACCAAACGGGAGGTGAGGGATTGCTGCGCCCTGATTCTAACAGAGACGTGGTTAAACTCCTCTGTTCCCGACGGCGCCATTAGCGTGGAGGGATTAACAGCATTCAGGTTGGACAGAAGCTACGCTCTCAGTGGGAAAACCCAGGGTGGTGGTGTGTGCATTTACACTAATAACAGCTGGTGTAAAAATGCCACAGTGGTGTCAAATTATTGCTCCCCGGACATTGAGTTTTTGACAATAAAATGCAGACCCTTCTATATGCCCAGGGAATTCACCATTATAACCATCACAGCCGTGTACATCCCACCCAGTGCAAACACTAAGGAGGCCCTGAATGCTTTTTATTGTTCCATTAGTGACCTACAATCTACACATCCAGATGGTGTCTTCATTGTTGCTGGGGATTTTAACCAGGCCAACATGAAGACTGTTCTCCCACATTACTACCAGCATGTAGATTTTGCAACCAGGGGAATCAATACACTGGACCTAGCCTACACTAACATCAAGAAGGCATTCAAGGCAGTCCCCCGCCCCCACCTTGGCTCCTCAGACCATATCTCTGTGATGCTAATTCCTGCATACAGGCCCCTGCTGACCCGAGAAAAACCTACGGTGAAGCAGGTTAGGGTCTGGCCAGAGGGAGCTATGACAACACTACAGGACTGTTTTGAATGCACGGACTGGGACATGTTCAAGAAGGCTGCAACTGTCAGCCAAGACATCAACCTGGAGGAGTATGCTGCGTCCGTGTCTGCTTACATGGAGAAGTGCATTGAGGATGTCTGTGTCACCAAGACCATCACTGTACGGGCCAACCAAAAACCCTGGATGACCACAGAGGTACGTTGAATGCTGAGAGCACGTAATGCCGCGTTTAAATCCGGCGACGTGGTGGCACTCAGATCCGCAAGAGCCAACCTGAACCGAGTCATCAGGCTGGCCAAGCGTGCCCATGGTCAGAAAATCCAGAGCTTCTTACATGACCCCAAGAACACCAGGCGCATGTGGCAGGGAATCAAATCAATCATGGACTATAAGACTGCTTCACCACCCTGTGATGACAACATTGATTTCCTCAATGAACTCAACAACTATTTTGGTCAGTTCGAGGCATTAAATAACACACCTGCAAGCAAAGGTATTCCTCATTGTGAGGAAAAGGCACTCAGTCTTGACATAGTGGATGTTCGGAGGACCCTAAAAGGAGTGAACGCACGAAAGGCGGCAGGCCCTGATAATATACCAGGACGGGTGCTCAGGGAATGTGCTTATCAGCTGGCACATGTCCTTACGGACATATTTAACACCTCGCTGAACCAGGCTGTCGTCCCATTATGTTTCAAGACTGCCACCATCATACCAGTGCCAAAAAAATCCAACATACAATGTCTCAATGACTACCGCCCTGTAGCACTCACCCCCATAATGATGAAGTGCTTCGAGAGGATGGTCAGGGACCACATTACCTCCAGACTTCCCTCCACACTCGACCCATACCAGTTTGCTTACAGGCCAAACCGCTCCACAGAGGACGCTATATCCTCCGTGCTCCATCTGAGCCTGGAACATTTAGAGGAGAAAAACACCTATGTGCGAATGCTGTTCGTGGATTTCAGTTCAGCATTCAACACCATTATCCCACAGCACCTGATAAGCAAACTGGTTCCATTGGGCCTCGGCACCCCCATGTGTAACTGACTACTGGACTTCCTCACTGACAGACCCCAGTCTGTGAGGGTTGGAAATAACACCTCCAACACCATCTCTCTAAGCACCGGCTCCCCTCAGGGCTGTGTCCTGAGTCCACTGCTATTCACCCTGATGACTCACGACTGTTGTGCCAGGTTTAGTACAAACCACATCATAGACAAACATAGACAATAGGTGCAGGAGGAGGCCATTCGGCCCTTCGAGCCAGCACCACCACCCATTGTGATCATGGCTGATCGTCCCCTATCAATAACCCGTGCCTGCCTTCTCCCCATATCCCCTGACTCCACTAGCCCCTAGAGCTCTATCTAACTCTTAAATCCATCCAGTGACTTGGCCTCCACTGCCCTCTGTGGCAGGGAATTCCACCAATTCACAACTCTCTGGGTGAAAAAGTGTTTTCTCACCTCAGTCTTAAATGACCTCCCCTTTATTCTAAGACTGTGGCCCCTAGTTTTGGACTCGCCCAACATTGGGAACATTTTTCCTGCATTTTTTCTAGCTTGTCCAGTCCTTTTATAATTTTATATGTTTCTATAAGAACCCCCCCTCATCCTTCTAAACTCCAGTGAATACAAGCCTAGTCTTTTCAATCTTTCCTCATATGACAGTCCCGCCATCACAGGGATCAATCAGGAGAGAGAGTCGGCCCCGAGAGAGAAAGAGAGAGGGGGAGAGAGAGAGACGGCCCGAGAAGGAGGGGGGGGAGGGAGAGAGAGAGAGAGGGGGGGATGGAAGGGGAATATAACCCCCCACTATTTGAGTTGGGGGACGGTCTGTATTATCCCCCAGTTTTTGGAGGTCGAGCAACAACAAATAATACTTGTGCCCCCTCTCACACCCACCCCCCCCACGGCCGGTGATCAGTGGTTGCCCAGCCCCCCCCCCCCACTTTCAAAAACGTTCCGTGGCCCCTGCTATTTGCTGCCAAAGCGCAACTCCCTGTGTTCCTCAGACCCTTTGACTATTCCACATTGCTTCAGAGAGCCGATTCGAATGATGCAGATTCATGAATTCTGTGGATATTTCCTGGAAAAGAGCTTGAGCAGATTGCAATCGGTTCCATCCCTGGCACGGTGCAAGGTTGGCTCACAGAAACACAAACACAAACACAATCCCTTCGACCAGCAGTTCAGCTCGGCTTAGTTTATTGTCACGTGGAGACAATAGACAATAGACCAAAACTATCATGAAGTACGCAGATGACACAACAGTGGTGGGCCTCATCAGGAACGACAATGAGCTGGCTTACAGGGAGGAGGTGAAACAACTGGCGGACTGGTGCAATACGAACAACCTGATCCTGAATGTCGAGAAAACAAAGGAGGTTATCGTCGACTTCAGGAAAACCCGGCACAGTCCCATACCACTTCACATCAACGACAGCGATGTGGAGGTGGTCAGTAGCACAAAGTTCCTGGGGGTGCAGATCACTAACAGTCTGACCTGGTCGAATAACATCTCATCAACTGTTAAGAGAGCGCAGCAGCGGTTGCACTTTCTGCGCCGGATGAGAAGAGCTCATCTCCCCCATCCCATCCTCACTACTTTCTACAGGGGCACCATAGAGAGTATTCTGACCAGCTGTATCTCTGTCTGGTTTGGGGACTGTAGAGCCTCCGACTGGAAGTCTGTGCAGAGAGTGGTGAGGACAGCGGAAAAAATCATCGGGACCTCTCTCCCCTCAATCGGGAATATTGCGACCAAACGCTGCGTGTCTAAGGCTAGCAGTATTATAAAAGACCCCACACATCTCCATCACGGACTGTTCACTCTGCTGCCCTCGGGAAAAAGATATCGCAGCATAAGGAGCAGAACATCAAGGTTCTGCAACAGCTTCTTCCCACGAGCCATCAGACTCCTGAATGCCATGTAATGTGCTGTCACCATTGTCTATTTATCCTTTTCATCCATGCCTATCCTTCGGTTAATTTATTGTGTTGCACAGGGAGCCAAATGCAACGTAATTTAGTTTGGAACTGCATATATCAATGTATTTCTAAATGACAATAAAGTTTGACTTTGATGATCACTCTAACCCAAGGGGCCACGCACAACAAGACTGCTAGCTAAGCCTTCCTCATTACTCAATACCCAGTCTAGAATAGCCTGCTCTCTCGTTGGTTCCTCCACATGTTGGTTTAGAAAACTATACCGCATACAATCCAAGAAATCCTCTTCCTCAGCACCCCTGCCAATTTGATTCACCCAATCTATATGTAGATTGAAGTCACCCATTATAACTGTTTTACCCTTGTTGCACGCATTTCTAATTTCGTGTTTGATGCCATCCCCAACTCCACTACTACTGTTAGGTGGCCTATGCACAACTCCCACTAGCGTCTTCTGCCCCTTAGTGTTTTGCAGCTCTACCCATATCGATTCCACATCCTCCAAGCTAATGTCCTTCCTTTCTATTGCGTTAATCTCCTCTCTAACCAGCAATGCTACTCCACCTCCTTTTCCATTCTGTCTATCCCTCCTGAATATTGAATATCCCTGGATGTTCAGCTCCCAGCCTTGGTCACTCTGGAGCCATGTCTCTGTGATCCCAACTATATCATATTCATTAATAACTATCTGTGCATTCAACTCATCCACCTTATTACGAATGCTCCTTGCATTGAGACACAAAGCCTTCAGGCTTGTTTTTACAACACTCTTACCCCTTATACAATTATGTTGAAAAGTGGCCCTTTTTGATTTTTGCCCTGGATTTTTCTGTGTGCCACTTTTACTTTTCACCTTACACCTTATACTAAACTGATATTTAGTATAAAAATATTGACTATGGGTAGACAATAACACAAAATATAGACGATTTAGATGCTCTTATGACATGATTGTCCAAAAAAAAAGAGCATTTAAATAATCTTGCGAGTGGGTTTTTCTGGAACGTGATCGATTGGAACGTTGCATTTACGGTGAATTTGAACTCCATATTGGCAGGAAAAACACTGCTGGTTCGTATGGGGCCCAAATCACATTTTCACAATATAAAATTAGATTAACGCCATCCCAAGAAGCAAGATTATATGTAAAATAGACGACTTACCCTTTGTTTTGTCCCATTCATGCGATCCGTCACGTTGTAGGCGTTGAGGGCGTTAGAAGTCGCTTTTTATTTTAATCTAATTATTAAATTGTCTCGCTATTCAAAATAAATAAATAAATAAAATTGGGTACGGAAGTCGGATTTGTTTTTCATCAGCAGCTAGCAGCCCGAGGAAGTCCGCCTCCGACAGGCAGTAAAAAACGGCATTTTAATCTCCCCCCCCCCCCCCCCCCCCCAAAGGTGCCAAAGGCGTCCACAAGGCTAGTGGCAGAACTGCAGCGCCGCTGAAGGTATGTTTTGTAACATCGCTACTGAACATAGAGTAGACTTGATGGCCTGAATGGCCTACTTCTGCTCCTATGATCTATTAACCTCCATCTCTCCTGTAGCACATGTACCCTGAAACATTAAGCTGCCAGACCTATCCCTCTCTTAGCCGTAATGGCTACAACATCCCCTTTGCATGATCATCCATCTTACCCATCAGGTTTCTTGCATTAAAATAAATGCAATTTAATCCAATTGTCCTTCTCCGTTCCCTGCCATGCCTCTGCTTGTCCATTGAACGTTCATCACTTTGTATATTGACTTTTAGCTTTTCACCCGCCTCAGTCATGCATTAGATCTCACCCACTGTCAATCTACATAAACCCACCCTTGTATAACTAGTAATCCTGCCTGCAAGGATATTGGTTCTGGTGCAATAAAAATCACACTTGTTTAGGTCACCTCTGTACCAGAACAGATACCATAAATCTGAAACCATGTACCATGCACCAACTCCTCAGTCACACATTCATGTGTCCTGTCTTCCTGTTCCTATCGTCACTAGCACATGGCACCAGGAGAGATCCAGAGATCATTACGCTAATGGTCCGGCTTTTTTTCCTTTTACACAATTCTGAATATTCATTTTGCAGGACCTCATCCCTTTTCGTACCCATGTAATTTATGCAAATATGCACAATGACTTCTGACTGCTCATCTTCCCCCTTGAGAATGTAATGCAACCACTTAGAGATATTATGGCACCAGGAACGCAACACACCACACTGAAGTATTGATTGCTGCCACAGAACCTCCTGTCTGTTTTAGAGATACAACATGGAAACAGGCCCTTCGGCCCACTGTGTCTGCACCAACCATATATCCCTGCACCCTCACACTATCCGACACATACTAGAGACAATTTACAATTTTACCGAAGCCAATTAACCTACAAACCTTTGGAGTGTGGGATACCAGGAGTTCCCACATCTGACTTCCCACATCCTGCAGGAGGAACATTACTCCATTCTACCTGCCATTATTACTGCACTAAAACCAAGAGGGGAAAAAAGCACTGCAACCACACACTGACAAGAAACAGCAGACTTACTTTTACCTCCTGTCCCCTCTGCTCAACCCTTGCTCAGCCTTCTTGCTTAAGTCAAGGCCTCACATTTACACTCCACCCCATAACTCCCCTCCCCATAGGCTACTACAATACAGCTTGCGTTTTTACTGTCAGCTCAATTTTGATTACTCAGCGAATCCAATTTGAAATTTCATTTGTCAAATTATTATTGAAGTATTGTCTAGTACAAAAAATAATTTTTAAATGGGCAAAGAAAGACAACTTTAATCCAAGTGTAAATTTGGATTTTTGACAGTGTCTTTCATTATAATCTTTTTGTCTTCACAGTTGGTTTTGAATTCTGGAAACAGCTTTGTGCAGAACATGGTATCAGCCCTGAAGGAATTGTTGAAGAATTTGCCACCGAGGGAACCGACAGGAAGGATGTTTTCTTCTACCAGGTATGGACAACTGGTCATTTATCTGATCCAACTGGTTGGATAGGCGATTCTGTGGACGCAGTCGGGAGACCAGGATGGTGGTCTGCCTCCCTGGTGCCAAGGTCTCGGACGTGTTTCAAAGTGTCCAAGATATCCTCAAATCAGAGGGAGAGGAGCCTGAGGTCGTGGTACATATAGGTACCAATGACATAGGTAAAAAAATGAAGAGGTCCTGAAGGGAGGATTTAAGGACTTGGGAGGAGAGTTGAGGAAAAGGACCAAAAAGGTAACAATCTCAGGATTACTGCCTGTGCCACGCGACAGTGAGAGTAGAAATGGAGCAAGGTGGAGGATAAATGCTTGGCTGAAAGACTGGTGCAGAGGGCAGGGATTCAAGTTTCTGGATCATTGGGACTTCTTTTGGGGTAGGTGGGACCTGTACAGAAAGGATGGGTTGCACTTGAACCCGAGGGGGACCAATATCCTGGCGGGGAAATTTGCAAAGGCCACTGGGGAGACTTTAAACTAGAATGGTTGGGGCGAGGGATGCAAATAGCAAAAGCTAGTAGACAGAATGGGAGGCAGAAAGCAGAGAAGGGAAGCACTCGGACACAAGAGGAGAATGAAAAAAAAGGAAATAAACAGAAAATAAGAGATGGGGGTTTTTTTAAATGCGCATCTTTTAATGCTAGGAGCATTGTAAGAAAGGTGGATGAGCTTAGAGTCTGGATAGACACCTGGAAGTATGATGTTGTGGCGATCAGTGAAACATGGTTGGAGGAGGGCTGTGATTGGAAACTAAATATTTCAGGATTTCGTTGCTTCAGGTTTGATAGAATTGGAGGGGCAAGAGGTGGAGGTGTTGCATTGCTAGTCATGGAAGATATTACATCAGTGCTTTGGCAGGATAGATTGGAGGGCTCATCTAGGGAGGCTATTTGGGTGGAACTGAGAAGTGGGAAAGGTGTAGCAACACTTATAGGGGTATATTATAGACCGCCAAATGGGGAACGAGAATTGGAAGAGCAACTATGTAAAGAGATAGCAGATATTAGTAGTAAGCACAAGGTAGTGATTGTGGGAGATTTCAACTTTCCACACATAGACTGGGAAACACATTCTGTAAGTGGGCTGGATGGTTTGGAGTTTGTAAAATGTGTGCAGGATAGTTTTTTGCAGCAATACATAGAGGTGCCTACTAGAGGAGGGGCAGTGCTGGACCTCCTGTTAGGAAATGAGACGGGACAGGTGGCGGAGGTATGCGTTGGGGATCACTTCGGGTCCAGTGATCACAATACCATTAGTTTCAATATAATTATGGAGAAGGACAGAACTGGGCCTAGGGTTGAGATTTTTGATTGGAGAAAGGCTAACTTTAACGAGATGCGAGATGATTTAAAAGGAGTGAACTGGGACATTTTGTTTTATGGGAAAGATGTAGAAGAGAAATGGAGTACATTTAAAGGGGAAATTTTAAGAGTACAGAATCTTTATGTTCCTGTTCGGTTGAAAGGAACCAGTAAAAATTGGAAAGAGCCCTGGTTTTCAAGGGAAATTGGATATCTTGTTCGGAAAAAGAGGGAGATCTACAATAATTATAGGCAGCATGAAGTAAATGAGGTGCTTGAGGAGTATAAGGAATGTAAAAAGAATCTTAAGAAAGAAATTAGAAAAGCTAAAAGAAGATATGAGGTTGCTTTGGCAAGTAAGGTGAAAGTAAATCCAAAGGGTTTCTACAGCTATATTAATAGCAAAAGGATAACAAGGGATAAAATTGGTCCATTGGAGAGACCGAGTGGACGGCTATCTGCAGAGCCAAGAGAGATGGGGGAGATATTGAACAATTTATTTTCTTCGGTATTCACCAAGGAGAAGGATATTGAATTATGTGAGGTAAGGGAAACTAGTAGAGTAGCTATGGATGCTATGAGTTTCAAAGTAAAAGAAGTACTGACACTTTTGAAAAATATAAAAGTGGATAAGTCTCCAGGTCCTGACAGGATATTCCCTAGGACATTGAGGGAAGTTAGTGTAGAAATAGCCGGGGCTATGACAGGAATATTTCAAATGTCATTAGAAACGGGAAAAGTCCCTGAGGATTGGCGTACTGCGCATGTTGTTCCATTGTTTAAAAAGGGTTCTAAGAGTAAACCTAGCAATTATAGACCAGTTAGTTTGACTTCAGTGGTGGGCAAATTAATGGAAAAGATACTTAGAGCTAATATATATAAGCATCTGGATAAACAGGGTCTAATTAGGAACAGTCAACATGGATTTATGCCTGGAAGGTCACGTTTGACTAATCTTGAATTTTTTGAAGAGGTTACTAGGGAAATTGACGAGGGTAAAGCAGTGGATGTTGTCTATATGGACTTTAGTAAGGCCTTTGACAAGGTTCCTCATGGAAGGTTGGTTAGGAAGGTTCAACTGTTGGGTATAAATGCAGGAATAGCAAGATGGATTCAACAGTGGCTGAATGGGAGAAGCCAGAGGGTAATGGTGGATCGCTGCTTGTTGGGTTGGAGGCAGGTGACTAGTGGGGTGCCTCAGGGATCTGTGTTGGGTCCTTTGTTGTTTGTCATGTACATCAATGATCTGGATGAAGGGGTGGTAAATTGGATTAGTAAGTATGCAGATGATACCAAGATAGGGGGTGTTGTGGATAATGAAGAGGATTTCCAACGTCTACAGAGTGATTTAGGCCAGTTGGTAAGTGGGCTGAAAGATGGCAGATGGAGTTTAATGCTGATAAATGTGAGGCGCTACACCTTGGCAGGACAAACCAAAATAGGACGTACATGGTAAATGGTAGGGAATTGAAGAATAGTTGAACAGAGGGATCTGGGAATAACCGTGCATAGTTCCTTGAAGGTGGAATCTCATATAGATAGGGTGGTAAAGAAAGCTTTTGGTGTGCTAGCCTTTATAAATCAGAGCATTGAGTATAGAAGCTGGGATGTAATGTTAAAATTGTACAAGGCATTGGTGAGACCAAATCTGGAGTACGGTGTACAATTTTGGTCGCCCAATTATACGAAGGATGTCAACAAAATAGAGAGGGTACAGAGGAGATTTACTAGAATGTTGCCTGGGTTTCAACAGCTACGTTACAGAGATAGGTTGAATAAGTTAGATCTTTATTCTCTGGAGCGCAGAAGGTTAAGGGGGGACTTGATAGAGGTCTTTAAAATGATGAGAGGGATAGACAGAGTTGATGTGGACAAGCTTTTCCCTTTGAGAATAGGGAAGATTCAAACAACAGGACATGACTTTAGAATTAAGGGACAGAAGTTTAGGGGTAACATGAGGGGGAACTTCTTTACTCAGAGAGTGGTAGCGGTGTGGAATGAGCTTCCAGTGGAAGTGGTGACGGCAGGTTCGTTGGTATCATTTAAAAATAAATTGGATAGGCATATGGATGAGAAGGGTATGGAGGGTTATGGTATGAATGCAGGCAGGTGGGACTAAGGGAAAAAAGTTGTTCGGCACGGACTTGAAGGGCCTTTTTCCGTGCTGTAAGTGTTATATGGTTATCTGTTCTTCACACTATAAGCTACAAAGTGTTTTGGAAGTTCCTGCTTTTGTTTACTTGCTGTAGTCATTCACAAATGATGCATTGTTACAGTAATTATATTTATTATGGAGCCCTATAGTCATATAGCAAGGAAATAGGCTCTTTGGTCCAACTTGTCCATGCTGACTAGATGCCTCTTCTACACTAGTCCCACCTACCTGCTTTTGGCTCATGTCCTTCTAAACCTTTCCTATCAATGTTCATGTCCAAATATCATGTCCAAAGTACCTGCCTTATCTACCTCCTCTGGCAACTCGTTCCTTATTCCCACAACCTCTGAAAAAGTTGCTTCTTATTAAATCTTTCCTCTCTCACCTTAAACGTATTTCCTCTGCTACTTGATTCCCCTACTCTGGATAAATGTGCATCTTCCATTATTCCCCTCATAATTTTATACACTTCTGTAAAATGACTTGTCAACCTCCTGAACACCAAGGAATAGTGCTACCCTGCAGGGCTCGAAATTAGCGGTTGTCCAAGAGCCAATGGCCACCTAAAGTACCGCCGGGCAACCTAAATCCCGAGTCATTTTGCCCGACTTGGCACTGCAGATACTGGTTTATACCGAAAATAGACACAAAAAACTGGAGTAACTCAGCGGGTCAGGCAGCATCTCTGGAGATAAAGAATAAGTGACGTTTCGTGTTGGCGACGGCTGTAGTGTGGGGTGACGGGCGAATGACGGGCCCCGCACAGCGACAGTGGCTCCACCTCCTCCTCCCGCACCGCTCGGCCCCGCATCTTCCTGTTGGCTGGCGGAGGAGGGGAGTCAGTGGCGAGGAGATCCCAACTGCTAATGGGACGGCTAAGGTAGCGGGGCGATGATGCCGGTGATGTCCGAGGAGTGCTGACCTTCCTTCCTCCCACCTCCTCCCTCTCCCTCTCCCTCTCCCTCTCTCTCTTCTCTCTCTCTCTCTCTCTCTCTCTCTCTCTCTCTCTCTCTCTCTCTCTCTCTCTCTCTCTCTCTCTCTCTCTCTCTCTCTCTCTCTCTCTCTCTCGCTCTCTCTCTCTCGCTCTCTCTCTCTTTTTTATCCTGGGACCCCTCCTTTCAACCCCACACTGATCCTCTTTCCCGCCTCTATTCAGTCCTCACAGACATCCCCTGTGGTCTTCTCCCCATCTACCCCACCCCCCCCATCTATTAATCCTGCACTAATCTCCATATTCACCTCGCATTAATTCTCCTGCCACCCCCCATCCATCCTACACTGGTCCCCCAATTCATCCTGTACTGACCCCCGTTCCCATCCATCCTGCACTGTTCCCTCCATTCATCCTGCACTGCTCCCCCCATCCATCCTGTACTGATCCCCCCCATTCATCCCGTACTGACCCCCCACTCCATTTATTCTGCACCGATCTCCCCATCCATCCTGTAGTGAACTCCCCATTCATCTTTTCCTGATTCCCCCATTCATCCTGTATTGATCCCCCCCCATTTATCCTGCACTGAACCACCCATTCATCCTGTATTGATCCCCCCCATTTATCCTGCACTGAACCACCCATTCATCCTGTATTGATCCCCCCCATTTATCCTGCACTGAACCACCCATTCATCCTGTATTGATCCCCCCCATTTATCCTGCACTGAACCACCCATTCATCCTGTATTGATCCCCCCCATTTATCCTGCACTGAACCACCCATTCATCCTGTATTGATCCCCCCCATTTATCCTGCACTGAACCACCCATTCATCCTGTATTGATCCCCCCATTTATCCTGCACTGAACCTCCATTCATCCTGTAGTGATCCCCCCATTTATCCTGCGCTGATCCCCCCCCCATCCATCCTGTACTGATCCCCCCCATTCAAGAAGAATGGGGAGATCAGTCTGAAACGTTGCCTATTTCCTTCGCTACATTGATGCTGCCTCACCCGCTGAGTTTCTCCAGCATTTTTGTCGACCCCCATTCATCTTGCATTGATCCCCCCCATCCATCCTGTACTGATCCCCCCCATTCATCCCATACTTATCCTCCTATTCAACCCCACTGACATCCCCCGTGCTCTCCCCTCACAATTTTACCTACTCCAACCAACACGCACTAATTCCCTTGCCTTAATCCATCGATTCCCCACTGATTGCCTTCTCAACCCCCCCCCCCCCCCCTGCGCCATCTATCCATCCCACTCTGATTCACACACACACACACACACACCCCCGACCCTATTGTGCTGGAAATGTCTTCAGAGCGAGCATTTACTATGATAACGGAATGAAATCAAATGTGTTTTAATTCCCAATGTTATTATTTGTTATAATCCATAAAGATGGATTAATTAAATTGTGAACACGTGAAACATTAAAACTGCAGTGTTCGATTGTCACTGCTATCGTTGACACGTTATTACAGAATTCATTTTAACGCCAAATCAATGCTCTTAATATGGAGTATCAGTACTGTAGTTATTTAATGAACAACATTCACAACTATACGTTGTATTTATCCAAGTTTTGCTTCTACAGTCAGTCATATACATCACAAATTTGGTCAGGAGATATTTCAGTTGAAATTTTAACGTTAATTCTGAAGTGGGAATGATATAAACAGCGTTTATCAATAATTTTTTTTAAATCTGGTGCGTACAAACTGGGTATCTTCATTGCTGTTCATCTAATACATCTAATCTGAATGTCCGGTAATGTGGCGTTTTGATGCCTTTAAATATATTTCCAAAATAACATTTGCTGCAGTTATGTCCTTTGGCCATCTCTTGTCAGTTAGTGTAATGTTTAACCTGTCAGATGGGTATAATCGGTTTTAACAGCTATTATCATAAAATGCCTATTAGAAATTTCGTTGCAACCTGTACATTTTGTTGTGGATAAATTATGTGGGAAGCGAGAGTGTTTCTGTACCAATAGCAATAACGAGCCATGCTCTCACCATGTCATGATAATTTTTGGTCCATCACAGAAAACATGCTTGCATCAATCTGAAGTATGCATGGTTAAGCATATATGTTACCATGGTCCAGGACACAGGTTGATCATACGCTGAATAATCCAACCACATTTTTGTTTGGAAATGGAAAGATATAATAGAAATTGCATTAATTGCAATGTGTAAAAAGAGTTGAGATACTGTATTATAATTTTGCTGCGTGTCATTGTGGTATATATCATGCCTTGATTGGTGAATGCATTTAGTTTGTGACTTTATTTGAAACAGAAATAATATGTGAATGCTTCATTGAGCATAATTCCGACTGGTAACTATGCACTTCGTCCGAGCACATTATCACACGCGTCATGGAAGCCGTCATAAATGACCCCCCAAACTGTCATTTGGCAACCTAAAAAGCTGCTGAGGTCTGGCAACAGGGAAAAAAGTTAAGTGAGAGCCCTGTGAGTATAGAAGTTGGGATGTTATGTTACAGTTACACAAGACAGTGTGATTGTGTTTGGAGAGCTGTGTTTAATTTTGGACATCCTACTATAAGAAGCTCGAAAAAGTGCACAGAAGATTCATGAGGATGTTTAGATTTTAGATATGCAGTACGGAAACAGGCCCTTCAGCCCACCAAGTCCACGCAGACCAGCGATCACCCCATACACTAGCACTATCCAACACACTAGGGACATTACGATTTTTTTTTTACTGAAGCCAATTAACCTACAAACCTGTACATCTTCAGAGTATGAGAGGAAACCGGAACCGAAACCGGAGCCTCCGAAGTCCAATTTCAGGTAGTTCTTGCTTTCTCCCTCCCTCCCCTCTCATTCCCAGCTCTCCCACAGCCTACTGTCTCCGTCTCTTCCTTTCTTTTTCCCGCCCCCCAACATCAGTCTGAAGAATAGTCTCAACCTGAAACGTAGCCTATTCCTTCGCTCCATAGATGCTGCCTCACCCGTTGATTTTCTCCAGCTTTGTCTACCAACGGGATCCCACCACTGGCCACATCTTCCCATCTCCTCCCCTGTCGGCTTTCGGCAGAGACCGCTCCCTCCGTAACTCCCTAGTCAATTCGTCCCTTCCCACCCAAACCACCCACTCTCCTGGCACTTTCCCTTGCAACTGCAGGAAATGCTACACTTGTCGCTTTACCTTCCCCCTTGACTCCATTCAAGGACCCAAGCAGTCTTTCCAGGTGCGGCAGAGGTCCACCTGCACCCCTTCAATCTCATCTATTGCATCCGCTGCTGTAGTTGTCAGTTGCTCTACATCGGTGAGACAAAACGTAGGCTTGGCGACCGCTTCGCCCAACACCTCTACTCAGTTCGCAATAACCAACCTGATCAACTTCAACTCCCCCTCCCATTCCGAATCCGACCTTTCTGTCCTGAGCCTCCTCCATGGCCAGAGTGAGGTCCACTGTAAGTTGGAGAAGCAGCACCTCATATTTCGCTTGGGCAGTTTACACCCCAGCAGTTTGAACATTGACATCTACAATTTCAGGTAGTCCCTGCTTTCTCCTCCACTTCTCAGCTCTCCCTCAGCCCACTGTCTCCGCCTCTTCCTTTCTTCTTCCCGCCCCCCACCCTCACATCAGTCTGAAGAAGGGTCGACCCAAAACGTTGCCCATTTCCTTTGCTCCATAGATGCTGCCTCACCCGCTGAGTTACTCCAGCATTTTTGTCTACCCATTCACACAAGTTCTGTTATCCCACTTTCCTCACCCACTCCCTACACATTAGGGGGAATTTTACAGAGACAAGATAACCTACAAAGCCAATGCGTCTTTGGGATGTGGGGGTGGAAGAATGTGGGGGTGGAAGATTGCAACCTTCACGTGGTCCGCCCTGTTTCGACTAATGCAATCAACTCGACGTGCACAAACGGAAGATCAAATAGAACAAGTTGTCCAACAACTTTAGGCTGTGCACGCCACATGGAAGAAGAAGAAGAAGAAGAAGGGAGAAGGTGCAAATTCAACTAAGACAGTGCCCGAGCACAGGATCGAACACAGATCTCTGGCGTGTGATGCAGCAAGTCCACCAGCTGTGCCATTATATTTTATTTTCCAACACACGAAAAATTATATGTTGATAACTTTGGTTACTAAAAAAAAAAGAAACTATCCATTTTCAGTCTTAAATCTCTGAGTGACGCTATGTCCCCCTGTACAGCTACTGTATGTTTTAATTCAGTTCAAGACTATGGGGCAGTACATTGGCCATAAAGTTGCTGCCTAAAATTGCCAAAGACCCGGAATATGTATATAATTGTGTATAGTTACATATTCGTGTATATATATATATATTTTGGTTTGTTGTTTATAACATTATTTACAGGGTACTATGTTGAGATATTCTGTTGTGCTGCTGCAAGTAAGGATTCATTGTTCTAACTGGGACGTGAGAGAATAAAGCACTCTTGACTTGCGTCGCTAATGTGTGGGATAGAACTAGTGTACAGATGGTCGGCATGGACTCAGTGGGCCGAAGGGCCTGTTTCCACGCTGTATCTTTAAATTAAACTAAAACCACTAAAATCATAGGAAATCCAGAGATCTACCCGAAATGTCATCCAATTTCTTCTATCCAGAGATGCTGGCTGCTCCATGGAGTTCCCCCGCACAATTAAAGCATGGAATAGACTTCACCCTACCATAGTTACCCAACCAGACGCAACTAAATTTAAGGTAGCTCTTTTTTCCCCAAGAACCCTTTTTTGCTTAAGACCAAGTCAAGGATCAAGAGAGTTTTATTGTCATGTGTCCCAGATAGGACAATGAAATTCTTGCTGGCTGCAGCACAACAGAATATGTAAACATAATACAGAATAGGAGATAAAAGTTCAGTGTGTCTATACACCATAGACCATATATATACACAATAAATAAACAGATAAAGTGCAATAGGCTGTTATTTTTCAGAGTTTGGAGTTTGTTGGTGGTGGGTCCATTACAGTTTAAATTCCATTTGGAAAATTTTTGGAGGACCAAGAAGCAAGATTTACTCCAGGGAGTTGCTCCAGCTCCAGGGAGTGATTCTGCGTTGGTTTTCAGCGGTCGCATCGAGGCGGTGACCGGACAGCAATGGCAGCCAGATCTCCCACAATGCAAAGGGTGGGAGAAAGTGCCCGACGCCGACCAGTTACCGTGGCAGTGCGCATGTGCAGGACGGCACATACGTACAAACATCCACCGATGATGTGCAGGCCGTGGCAGTGTGCATGTGTAAGGCGGTCAGCCATGCCAGCGGATGAGGTGCAAGCGCAGAGCGGAGACCCGGCGGCCTGGACACGGATATCGATGGCGGGCAGAGACGGAGAGTGACAGAGAGAGAGAAGAGATAGAGAGGGGGGCCCGCTCAGAGTTGAACGATAGGTGTCCCGGGTGCTTGCCAATCCGGGCAAAATGGCATGGCTTTTAGGTTGCCCAGCAGGATTTTAGGTCGACATTGGCACCTGGGCAACCGTTAATTTCGAGCCCTGCTCAATACCCTGACTGATGAAGTCCAATGTACCGAAGACCTTCTTGGCCACCATATCTACCTGTGATGCCACTTTCAAGGTAGTATGCACCTGCACTCCTAGATCTCTCTGCTCTTCATCACTTTCCAGGGCCCTGCCATTCACTGTGAAGTTTCTGCCCTGATGTGACATCCCAATATGAACTATTCCTCAGCCCACTTACATAACTGATTCAGAGCCTGCTATAATTTTGATAACCATCTTTGCTACATATGATACCACCCACTTTAGCGTAATCTGCAAATATATTAATTTTGCTCTGTACATTCTTATCCAAATCATTGATATAGACCATAAACAGCATTTTCTGTGAATAATTTAAGATTGGAGTTTTTTGGTGAGATGAAATTAAGCAGTTAGTGTATGGTGGAGATCACGCTTATTTCCAATAGCTGTTTTCTGGTGTAAATATATAATATTTCCTAAATTGAGAACACTGCTGGCAAGGCCATTATTTGATGCTGATACCCAGTTGGCCTGAGAAAATATTGATGGGTCCTGTGCAGTATGTGTAGTCGAGATATTCTCACTGCACTGCTCGTTTCTTGATTGTTGTTCATGTTGGTCAATTAATGTGAATATAAACATAGATAGAAACATAGAAAATAGGTGCAGGAGGAGGCTATTCGGCCCATCGAGCCAGCACCGCCATTCATTGTGATCATGGCTGATCATCCACAAACAGTAACCCGTGCTTGCCTTTTCCCCATACCACTTGATTCTAGCCCCAAGAGCTCTATCTAATTCTCTTTTATTCATCCAGTGAATTGGCCTCCTCTGCCTTCTGTGGCAGAGAATTCCATAAATTCACAACTCTCTGCCCCATCCAAGTCAATAGACAATATGTGCAGAAGTAGGCCATTCATCCCTTCGAGCCAGCTCCGCCATTCAATGTGATCATGGCTGATCATCCCCAATCAGTACCCCGTTCCTGCCTTCTCCCCATATCCCCTGACTCCGCTATCTTTAAGAGCCCTATCTAGCTCTCTCTTGAAAGTATCCAGCGATCTGGCCTCAACCACCTTCTGAGGCAGAGAATTCCACAGACTCACAACTCTCTGTGAGAAAAAGTGTTTCCTCGTCTCCGTTCTAAATGGCTTACTCATTATTCTTAAACTGTGGACCCTGGTTCTGGACTCCCCCAACATCGGGAACATGTTTCCTGCCTCTAGCGGGCCCAAACCCTTAACAATCTTATATGTTTCAATAAGATCCCCTCTCATCCTTCTAAACTTCAGAGTGTACAAGCCCAGTCGCTCCATTCTCACAGCATATGACCGTCCCGCCATCCCGGGAATTAACCTAGTAAACCTACGCTGCACTCCCTCAATAGCAAGAATGTCCTTCCTCAAATTAGGTCAGATTATTGTGCAACTTGGAAAGGGATTTGGTAGCAAAGGGATTCCCATGCAACTTTGTCTGCTTGGATTGGGCTGAGCCAGAACCAGTGGCCACAATTTAAGAATAAGGGTTAGGCCATTTAGAACAGAGATGAGGAAAACCTTTTTCACCCAGAGAGTTGTGAATCTGTGGAATTCTCTGCCTCAGAAGGCAGTGGAGGCCAATTCTCTGGTTGCTTTCAAGAGAGAATTAGATAGAGCTCTTCAAGATAACAGAGTCGAGGAATATGGGGAGAAGGCAGGAATGGGGTAGTGATTGTGGATGATCACCCATGATCACAATGAATGGCTGTGTTGGCTCGAAGGGCCGAAAGGCCTACTCCTGCAGTTTAGGAAGATTTAACATACCATTTCAGCTTTTGTATTATTGTGCCCAGGGTCCATATGATTTACTAACTGCTCCATCGCTATAGCTTGCTGTCAATAAATGATGTACGTATGTAAACAGGTGCTCTGTACACCTTAAAGAACAGCGTTTTCTGATCTGCATCTCCTCATTCTACAAAATTCTAAAGGTTAAATTAGAACCTGACCCAAAGCTAATAATACTGGGAATTCCAGAGGCTAATTTGATATTTACACTAGATCAAAGAAATTTCCTTGATTATTGTTTGATATTAGGGAAAAAAATAATATTGAAATTTTGGAAGGGAACATTATCCCCAACAATTAAAATGTGGGCATCAGAGATGTTGGAGACGTTGCAGTTGGAAAGAATCAGATTTGTCCTTTTGGACGAGTATAATTCTTTTCAACAGATATGGTCTCCATATATACAGTATTTAGAGAAGTAGCTGTTCTTGGCATCACGGCTCGACTGGCACCCTGCGGGATTTGATGAAAATAATGTATTGGTATACCAGGATATATGCATGTCTTTACTGATATCATTATTTGTAGTTGTTTCATTTATAATATATTGTGTGGCTTTTAATTGATATATATACATAATATGTCTTTTTTCTTTTTCTTCATTTTTTCTTTTTCTTTTATACCAAATAATTATTAAGGAATTATAATTTTATTGATTAATAATGGTATTTCTCTTTACCCACTTTTATTTTCAAAAAAAAATAAGATAATAATCATTAGAGTACAAATATTGATTTAAGTTGATGTTTATAACTCAGTTTTAAACATTGAGAATTGTTTATTGCTAATAAAAAAATTATTCAAAAAAAAACAAAAAAAATTCTAAACTTATTTTTTTCTTTCTTTCTTCCAGCCTCGCTATATCTTTTCCCATCATCTTGACATTTGGTGACATTTACAAATCACCATTCTTTGATTATCAAGAATCTACTTAAAATAGTCACAAAATCTGTTTCCATTCCCTTTTGAGGATTAGTTCCAAGTGCACATGATCCTTTGTTTTAAATAAACAATCCTTTATTCTTAATGATGCCCTTTGGTTTATGATTCTCTCACAAGAAGAAACAACTTTTTTGAGTTTGTAAACAAAATAATATACTGTATTTCTATACAAAATCAGGTTCAGGAATAGCGACTTCCCCACAGTCATCAGGCTATTAAACTTGGCTCGGAAAAAACTCTGACCATTAATAGCCCATTATCTGTTTATTTGCACTTTATCAGTTTATTTATTCATGTGTGTATATATTTATATAATGATATATGGACACACTGGTCTGTTCTGTAGTCATGCCTACTATGTTCTGTTGTGCTGAAGCAAAGCAAGAATGTCATTGTCCTATCAGGGACACATGGCAATTAACTCTCTTGAATCTTGAAAATCAGTAGGCCAGGCAGTATCTGGACAGCTGAAGTTTCTGGTTGAGACGCTATATCTGGACTGAAAAAGCTGAGGGGAGATGGCTAGTATAATAGGGCGGGATGGGGCAAGTGATGTGGATCCTGTGAGGAGGGGTTGGTCAGCAGTGGAATGCAGGAAGGGTGGGAGATGGTGAAAGAGGCTGTGTGGAGACAACAAAGGGCTTCAGATGATAGACTCTGCCAAAAAAGGAATAGTGGAACCAAATAAGGGAGGATGGGAATTGTAGGGGTAGGGGACCCTTTGGGAGGAGTATCTGCGAGGTGGGTAGGTGAGGAAAGAAAGTGGGTGTAAGGCCTCTCACCCCGGTTCACTCACACTTCACATCATCCCACTGGTTCTCCTTTATGTGGTTACATCTGCATTGCCCTTCTACACGTGGCCTTATGCTGACACGTTGCCATGGAATTCCTACAAAAACTGCTCTCGTTTGAAGGCATAATGTCAGTGGCATAGTATTTCCGTTTGTGATCATCAGGAGGCTAGAATTGGAGGAGTAGTTGAAGGTTGGAGCAGGTGAAGTGTCGAAAGAGTCAAGAGTGTTTAATTATCATAAGCACCGAGAATAGAACAATAACATCTTTATATGCTGCGGCTTCACTTTAATGCAGGCCCATTAAAACAATAACACAACAAATAAATATACAATACATGTCAAGTCAAGTCAAGTCAATTTTATTTCTATAGCGCAATTAAAAACAACTCTCGTTGACCAAAGTGCTTTACATCAGTGCAGGTACTAACGTGCTACAAACAGTGGTACATAGATTTAACAATACATTCATAAATACTTACGTACAGCGCTCCCTCAGAGGACCTCAAGAAACGCTTGTGAGTAGAAATAAGTTTTAAGTCTAGAGTTAAAAGAGGGGGCAGTTCTGATGGGAAGAGGAATGCTGTTCCATAGTTTAGGTGCTGCAATCGCAAAAGCGCGGTCGCCCCAGAGCTTATGCCTGGACCGCGGGATGGTCAGTAACCCCAAGTCGGCCGACCTGAGGGACCTCGAGGTAGTATGGTGGGTTAGCAGATTTTTTGATGTAGGTGGGGGCTTTGTATACATAAAGGAGGAGCTTGAAATTGATTCTGCCAGTGGAGAGAGGTCAGAATCGGGGTGATGTGCTCCCTTTTTCGGGTGTCCGTCAGAAGTCTCGCTGCGGTGTTTTGGAGCAATTGCAGGTGGGACAGGGATGATTGGCTGATGCCAGTGTAAAGGGAGTTGCAGTAATCAAGGCGGGAGGAGATAAACGAATGGATGATCTTTTCAAGGTCGTCAAATTGGAGGAATGGTTTTATTTTAGCTATCGTGCGAAGCTGGAAGAAGCTAGCTTTTACCACGGCATTGACTTGTTTGTCAAACTTCAACGCAGAGTCAAATATCACACCAAGGTTTTTGATGTGAGGTTTGAGTAAGAGGGTAAGGCTTCCAAGGCTGCCTGCTATCGTTTTGATGGAGTCCGAGGGGCTGAGTAGGATGATCTCAGACTTGCTGTCGTTTAGTTGGAGGAAGTTCTAGGCCATCCAACACTTTATATCCTCGAGGCAGTGCATAAGGCTGAGTAGATTTGATTGGTTGTTGGGTTTCAGGGGGAGATAGAGCTGTGTATCATCTGCATAACAGTGGAAGGAAATGCTGTGCCTTTGAATGACTTGGCCTAAGCGGAGCATATACAGGGAGAAGAGAATGGGGCCTGAGATGGAGCCTTGTGGAACCCTGCAGCAAATGCTAGCTGGGGAGGAGAAAGAGTTGCCTATGTTTGTAGAGAAACTCCTCTCTTTGAGGTAGGAGACGAACCAGCTCAGGGCAGTGCCATGATAAATTATCAGTAACCGTTGGTAACTAGACCATAATAGTGCAAAGTGAAGTATACTGTGCAACCAATACAAAGTCCATCGTTTATGGATTAAATGCCTGTGGTTAGTTGAATTCCTCTGTTATAAAATCTCTGCATTTAATTAAATATTTGACTTTAATGTATATTTATGTAGGCGGATGATGAGCATTACATACCAAGAGCTGTCCTGTTGGATTTGGAGCCTCGCGTGATTCATTCCATCCTGAATTCCCCTTATGCCAATCTGTACAATCCAGAGAACATCTACTTGTCGGAGCATGGTGGAGGTGCAGGTAATAACTGGGCCAGTGGCTACTCACAGGTGGGTACGGCTGACATAATTACAAGCAAATATGGGTTATTTAACAATTGAAGTCTGCATTGTGTTTAGTTTCACACAAGGAAACTCAAGGCTTTGTACCTGATTGCATGAAATATTCATGATGGTAGATGAGATTGTGGCACAAATTGAGATGGAAAGCCATGATCTGATAGCTGTTACAGTGTCATGTTTACAATACCAAAATAGAGACCTAAATATCCATGGATATGCAATTATTAGTTTAGTATAGTTTATTGTCATGTGCACCGAGGTACAATTGATAATATGTGCAGGAGTAGGCCATTCGGCCCTTCGAGCCAGCACTGCCATTCAATATGATCATGGCTGATCATCCACAATCACTACCCTGTTCCTGCCTTCTCGCCATATCCCCTGACTCCGCTATCTTTAAGAGCTCTATTTATCTCTCTCTTAAGCATCCAGAGAATTGGCCTCCACTGCCTTCTGAGGCAGAGAATTCCACAGATTCACAACTCTCTGGGTGAAAATGTTTTTCCTCATCTCTGTTCTAAATGGCCTACCCTTTATTCTTAAACTGTGGCCCCTGGTTCTGGATTCCCCCAACATCGGGAACATGTTTCCTGCCTCTAGCGTTGCCAATCCCCTAATAATATTATACGTTTCAATAACATCCCCTCTCATCCTTCTAAATTCCGGAGTATATAAGCCCAGCCACTCCATTCTATCAACATATGACAGTCCCGCCATCCCAGGAATTAACCTTGTGAACCTACGGTGCACTCCATCAATAGCAAGAATGTCCTTCCTCAAATTTGGAGACCAAAACTGCACACAATACTCCAGGTGTGGTCTCACTAGGGCCCTGTACAACTGCAGAAGGACCTCTTTGCTCCTATACTCAACTTCTCTTCTTATGAAGGCCAACATGCTAATAGCTTTCTTCACTGCCTGCTGTACCTGCATGCTTACTTTCAGTGACTGATGAACAAGAACCCCCAGATCTCATTGCACTTCCCCTTTTCCCAACTTGTCACCATTTAGATAATAATCTGCCTTCCTCCTTTTGCCGCCAAAGTCGATAATCTCACATTTATCCACACTAAACTGCATCTGCCATGCATTTGCCCACTCATCCACCCTGTCCAAGTCATCCTGCATCTTCATAGCACCCTCCTCATAGTTCACACTGCCACCCAACTTTGTGTCATCTGTAAATTTGCTAATGTTACTTTGAATCCCTTCATCTAAATCATTAATGTATATTGTAAATAGCTGTAGTCCCAGGACTGAGCCTTGCGGTTCCCCACTAGTCACTGCCTGCCATTCTGAAAGGGACCCGTTAATCCCTACTCTTTGTTTCCTGTCTGGCAACCAATTTACGATCTATGTCAATACCCTACCCCCAATATAATGTGCACTAATTTTTCCCACTAATCTCTTATGTGTGACCTTATCAAATGCTTTCTGAAAGTCCAGGTACACTACATCCACTGGCTCTCCCTTGTCCATTTTCCTAGTTACATCCTCAAAAAATTTCAGAAGATTAGTCAAGCCACGGTCGCCCCTTACTCCCCTTGGAATCTTTCTTCCTCTTTGGAAGGAACTGATCCTGCACTTTCTTTATTATTCCCAGAAATACTTGCCATTGTTGTTCCACTGTCATCCCTGCTAGGGTATCTTTCCAGTCAACTTTGGCCAGCTCTTCCCTCATGGCTCCATAGTCCCCTTTGTTCAACTGTAATACTGACACTTCCGATTTTCCCTTCTCCCTCTCATATTGTAAATTAAAACTTATCATATTATGGACACTACCTCCTAATGGCTCCTTTACCTCGAGTTCCCTTATCAAATCCGGTTCATTACACAACACTAAAGTTTCTCCAGCACTTTTGTCTACCACACACTAAATCCAGAATTGCCTTGTCCCTGGTAGGCTCAAGTACAAGCTGTTCAAGAATCCATCTCGGAGGCACTCCACAAAATCCCTTTCTTAGGGTCCAGCACTAACTTGATTTTACCAGTCAACCTGCATGTTGAAATCTCCCATAACAACTGTAGCATTACCTTTGCGACATGCCAATTTTAACTCTTGATTCAACTGGCACCCTATATCCAGGCTACTGATTGGGGATGATCAGCCATGATCACATTGAATGGCTGTGCTGGCTCGAAGAGCCAAACGGCCTAGTCCTGCACCTATTGATTATTGTCTATATTGTTGTTTGGGGGCCTGGAGATGACTCCCATTTGGGGGCCTGGAGATAACTCCCATGTCCATTAGGAATTTTTACCCTTACAATTCCTCAGTTCTATCCATACTGACTCTGCATTTCCTGATTCTATGTCACCCCTCGCAAGGGACTGAATTTCATTCCTCACCAACAGAGCTACCCCACCTCTGCCCACCTGTCTGTCTTTTCGAAAGGATGTATACCCTTGAATATTCAGTTCCCAGCCCTGGTCCTCTTGCAGCCATGTTTCTGTAATTCCCAAAAACATCATACATGCCATTTTCTAACTGAGCCTCAAGCTCATCCACTTTATTTCTTATACCTTGTGCATTCATATATAATACTTTTAATCCTTTACTCCCCTCACCTTTCACATCGATGCCTATGGCCATACTCTCCTATCCCTTCCTGACTTTCTGCCCCGTTAGTTCTGGTGTCTTTCTTAACTCTTCTTATACTCTCTTTCCCTTTAAATCTATCCTTATATCTCCAGTCTGTCTGACCCCTCCTCCCCCAACTATTTAGTTTAAACCCACCCGTGTAGCAGTGAAATTTGGTCCCCCTCCTGTTAAGGTGCAACCCGTCCTTTTATGTACCATTCACCCTCCCCCCAAAACAGATCTCAGTGGTCTAAGAATCTAAATCGCTGCTTCCCGCACCAGCTCCTCAGCCACACATTCAGATGCCCTATCTCCCTGTTCCTGCCCTCACCAGCACGAGGAACTGGAAGCAAACTGGAAATAACCTCCATAGAGGTCCTGCTTTTCAGCCTTCTTCCGGGTGCTCTGAAGTCACACTGCAGATTGTTTTTCCCCGGAAAAATTAATATCATACATTTATAATATTTTATTAGAAAATGATATACCCAATACGGAAAAGTACAGACAACTATGGGAAAATGAAATAGGTGAAACAATCGAACCCGATATCTGGGATGAAAGTTTACGATATATACATAATTGTTCATTAAATTCTAGACACTCTCTGATACAATTCAAAGTTTTACATAGATTGCATTTTTCAAAATCTAAATTACATAGAATGTTTTCTAATGTATCTCCTATATGTGACAAACGCCAAAACCCAGAAGCTAATTTAACACATTCTTTTACAACTTGTATAAAAATTACGAATTTTTGGTTGGAAATATTTAAGGTAACCTCGAATGTTGTAAATAAGAATCTAGTTCCAGACTCAAAATTAATAATATTGGGAATATTAGAAAGGGATCAATTACTCACGACAGCACAAAGAACTTTCATAGATTATAGTTTAATAATTGGTAAAAAATTAATTTTACAATTTTGGAAAGGCCCCATACCCCCTACAATCAAATTGTGGATTTCAGGAATGGCTGAGACTTTACACTTGGAAAGAATAAGACTTGCACTTTTAGGCAAGTTAGACTAATTTAATCTGATTTGGTCTCCATTCCTTGAATATCTTAAGGGACCAATATGACTCGGTTTGTGGACCTGATCGACACTTGAACGAAGGATTGAGCGAAGAATAATACATTATTGATCACGGATATATTATTATATAAATACTGTTTGTATAATATACCACTGTTATTTTATTTACTTTTCTCTTTTGGTTATTTTATAACTATTTTTATGTTAACCATTTTTCACACTTTCCTACTTTTCACTAAAAAAAAACCTACAATAAAATGTTTAGAAGTATATATAAGAAAACATGGTAATTATTACCTATCTCTTTATCAAGAACGTTGTTTTTATATGTACTTATATTTGTACTTACACCTGTACTTATACTTCTAATAAAAATTATTCAAATAGATTGTTTTTCCCCTTCTTCCCGATGTCATTTGTGCCAACATGCACTACCACTTCCGGCTGCTCACCTTCATCCTTACAGTAGGAAGGATGTGGGGATGGGGGGGGGGGCGGTGTTCGGAGGAAAAAGTGATGGGTTAGGACCAGGCACGTGCCGTCAGAGTAGGCAAGATAGGCAGTGCCTACCGTGAATAAAATTATAAAATGGTAATTATTAAATATAAATAGCAAAGGCACGGGAGAATTATGCTTACCTAAGAGATCGATCTCTTGGGTAGGCTTAATTCTCCTGTGCCTTTCATCCGCAGTACATTTAACACGCGGAAGTATGTGCTGCTGGCGTGCCGTCAACGCTGCTTCAAGCCATCAGTGGCAATGGTTTATAAAGGCAGCTGAAATTCTGCTTTTACACCGTGGACTGCGTGCATGTGATGCGCAGCGCAAGTGTCTTTTAAAAGCCGACTAACAGCTCACCGGGGAGAGAACAATCTGCGCATGCGCGGTTTTCAAGATTTTTTTAAAAAGCCGACTGACCAAAGATATTGACTGCCTACCTTAACTAATTACTCACGGCACGTGCCTGGTTAGGACTGTTACGGGTAAATAAATGAATGCAAGCATAAGATGCAATTACGGCATGGAAATTGTTGATCTTATGGGTGGAATTAAAACATGGCGGGAGAAAGCAGCACCGTTAGGAAGAGCATAGATTTCCAAACGATAGTCACGTTCTAAGGAGTTTGAGATGAACATTGCAATATTTATGGCGGACTTTAATCATCATATAGATTAGGTTAATTAAGTATGAAAAGGTAAGTATAAGAATAAAATTAATGGAGCATTTGGGATAATTTCTAAGAGCATTGTGTTGTTTTGGCAAGTAAGGGAAACAATTGTTGAGGATCTGATTATGGGTAATAAGGCAGAGCTAAAAATGACCTGAGAGTAAAAGATCTGGTTGGAAGTAATAACCACAGCATGGCAGTATGTTCTATCAGCTTGGGTGTGTGAAGATGGGGTTGTAAATATGTGTTTAACATAAATAAGGGGACTAACAATGGAATGGGAATATTTGGGTAAAATTTAGATTTTGGGTGCAACTCGTTCTTTAAATTGCATGTTTTATTGCCCTTGTGGTAGATCACCAGATACTTGTTTTATTTGTCACGTTAGCTGCCATGAAAAGATGTCCTTTCTTTTTAAGAGCTATATGATCAAGTCATTTTTTCTGCATAGGGTGAAAAAATCCACGAGGATATTTTTGATATTATTGATCGAGAGGCTGATGGAAGTGACAGTTTGGAGGTGAGTCCACACTTGAAATGTATTCTTCCAATCATACCGCGCGGATAGGTGTCCGGTGGCCCTCTTCATCACTACTAGCCTGTCTGGTGCTATTGCCATTTGCCTGTAGTTGGTCCGTGTCTCTCTGCCTTTTCTGTTGCAAATTACTTTCAATTTCTAATCATTTTGATTAGATCTGCCCCTGATCTGTCAACTATCACCTTCTGTGGAAAAACGTTATTCTCAGGCTTCCTTTAAATTCGTACCTTAAACATGTGCTCACTAGTTCTAGACTCCCCTATCCTGTGAAAATGACTATCTACCCTATCTATGCCTCTCATAAGTTTATATACCTCTGAGCAAACTTTTTTTTCGCCTTCGATCACAGTGTGTAGGTATGTTACAATACTTACCTTTTGCTGCGCTGCAGTTCTGCCACTCCCCGTGTGTGGGACTTTGGCGCCTTTCAGAGCGGGGCGGGTTTAAAATGCACCAGACAGACAGACAGACAGTCTGTCTACACCAGATCCATTTCAGGGGATTTCGTCGCTAAAGAGAAATCGCTCCGACATTTGTTTTATGAAGGTATTTTTAAATTACACTAGATCATTTATTAGCTAGAGTAATTTAAAAATCATCTTCTAAAGCGTGAGCACCGACAACGGGAAGGATTTTACGTAGGGGAGAAAAGAAGCTACACAGTTTATTTTTACATAAAAACGTGGTTCTTAGGAAGCATTTAATCACATTTTCATGTTTCGAAATGGGGACAAAAAATATATACGAACCGGCAGTGTTTTTCCTACCGACTGTGGGTTAAATTCACCGCAAACCGCAACGTTCCAATCCACCGCATTCCACTAAAACCCACTCGCAAGTTGATTTAAATGGCCATTAATTTACAGGAATTAAACACTAAATTCCTTCCATTTGGCCTATAAATTCATGAAAATTAGATTTAAAAATCATGTTATATTGTGAATTATTGTGTGAATGTTATTTGGACACTTAGGCTATTTAAAAATGTTTATCTTTTCTTAAGAAATGGATAGATGTTTAGATCTAGTAATTGAATTTTGTAATTAGCTATAATTAGGTAACCAACTAATTATATGCTTTAATTTCAGGTCATCCAAGTAAGATTGTTTCACATTTGTTTCAGAATGCTTCATTCCATAATAACTGAAACTTTCATTGAGTTCTCTTAATTTTTAAGAAAGATAGGCTTTTGACTGCCCTCGATCACAGCTTTTGAGTTAAGTCAATGGAAAGGCAATGGGGAACAAGATGCTAATTTCCGAGTATGCAAATGGCCATATGTTTTTTAATACTGAAGATATGAAAGTGAATTAGGTGTCAAAATAAACTTTTTTATGCTTTATCTGATGGGATAAATTGCAGACTTGATTTTTAAAATCTCAAAATTTTGTAACATTTCTACAGTGAGGAATGTGGGGGAGTCACTGTGGTGGATGTTTGTGTTAAAATGTATTTTGTGTATCTTTTTGATCTTTATTGGTATGACGGTATGGCAAATCAAATTCCTCGTATATTGCAAAACATACTTGGCAAATAAAGTATGATTATCATAGCAATATCCTTCTGCGTGCTATGTACTGGTGAAAATAAAGCTCGTCTAATCTGACTTCCTGTAACCAGAGACCTAGATTCCAGGCAACATCTTGTTAAATCTCTTCTGCATTTCCTAGTGCTACCACATTCTTCCTATAATGTGACGACCAAAATTATACATAATACTCCAAGCAAGGTCTAACCATTGTGTTGTACAGCTGCAACATAATGTCCCAATTCTTACACTCCATGCTTGACCTGTGAGGTCAAGCAAGTCAAGTACCTTAAATCTGAAGAAGGGTCTCGACATAAAACGTCACCCATTCCTTCTCTCCAGAGATGCTGCATGTCCCGCTGAGTTACTCCAGCATTTTGTATCTATCTTAAGTCAAATACCCTTTTCACTACGCTCTCCGCCGGTGTTGTCTTTTTCAGACAGCTGTGCATTCACAAGGTCTCTGTGTACAATAATGCTCTGCCATTTACTCTTCATGCGCAACCAGAGTTTGAATTCACAAGGCATTTTTTAATTAAACTCAATGCAGTGGTTCAAATATGTATTGCAGTTCACCAGCAAACACTCAACAGGTCCTGCACAGGTTTAGCAAGGTTCCATTCCTGAGAAGTATTTGTAACCCAAATACTTAAGTTGAAATGCAATCATGAAGTAAGAAGGTGCCTGCAGCCCTGCAGCAGCCAGCAAATTCATCCCATTGGTCTCTCAAAAGCATTCTGGCATTCATAAGATGGGGTGGACCTGTACCTGTTAATTGTTGGATCATTTTCTTAAAACACACAAACCTTGCTTACAACCCAATGATATGAACATGAATTGTGCAATTTTAGATAACATAACAACCCCACCATTCCCCACACCCCTCTCTTCTCTGTGTCACTTCGCTGGAGACACACCCATTTCTTTTGCCCTCGCCTTCTCACTCCGTTCCCATTCACCGATACCATTGCCTCTGGCTACACATTTTACGCCACTCCATTCCTTATTTCACAGTCTTTTGTCTAACCTTTGTCCATCTGCCCATCAAACCCACTTCACATATATTCACCTGTCACTTGCCTGGAAAAAAACCCATGAGGATCTGGAGCAGGTCAAGCAGCATCTGTGGAGAACATGGATGGATAGGTGGCCTTCCAGGTCAGAACCTTTCTTAAGACTGATTGTGGTGATGGGGAGGAGGAAGAGGAGAAGGACAAAGCCTGGCGAGTGATAGGTGGATGCAGGTAACATAGGCAGATGGTTGGACAGTGGCAGAGATGAAAAGAGAAAAGAACATAGAACAGCACAACACAAGAACTGGCCCTTCAGCCACAATGTCTGTGCTGAACATGATGTCAATAGACAATAGGTGCAGGAATAGGCCATTCAGCCCTTTGAGCCAGCACCGCAATTCAATGTGATCATGGCTGATCATCCCCAATCAGTACCTCGTTCCTGCCTTCTCCCCATATCCCCTGACTCCGCTATCTTTAAGAGCCCTATCTAACTCTCTCTTGAAAGTATCCAGAAAACCTGCCTCCATTGCCCTCTGAGGAAGAGAATTCCACAGAATCACAACTCTCTGTGAGAAAAAGTGTTTCCTCATCTCCGTTCTAAATGGCTTAACCCTTATTCTTAAACTGTGGCCCCTGGTTCTGGACTCCCCCAACATCGGGAACATGTTTCCTGCCTTTAGCGTGTCCAAACCTTTAACAATCTTGTATGTTTCAATAAGATCCCCTCTCATCTTTCTAAACTCCAGAGTGCACAAGCCCAGCCACTCCATTCTCTCAGCATATGACAGTCCCGCCATCTCGGGAATTAACCTTGTAAACCTATGCTGCACTCCCTCAATAGCAAGAATGTTCTTCCTCAAATTAGGGGACCAAAACTGCACACAATACTCCAGGTGTGGTCTCACTGTACAACTGCAGAAGGACCTCTTTGCTCCTATACTCGACGACTCTTGTTATAAAGGCCAACATGCATTTCACTTTCTTCACTGCTTGCTGTATCTGCATGCTTACTTTCATAGACTGATTAACAAGGACCCCAGATCCCGTTGTACTTCCCCTTTTCCCAACTTGAAGCCATTTAGATAGTAATCTGCCTTCGTGTTTTTGCTACCAAAGTGGGTAACCTCACATTTATCCACATTAAACTTCATCTGCCGTGAATCTGCCCACTCCCCCAACCTGTCCAAGTCACCCTGCATTCTCAGCATCCTCCTCACTTTGCAATCATCTGCAAATTTGCTAATGTTACTTTGAATCCCTTCATCCAAATCATTGATGTATATTGTAAATAGCTGCGGTCCCAGCACCGAGCCTTGCAGTACCCTACTAGTCACTACCTGCCATTCTGAAAGGGACCCGTTAATCCCTATTCTTTGTTTCCTGTCTGCCAACCAATTTTCTATCCATGTCAGCACTCTACACCCAATACCATGTGCCCTTATTGTGCCCACTAATCTCCTATGTGGGACCTTATCTAATGCTTTCTATAAAGGTTCACTACATCCACTGACTCTCCCTTGTCCATTTTCCTAGTTACATCCACAAGAAATTCCAGAAGATTAGTCAAGCATGATTTCCCCTTCGTAAATCCATGCTGACTCGGACCAATCCTGTTACTGCTATCCAAATGTGCGGCTATTTCATCTTTTATAATTGACTCCAGCCACCGATGTCAGGCTAATAATTCCCTGTTTTCTCTCTCCCGCCTTTCTTGAAAAGTGGGATAACATTAGCTACCCTCCAATCCACAGGAACTGATCCTGGATCTGCAGAACATTGGAAAATTATCACTAATGCATCCACAATTTATAGAGCCACTTCCTTAAGTACCCTGGGATGCAGACCATCAGGCCCTGGGGATTTATCAGCCATCAGTCCCATCAGTCTACCCAATACCATTTCCTGCTTAATGTGGATTTCCTTCAGTTCCTCCGTCACCCCAGATCCTCTGGCCACTACGAAATCAGGAAGTTTGTTTGTGTCCTCCTTAGTGAAGACGGATCCAAAGTACATGTTCCACTCATCTGCCATTTCCTTGTCCCCCATAATAAATTCACCTTTTTCGGTCTTCAAGGGTCCAACTTTGGTCTTAACTAATTTTTTCCTCTTCACATAACTAAAGAAGCTTTTACTATCCTCCTTTATATTCTTGGCTAGCTTACCTTCGTACCTCATCTTTTCTCCCCGTATTGTCTTTTTAGTTATCTTCTATTGTTCTTTAAACATTACCCAATCCTCTTGCTTCCCGCTCATCTTTGCTACGTTGTACTTCTCTTTTATTTTTATACTGCCCCTGATGTCCCTTGTCAGCCACGGTCGCCCCTTACTCCCCTTGGAATCTTTCTTCCTCTGAGGAATGAACTGATCCTGCACCTTCTGTATTATTCCTAGAAACACCTGTCATTGTTGTTCCACTGTCATCCCTGCTAGTGTATCTTTCAATTTTGTATAAGTCAATTTTGGCCAGCTCCTCCCTCATGGCCCCATAATCCCCTTTATTCAACTGTAACACAGACACCTCCGATCTCCCTCCCCAATTGTAGATGAAACCTGCCCATATTATGGTCACTACTTCCTAATGGCTCATTAACCTAGTTCCTTTATCAAATCCGGTTCATTACATAACACTAAATCCAGAATTGCCTTCTCCCTGGTAGGCTCCAATACAAGCTGCTCTAAGAATCCATCACAAAGGCACTCTACAAAGTCCCTTTCTTGGGATCCAGTACCAATGTGATTTTCCCAGTCTACCTGCATGTTGACACTCCCAAAACAACCACAGCATTGCCGTTGCTACATGCCATTTTTAACTCCTGATTGAACTTGCACACTATGTCCTGGCTACTATTTGGAGACCTGTAGATTAGCCCCTGGTCTCGCCAGTCGAGTCCCATCTCTAGGATTGGAGCTACCAATGTGTCCGCTGCTCGGACTAGAAACATCGTCTCCCCCCCCGACAGTTCCCAAGAGGGCGTACCTGTTTCATTAGGCACAGCTACCTGGGTCTCCTGGACTCCACGATTACCACCGTTTCAGTCATCTCTCATCTACGTGCACATAATCCATATCCTTCCATTCCCTGCATATTTATATGTCTATCCAAAAGGCTCTTAAATCCCACTATAATATCTGCCTCAACCACCAACCCCGGCAGCACGTTCGTAGCGTTTATCAACCTTTGTGTAGATAAAGTTGCCCCACACATCTCCTTTAAGTTTTATCTCTCTCATTTTAAAGCTATGCCCTCGAGTATTTGATATTTCCATCCTGGAAAAAGGTTCTGACTGTCTACCCTATCTATGCTTCTCATAATTTTGTATATTTCTATCAAGTGTCCCTACAGCCTCCAGCGTTCCAGAGGTAACAATCCAAATCTGTCCAACCTCTCCATGTAGCTAATACCTCCTAATCCAGGCATCATTCTGGTAAACATCCTCTACATCCTTTCCAAAGGCTCCACATCCTTCCAGAACTGAATGGAATACTCCAAATGCGGCCAAACCCAAGTCCTAGAAAGCTGCATCATGATTTCCTGACTCTTGTACTCAATGTCCTGACCTATAAATGTAAACATACCATATGCCCTTTTTACCGCTCTCTCTACTTGTGTTGCCACTTTCAGGGAGCTCGATTTCAACTTTGAATCAATTCCATGAAGCTAGTTATTTAAATGAAGTTGCAATCATTTTTTATCCTGTTTTCACCCACAGGGTTTTGTTCTATGTCATTCCATTGCTGGTGGGACAGGTTCTGGTTTGGGTTCCTACCTCTTGGAGAAGTTAAATGACAGGTGAGTAACATGCACTTACTGTGAATATAAGTGACTGTTGTAGACTGAGATTGGAATTGGAAGGCTTGGAAGCAGTACACAAGTCTTAAGACATTGGTTTATTAAAGTAATGGTTGCCATACTGCAGGAAGGATATAACTAAGCTGGATACAAAATAATACACAATGTGTTGCTTGGACTGTAGTGCTTGAGTTATCCAGGCTGGATATGCTGGGACTGTTTCCCTTGTAGAGAAGGATGCTGAGGGGTGTGTATATATATAGTCACGAGGGGCATAGATAAAGTGGGTGGGCGCAGTCTAAAACTGGAGCGCACAGGTTCAAAGTGGGAGAGGAAAGATTTAATCAGGTCCTGAGAGGCAACCTTTTCGTATAAAGGGTGGTGGTTATATGGAATGAGTTACTCGGGGAAATGGCAGAAGCAGGTGTAATTATGTTTAAAAGACATTTGAACAGGTCTATTGGTCGGAAAAGTTTGGAGGGATATGGGACTAGCTCAGAAAGGCACCTTGGACAATAGGATGATTGAAGGGACTGTCTCCATGCTGCTTATCTACAACATGATTTAATTCCACTCTCCCCTTTCGCAACATTCCATAATTCTACTCTGAATTATGGACAAATTATCATCTGCAGTCCTTGGAACAGAGGATTTCACAGCCTTGTTTGAAAATATCTCTCCTGTCACATTCCCGAATAACCTACCTCAAGTGTAGACTATGAGGTCTTTAAAAATATCATACATACCAGTTAGATAATCGCTTGTTTTATAATTCCAGAGATTAACCTGCTTTCTGATAGTTTGAATACACCACAATAATTAAATGCCCTTGTGCTGATAGTGACATACACAAAATGTAGCAGCTTTGCAAGCATAATTTCCTTTTCATAAATACATATTGATCAAGCCCAGTTCTGTTGTTGTTATTTTAAATGCCCTTCTACTACTTAATAATAAATTATAGCTTTTTCCATGTTATTGAAGTCAGGTTAACTGGCCCGTAGTTCTCTTTTTATTCTCCCTTTTATAAAATATTGAATTTACAGCAGCTGCCTTCCAGTCTGCAGCTTCTAAGAAATTTGGAAAGATAACAACTAATACATCCTCTCTCTCCATCGCTGCCGCTATCAAAACGCTGCAATGTAGATTGGCGGCTCTCGCACATTTATCACGTGAATCACATTTGTTTCTCTAAGACTAATTTTCACTAATAATACTTTATTTGAGTATCTAATTCTCTACAAATGTTTAGGGAGGAAAACCAAAGTTGTTTATCAGAATTTGAAAGTCTGACTAATCTGAATTGCAAACCTATTCACATTAAATCTCTGAAGGTACCCAAAGAAGTTGGTTCAGACTTACTCTGTGTTCCCTAATCAAGATGAGATGAGTGATGTCGTTGTGCAGCCTTATAATTCGTTGCTAACACTGAAGAGACTAACTCAAAATGCAGACTGTGTGGTGAGTAACTTCAAGTGTAATGTTTCAACGTGGCAAGCTGTGGAATGGTTTGCTGTTTTGAACTGAGGTTTGAGCTGCTGTTTTGTGTTTTCAAAGGTTGTTCTTGACAACACAGCACTAAACCGGATTGCAACAGACAGGCTTCATATTCAGAAACCTTCCTTTTCTCAGATCAACCAGTTGGTAAGTAAATAACTAGATTAGAGCTCTACAAAGCATTGCTTATTGGACATCGATTTGGGAGGTTAATTGAAGAAAAAAGAAAAGATGGTGCAAAAATAATTTAATCGGGGCAGGATGTTCATTTAAATATCAAAACTGACTACAGGAACTCATTCATGTTATTCCTGCAGACACATGATTCCTCGTATCATAACAAGTAAACTACACATGGTGATTTACACCAAAGAAAAACAAAATGCTGCAGTAACTCAGTGAGCCAGGCAGCATACTCACAATGCGCTGATTTGTCCCTTTAAATTGCAGCACCAAAAGTCACCATCTCTTATAATGTAGCACTCCGTGACCCTTGGTGGTACTGCAGCCCTTCCACTGTCTGCCACTTCCCCCCCAGTCCTGAATACTGTTGTTATATGTCTCAGATAGAACAATGACATTCTTATTTGCTGCAGCACAACAGAATATGTAAACATAGTACACTAAACAATATAATAAACGAGAGAAAAAAAGTTCAGTGTATACATACACATGTTCACACACACACACACACACACACACACACACACACACACACACACACACACACACACACACACACACACACACACACACACACACACACACACACACACACACACTCATATATATATTGAAAAGCCAAATGGCTTACTCGTGCACCTATTGTCTATTGCTATTGTTACTGCTGCCGCCCACCGGCCTTCCCAGCTTAATGTTTCGGCTGCTGGTCTTTTGGGTCAGAAGAAAAAGTGATTGGAAGCACAGCTAACACATCAGTTCTTTGGCATTATAATGTGGGAAGCACAGCTCGGGGAAGGAGCTCTCATGGAGGGTAATATAATGTTGAAATGCAGTTTTATGGGCAGCTGGAATTATCTTGCAGCCTTGATCTGATCAAGCTAATACTTTTCTTGGGTTTGTACTGATGAATGATGCTTCCATTTATTGCTTCCCAGCACCAAAGCTTTGATCAGCTATTCACCTAGTGTGTTTTTAATGATAGAAGATATATTGATTTTAGCTGCAGTATTACTTTATTTTGTGATTTGTTTTTCATAGGTGTCCACAATCATGTCTGCAAGTACCACCACACTCCGGTACCCAGGCTATATGAATAATGATCTAATCGGACTGATTGCTTCCCTTATTCCCACTCCAAGGCTTCATTTTCTCATGACTGGCTATACTCCGCTTACGACAGATCAATCGGTACGTGGTGATTGGTGTTATGTCTTAAATTATGTTTTGATGTAACAACAATTAATTTGTTTGTCATGAAACATTGTAGTGGTTTGTATCTTCGAGGGCCAATGTGCTCCACTATTCTGAGAAGATCACTGGTTTAGAGTCGTAGAATCATATAGTGTGCCACTGAGCTAGACTATTTCTGTGCTCATCCTAACTCTGATTAAGATGGTGGTCTGAGGGGCTTGTGCATGCATTTATATAGGTTATGTTCAAGCAATCTTGATAGCAAATGGTGTCTTGCAACCGTGTAAGTTATGACAATATCAGACCAGTGAATGGTCCTCCCATAAGATAGGGTGTAGTACTGATCTTCCAACCTACCTCATTGTGGACCTTGGCATTTTCTCTGTAACTGTAACACCTTAATGCATGTAACATTACTCTGCACTCTGGTATTTGTGTTGCCTATTGTCCTTATTTATGTCTTGCTAGTACTAATATGATTTGGTCAGATAGTGTGCGGACATAGCTTTCCATTGTATCTCAATATACAGTGCCCTCCATAATGTTTGGGCCGAAGACCCATCATTTATTTATTTGCCCCTGTACTCCACAATCTGAGATTTGTAATAGAAAACAAATCACATGTGATTAAAGTGCACTTTGACAGATTTTAATAAAGGCCATTTTTAAACATTTTGGTTACACCATATAGAAATTACAGCAGTGTTTATACATAGTCCCCCACATTTCAGGTCACCATAATGTTTGGCACAAGCAATGTAATGTAAATGAAATTAGTCATGTTTAGTATTTTGTTGCATATCCTTTGCATGCAATGGCTGCTTGAAGTCTGCGATACATGGACATCAGCAGTTGCTGGATGTCTTTTCTGGTGATGCTCTGCCAGGCCTGTATTGCAGCCATCTTTAGCTCGTGCTTGTTTTGGGGGCTAGTACCCTTCAGTTTTCTCTTCAGCATATAAAAGGCTTCTGCGGTCTTCTGCGGACAGTGGTCATTGACAAATCCACGCTTGACTCCTGAAGAGTGGTTCTGATCTGTCAGACAAGTGTCTGGGGATTTTTCTTTATTATATAGAGAATTCTTCTGTCATCAGCAGTGGAGGTCTTTCTTGGCCTGCCAGTCCGTTTGCAATTAGTAAGCGCACCAGTACTCTCTTTCTTCTTAATGATGTTTCAAACCGTTTATTTTGGTAAGCCTAAGTTTGGTTGATGTCTCTAACATGTTTATTCTTGTTTCTCAGTCTCATAATGGGTTCTTTGGCTATCAGTGGTACGACATTGGTCCTCATGTTGATAAACAGTAATAAAAGTTTCCAAAGGTGATGGAAATACTGGAGGAAAGATTAGGTGCTGAGAGCTCTCTTATACCTGCATTTAGGAGGCATTTAAACACACCTGAGCAATTACAAACACCTGTGAAGCCATGGGTCCCAAACATTATGGTGCTCTGACATGGGGTGACTATGTATAAACACAGCTGTAATTTCTACATGGTGAAACAAAAATGTATAAAAATGCCCTTTTAATAAAATCTGACAATGTGCATTTTAACCACGTGATTGTTTACTATTACAAATCTCAAATTGTGGTGTACAGAGGCAAATAAATAAATGATGGGTCTTTGTCCCAAACATTATGGAGGGCACTGTACATGACAATGATTAAGCATCAAAAACCAATACCAGATATATTTGCTTTGTTTAATGAGAATCTAGTTAGTTTTGGCTCTAATTCTGTTCACTGATTCTTTGCTACTTTTGTTCAAGGGAGGGATAGATAATAACAACTCTTAATTTTTAAAACTAGCGCATCTTTTGTCTTCAGGTGGCAAGTGTACGTAAAACTACAGTCCTGGATGTCATGCGAAGACTGTTGCAACCAAAGAATGTGATGGTGTCCACTGGCAGAGACAGGCAAACTAACCACTGTTACATTGCCATCCTCAATATTATCCAAGGGGAAGTGGACCCTACTCAGGTAAGAATATAGATTAATGTTAGAACCACATTAAGGAAAGGGTAAGTATAGAAACTCTCCACATCCATAAAGGCAACACTCAACCTCCTCTTGGCAAGTGACTGAAATATCAGTGGGGGTGCACTTTGAGAGCTGTGACCATAATTCTACTAATTTAAAAATAGTTGTGGAGAGAGGGTGCACTAATATATTAAAATCTAATTTGGTGAAAGGCTGATTTTGATAGTATTAGACAGGAACTTGATTGATTGGGAAAGGCTGTTACCAGGTAAATGAAAGTAGGATCAGTTACTGAAATGTGCAAAGAAATGGCAGATACAGTTTACTCCAAGCAAGTTCTGATGAAGAATCTCAATTCGAAACGTCACCTATTCCTTTTCTCCAGAGATGCAACCTAACTGCCAGCATTTTGTGTGTATCATCATTTTTTGCAAGCAAGTTGGTTGAATGTAAAAGAAAAGAATACAGATAATGGCAACACCTTTAATAACATTGACGTGCAGGGATCTTGGGACTCAAATCCACAACCCCCGCACCAAAAATGGCAACATGAGAGAGTAGAGTGGTAAAGAAGGCATTAGTATGCTTGCCTTCATCGGTTCACAGATGACATGAAGACTGGTAGAGTTATTGAAGGTGTGAAAGCTAGTCGTGGGCTGCAGGGAGATATCCATGGCGATGACATGGGCTGAAAATGGCAGATAGTGTTGAATATGGTTATGCAATTTGGGAGCACTAATAAGGTTAGGACACATACCATGAATGGGTCTTGGGGATACTGAGGAACACGGAGACCTGAGGGTGGCAATTCAGGTGAGTGATGTCAATAGGAATGCATATGGGATACTGCCCTTCATCAGTCAGGGCATTAAATACATGTCAGGAGGTTATGCTCTGATTTTACATCCAGTACTCCAGCTGAGATCTGATTAGTTCTGATCACCACACTATAGGATGTGATAACACCCAGGAGGGTGCAGAGGAGATTCACTGGGATGTCGCCTGGGGTAGTCGATCAGGGTGGGGGTCAGTGCACCTTTTAGTGCTGACAGATTGCTGGGCTGACAGAGGGGCAATACTGGTTCACAATTAGGAACAGTTTCAAGATAGTGGTGATCAATTAGTTTCCTTCCATGTAGAGGTAAAAACATCTGTAGAAAAGAATAGGATTTTTTCTGATACCTAGGCAATAATCATCAACTAACAGCAACAAGATGTTTCTCATCGTCTCGTGTCTGGTATTTACTGCCCTGTAATTGCTTGCCACTAAGTAAGAGCACTAAAGAAAAGTGCATAAGAAAGAAGTGCAGATACTGGTTTAAATTGAAGGTAGACACAAAATGCTGGAGTAACTCAGCGGGTGAGCCAGCATATCTGGAGAGAAGGAATAGGCGATGTTTCGAGTTGAGACCTTTCTTCAACAGATGCAAAAGGATTATGTTTTCACTCTAAGCCACGTTCTTTATATAGGTCCATAAAAGTCTGCAAAGAATACGAGAGCGAAAATTGGCCAACTTCATACCGTGGGGACCAGCCAGTATTCAGGTGGCATTGTCACGGAAGTCTCCATACCTGCCATCAGCTCACCGTGTCAGTGGGCTTATGATGGCCAATCATACCAGCATCTCCTCGGTAAGTATCAATATCTTTGTGGTTGACAGGTGACAGTTCTAATAGTTTGACTGTTATTGTCTGGCAATGAGTGTTTATATTTATGTGATTAAATTGTTGATGTGCAGTGAAAAGTGAAATAAATGACTGAGCATAGAACACTTTATAAACAAATTCTGTTCAACAAGATTATACCTGTTGGGTTAGATCTTGCACCCACTGGTGCATTGGCTGAGCTGACTGGTCACTTACTGTTGGGAGAGCACCATCCCTTGCAGTGTGCTGCCAGGGGTGGAAAGTCCCAACAAATCAGCCATTCTGGCCTTGAAACCTTTGAGGCCCTATCCCCATACTGTACTGTATCATGTATGTAAACATTCAAAACAAATGTTGACAAGAGTTCGAATCCTGCTGCCTAGAATGGGGGATTTGGCGGTGTTTCTCGGTATGTCTGTTTCAAGAGACCATGAATGGATTATATGTAAATTCCAGCCAACAAGATTAGAACTGTTGACAAAAGTTTTGGTTGAATGTTATAAAGCACCATATGAAACCTGCCCTGTATAAAATATTCAGTGTGAAAACACTGATTCATAGACTATTGAACAAATAGTGTACCGGTCAAAGATTATTGAGGTTAGTTAAAACAAACGTAGGTCCCATGCAGTCAGAAACTGGTGAATTGATCATGGGGAACAAGGACATGGCAGACCAATTGAATAACTACTTTGGTTCTGTCTTCACTAAGGAAGACATAAATAATCTGCCGGAAATAGCAGTGGACCGGGGGTCAAATGAGATGGAGGAACTGAGTGAAATCCAGGTTAGCCGGGAAGTGGTGTTAGGTAAATTGAATGGATTAAAGGCCGATAAATCCCCAGGGCCAGATAGGCTGTATCCCAGAGTACTTAAGGAAGTAGACTATTATCTGAATGGTGGCCAATTAGGAAAAGGGGAGATGCAACGAGACCTGGGTGTCATTGAAAGTAGGCATGCAGGCGCAGCAGGCTGTGAAGAAAGCGAATGGTATGTTGGCATTCATAGAAAAAGGATTTGAGTACAAGAGCAGGGAGGTTCTACTGCAGTTGTACAGGGTTTTGGTGAGGCCACACCTGGAGTATTGCGTACAGTTTTGGTCTCCTAATCTGAGGAAAGACATTCTTGCCATAGATGGAGTACAGAGAAGGTTCACCAGACTGATTCCTGGGATGGCAGGACTTCCATACGAGGAAAGACTGGATAGACTCGGCTTGTACTCGCTTGAATTTAGGAGATTGAGGGGGGATCTTATAGAGATTTACAAAATTCTTAAGAGGTTGGACAGGCTAGACGCAGGAAGATTGTTCCCGATGCTGGGGAACTCCAGAAGAAGGGGTCACAGTTTAAGGATAAGGGGGAAGTCTTTTAGGACCGAGATGAGGAGATCATTTTTCACACAGAGAGTGGTGAGTCTGTGGAATTCTCTGCCACAGAAGGTAGTTGAGGCTAGTTCATTGGCTATATTTAAGAGGGAGTTAGATGTGACCCTTGTGGCTAAAGGGATCAGGGGATATGGAGAGAAGGCAGGTACAGGATACTGAGTTGGATGATCAGCCATGATCATATTGAATGGCGGTGCAGGCTCGAAGGGCCGAATGGCCTACTCCTGCACCTATTTTCTATGATTCTGTGAACATCCGAGAATTAAATAAGGGGTTTGACATTAAAGGGTTCCACACTAAAAAAAATTGTGAAACCATTCTGCACCTTAATGTAACATGTGTTTGATTTTATGGGATTATTAAGGGTTTTCTCTTCATCCCACAGTTGTTTGAAAGAACCAGCAGACAGTATGATAAACTCAGAAAAAGAGAAGCATTCTTAGAACAATTTCGCAAAGAGGACATATTTAAGGAGAGTTTTGATGAACTGGATAATTCCCGGGAGATTGTCCAGCAGTTAATTGATGAATATCATGCTGCAACTCGCCCCGACTACATTTCCTGGGGTACACAGCAGCAGTGATATCGACCACTGCTTGCTGAGGGTTTACAGCTGCACATTCCAACATTATATGCTGATAAGTCGACTCTATTAACATTTCTGTTTATCCTTTGTGAAGTGACTAACTGGAATATGGTGAATATGCAGGATAGCCAGGCTTAGACCTGCAGGCTCCTGTGCGAAATAACATCCTTGCTGAATATCACCGCCCTGTTCCTTCCCTAGACATGTTTTAAGGAAGATTCCAGGTGACAACTAGTGATGGAGGCATTGATCAGAAAGTTTAGTCCAGGTCAGTGATTCACCAACATATCTGCACATTTGATTGTCATGTTGGTGTGAGCCTGACGTCGCCCTGGTGAGTTAGTATATAGTATGCAGTCAAACCCTTGTGGTAACAGGTCATTGACTGTATTCCCACAGTTCTGGAAATACTTCCACTCACAACAGTTTATTGTAAAAAGAAGCACTTTTGGTAAAAGTCTTTCCCCTTCATTTTAATCCAGAATTGGATAGTTTAATTTGTAAATGTACCATTTATTTTAATATGGGATTAGTTTTATAAATGTTGTGCAGTAGTAGCATCTGGCCTTGTACGGGTGGGTGAGCAAGGCAAGGTAACAGGTTGCATCCATTGCCTGCTATTGTAACTATTTGCCTGCTTGAACACTCGATCAGTAGATGTTGCTTCTCCTGCGATGTCCAACACCTCTCTGCTCACTTAACTAAGCACTCAGATTAGTAAATGCTTCAGGAAATTACAATTCTGCTAATTTAGGCTAACATTGGCTAGTGTTTTACTTTGGTCATCTTTTTTGGGGTTTCCGGGTAGTGTTAAAATGTCTTCATCACGACACCTACTAATGAAGGCAATTTTAAAGATTGGAAAAAAGTTTCAGAAATGTTTAGCTTGTGCTTTCAGTATTGTGTCGGAGTAGCTGGGAACGTGATCTGAAGGTTGTAGAATGTACGATTAAGAGACTTGTTTAACATTTGCTAATAAAATAGTTTTTTTATTGAATGGTAGTTTTTGCATATCCTATAAAATGCACATTATTGTCTTGGATTTCAGTTAGTATCTCACAATTTGTTAATGATTATTTGATTTCATCTTTGTCTAGCAGCAATAAATGAAAGTTTACTGATCTATTATTTAAAGGACAATTAATGTAGATGATTAATGTTAATGTATGGTTAATAATGATCTATTATTTAAAGAACAGTGAATGTTGATGATTAATGTTTAGTAATGTCACGTGCACTGAGGTGCAGTGAAAGGCTTGGTGTTACATGCTGTCCAATAGAATCAGATAATAGTACACATAAATATAATCATACCAAACTCAAGTACAACAGGTAGAAATGAAGGGAAATATATTGACTGCAGAATATAGTTCTTGGCATCATAGCGTACCAGTGAGTTAGTTCGTGGGCATGAGTTATACATGAGGGCAAATTGCCGAATCTGGGAGGCAGGTCCACAATTGTCGGCACGTACCAGCTTTTCAGTCTTGAGGGTGGGTACAGCAGGAGTGCAGACCACATGCTCTGCTCTCTGTGATCCTACACTCACCAGCTGCCTCCAGCCTCATCCAGACCACCTGACTCAGCACATTGCAGGGATAGATGAGACTTGGAAAGTGATCTGGTTCTGTACAAACATAAATAGTGGATTGGACTGTTCCTCTGTAAATTGCCCAACATGATATTGGGGAATTGCTGTCTTACCCGAGTGGGTTTGTTGCCATTATCTAGATTTCTTGTATGACTCTAAATCACCTGACTTGAACACTGCTTCATACCTCTGGGTTGTAAGCTACCCAAGCGAAACATGATTGATCCCACTTCTGTATGCTATACACGGTAGGCAGATAACCTACAAACCTTCACAACTTTGGTATGTGGGAAGAAACCAGAGCACCCAGAGGAAACCTACACGATCACAGAATATGCAAACTCCACACAGACAGCACTGATCAAACCTGATCTCTGGCACTATGAGGCAGCAGCTCTACTACTGCACCTGTTTCTCAGGTAAAGCAACCTTGCCCTTACATCATATTTTCTAGGGACTGTGCATTGAGCTGGGGGATAGCTGTGAGGGAGGGAGTGGGATTGTATGATGCTTGATGCATACTGGGAATCGGCCCAGTGACCATGTTTCCAGGCACAGTCGACACCTCGCCACTACCTCCCGGTGGCCCACACGGACCCTGCGTGTCCTGGGGGCTTTGAGGAATATAAAGCAAAGAGGGAAGAACTAGAAGAGCCAGGGGAAGGTTTTGCTGTCAAATTAAAGAGAATCCCAAGGCTTTTTATACTGACATATGAAATAAGAGGGTAACGCGATGATAAAGATATGTATTTGTGCTTGGTCTGGCGATGTAGGCGAGGCATTAAATAAGCACTTTGCATCTGTTTCACTAAGGATCGGAACATGGAGGTCAGTGTGGAGAACACTCCACACAGCAAGGGAAATGTGAGTTTAAGAAAGCAGAGGTGTGGGGGATCTTGAAGAGCATTAATGTGGATGAATCCCCTGGATGTGAGGCAATATCCCAGGTTATTGAGGCAAGAGAGGAGACTCCGGGAACCTTAACGAATACCTTTGCATCTTCTCTAGCCACAGCCGAGGTCTGGAGAGTAGCTAATGTTCCTTTATTTAAGTTCGTGAAGTAGAGCGAAACAATAGCCGGTGAGCCTCGCGTCAATGGTAGGGAAGCTATTTGAGAGGATTCTTCGGGATAGGATTTACTCTCACCTGCAAGGGAATGGGTTAATTAGAGACAGTCAGCTTGTCTTTGTATGTAGCAGGTCGTGTCTTACTAACTTGATCAAGGAGGTGATGAAGGTGATTGATGAGGGTAGAGTGTGAATGGTATCTACATGATAATCCATTTGATAAAGGTCCACATACTGGGCTGATCCATAAGATTAAGATGCATGGGGCTAACAATGACTTTGTGGTATAGATTCATAACTGGCTTACTGATAGAAGACAGAGGGTTGTGGTGGAAAGATCATGTTCAGGCTGGAGATCTGACCAGTGGAGTTCTGCAGTGATCTATGCTGGGACTTCTGCTGTTTGTGATATATATAAATGACCTGGACATAAACGCAGATGGGTTGGTTAACGCAAATTACACCAAGATCTCTGGAGTCACGGACTGTCTGGAAGGCTATCAAATTGTACCGCGGCACATAGATCAGCTACAGAAATGGAGATATGTCAGATAGTCTAATCCGAGTAAGTGTTGCACTCTGGAAGGTCAAATGTAAGAGGAAATTATACAATTAATGGCAAGACTCTTAACAGCATTGATGAACAGAGAGGTGGATAGACTTGTTGTTTCCTCTGGAATGCCAGAGGTTTTATACAAGACTTAATAGAAGTATATAAAATTATGAGAGGCATTGATAGGGGAGACAGAATCCTTTTCCCAGATTTGAAATACCAAATACAAAAGGGCATATCTTTAAGGTGAGAGGGGCAAAGTATAAAGGAGATATGCGGGGCAAGTATTTTTACATAGAGGGTGGTGAGTGAAGGCAAATACGATGGCAGCGTTTCAGAAACATTTGGATAGGCACATGGATATGCAGGGAACAAAGGTACAGGCAGATAAAGAGGCGGTCTTGGCATCATGTTCAGCACAGACATTGCAGGCCAAAGGACCTGTTCTTGTGCTGTTCTGTTCTATTCCACGGGCAACAACTCTCCCATTAGGGAGAGTGACCACTCACCTGCCCTTGCCATCTTCTGCTTTGCCATGGCTTACTGCATCTATATTCTGGGGTTATTAAAAACTTATCAGGTCCATCACACGAGTAGGAATGGTTGACAAATAGGTTAGTGATTTGTGACAGTACCAACTGTCTTTCCTCTGACATTCCAAACTTTTTCACCATTAAATTGGCACAAGTCACAATATGGGCAAGTAGTGGAACTCCACCAGTCAGCACTGTGCGTGCATCATCAACAGAATGACAGACAGCTCAATATTCTTCAGGAATGAGAATTGGATTCTAGCCTTGCCACCGATGTACACATTTCAAAAATAAATTTAATAATAATTAGATTCTTAATTTAAAAAGTTGCAAAAACTGAATGTAAACAATATTGTCAATACTTGCACATCCACCTTATCTGAGATTGAACCTGAATTATAAATATCAACAAGCATCTGCATATCTTCTGTATTTTGATCAAGTAACTTGGTAATAAATCAGTGTTAATGATGAAAGTGCTTGACCCTGCTCAGCCCTGGTTCCTGAAGATGAACAAATGTATGCATGTACATTGGACTTGTCAATTGAATTATATTGTGGGAGCTCGTTTGTATACGGTGTGTCCATACATTAGATGTTTGTAACCCTGTTGAAGAGGCTGTTGATATGTCCACGCCCATAAATGTAATGCAACTAATTTTCTGGTAAAACAGTAAGTTGTTTTAATCTTGAAAGCTGTTACATAGTGCAATGGGTGTACATGAAAGAGAAATGAAATGTAGAGAACTAAATTTAAAGAAGCTATTCTATCATAAAGCAAGTTTACAGTTAGATGGTGAGGTTGTCCCTGTAAAACAAAAGCTGCCAGCAGCTTGGACTGAGAACTCCACGCCTGAAGCTGTTCAGGTTTGTGCAAACTGGTGCAATATGTCACCAACTGCTCCTGGGAACCTCCTTGTTTTACGTTGATTGTTCAGCTTGTGCCAAATCAAACAAGAAACAAGTTCCTGACTGATTCAGCTCCCTGACACCACTGATGCTTGAACTGCTTGCTTGTTGCTAATGTTCTACTGGGTTACATTGCTTTGGCTTGGAAGAGGAACATAACATTCTCAGTCTTTTCCTTATCTCTGGCAGGGCACTAGTGACAATCTATCCTCAGCCCAATTTATTATGATGTGTTGCAATCCACTTGCAACACATCACCTTGTTCAAAATTGACCGTCAGAGAAAGTAATTCCTTTGTAAACAATAAAACAAAATTGCTGGAGGAACTCAGTGGGTCAGGCAGTCTCCCTACCCAAAATGTCTCCATTCTGTCCACAGATGCAGCATGACACACTGAATTCCTCCAGCAAATTTCTGTTTACTCACGATTCCAGCATCTACAATTTCTTGTGTCACTAATTCCTTTATAATCTCTTAACTACTTTGCAGAGGTTTGGAGCCGGTAACTGTGGTGTTTACAGGTTTTGTTCTGCTGATGAGATATCAGACACACATGGTGACCAATGTAGGTGAGGGAATTTCTACACTGTACCTTCCCATCCGGACTGGTTTGTGGCTTAAACTGTGATTCCCCTTCCCCAAGGCTTCTATTTCAGTTCATGGTCGTCCAACAGATGAGGGGCATTAGTTGGACACCTGAGAATTAGTGCTTTCGAGAATTAAACAACACATTTAAAAAGTTGTGCTGAATGTCAGATCATGTCTGAAATGCCTGAATCTTCGAGTACCTGTTTACTGTGATCCACAGAGATTTGAATGTTTGCACGTTGCATTGCAGAGCATGGAGACTCCGAGGTCACCCTGAGTGAGCCCTGGACATTTGCAGTGGATATCCCTGAAAGGGGCAACCCTCTGCAGCGACCCACACAGAAGCTGACTGTATATATAATGGTTGGTAATAAGGCACTCTGAGGCAAGGCTTGCTGCATAGATATGGAGACCTACTGATGCAGTAGTAAACAGAATTGACAAAAATCTTGCCAAAAATATCTCTCTTGTACTTTTGGTTTTCAGTGCCTGCTAAGGCTCAGTCCGCTCTGTGTTGAAGCCCTTGTCTGGTGCATAGTGGGGCTGGACCAGCCAGCTCACCGGCGAGGTGTGTTTTATCTGATAACCTCCGGTTCGGGTCCGTGTTCGGGTTTTGACGTGGTTGGCACTGTAGATCTTCATTACTTCAGCAATCTCTTGGACCTAAAGATTAAAAAACAGAGCATAGCAATAGTTCGCAGACTGCTGGGGGAGGCTGGAGACGGGTCTGTGGCCAAAGGAATTTGCAGATGACTCACAGGTTGGTGGTGTTGATGGTGAGGAGCAACCTTGAACTCTTTATTCGGCAGGGCATAGAATAGATGAGCTGGAAGGCTGAGTCAACTTTATAAAACACTCTGTAGGAAGGAACTGGTTTAAACCGAAGACAGACACAAAAAGCTGAAGTAACTCGGCGGGTCAGACAGCATCTCTGGAGTAAAGGAACAGGTAATGAAGGGTCTCGACCTGAAACGTCACCTGTGTTTTCTCCAGAGATGCTGTCTGATCCCTGAGTTACTCCAGCTTTTTGTGTCTACCTCCTGTGTAAAACACTGGTTGGGCCACATGGGGAGCACTGTGACCAGTTCAGGTCAGTCGGCAGTGAAAGGGTTCCTGTGTCCCCTCCAGAACGGGTCACCATTCTCCATGTGAGTGAACCAGTGTTTTATAAAGTTGACCTACCCTCCCTCCCTTACAAAAGATTCTCGAATTAATTTGAAGGAAAGTTCGAGAAGGGATAAAAGAGTACGGTCATGGCCAATTACGAGCGGTGCGAGGGGGGACATGAATACGGAGGTCAAAGTGTTGTATATGAATGCGCAAAGTATAAGAAATAAAGTGGACGAGCTTGAGGCTCAGTTAGAAATTGGCAAGTATGATGTTGTGGGAATTACATAGACATGGCTGCAATAGGGCCAGGGTTGGGAACTGAATATTCAAGGGTATACTTCCTATCGAAAAGACAGACAGGTGGGCAGAGGGGGTGGGGTTGCTCTGTTGGTGAGGAATGAAATTCAGTCCCTTGCAAGGGGTGACATTGAAACAGGAGATGTGGAGTCACTATGGATAGAACTAAGGAATTGTAAGGTAAAAAGACCCTAATGGGACTTATCTACAGGCCCCCAAACAGTAGCCAGGACATAGGGTGCAAGTTGAATCAGGAGTTTAAATTGGCATGTAGCAACGTTAATGCTGTGGTTGTTATGGGAGTTTCAACATCCCATCCCGGAGAGGCCCGTGACCGTTGGAGCGAGTGGAGGAGGGTCGGGGGCGGTGAGTACATAAATCCAGCGCGGGGCTTGTTCAGGCAGAGGCCCGGGACCGTTGGAGCGAGTGGAGGAGGGTCAGGGGCGGTGAGTACATAAACCCAGCGCGGGGCTTGTTCAGGCAGAGGCCCGGGACCGTTGGAGCGAGTGGAGGAGGGTCAGGAGCGGTGAGTACATAAACCCAGCGCGGGGCTTGTTCAGGCAGAGGCCCGGGACCGTTGGAGCGAGTGGAGGAGGGTCAGGAGCGGTGAGTACATAAATCCGGAACATTCCATACTGAATAGGGAGGTTTCTGGTGGAAGCTGCTGATTGGTGGAAGCAGACTAGAGGAAGCAGCTGATTGGGTGGAACCTCTGGTTAGTATTTCTGCTTTCTGGTTAAAGGTACAGGGGGCGAGTAAAGGTACAGGGGGCGAGTAAAGGTACAGGGGGCGAGTAAAGGTACAGGGGGCGAGTAAAGGTACAGGGGGCGAGTAAAGGTACAGGGGGCGAGTAAAGGTACAGGGGGCGAGTAAAGGTACAGGGGGCGAGTAAAGGTACAGGGGGCGAGTAAAGGTACAGGGGGCGAGTAAAGGTACAGGGGGCGAGTAAAGGTACAGGGGGCGAGTAAAGGTACAGGGGGCGAGTAAAGGTACAGGGGGCGAGTAAAGGTACAGGGGGCGAGTAAAGGTACAGGGGGCGAGTAAAGGTACAGGGGGCGAGTAAAGGTACAGGGGGCGAGTAAAGGTACAGGGGGCGAGTAAAGGTACAGGGGGCGAGTAAAGGTACAGGGGGCGAGTAAAGGTACAGGGGGCGAGTAAAGGTACAGGGGGCGAGTAAAGGTACAGGGGGCGAGTAAAGGTACAGGGGGCGAGTAAAGGTACAGGGGGCGAGTAAAGGTACAGGGGGCGAGTAAAGGTACAGGGGGCGAGTAAAGGTACAGGGGGCGAGTAAAGGTACAGGGGGCGAGTAAAGGTACAGGGGGCGAGTAAAGGTACAGGGGGCGAGTAAAGGTACAGGGGGCGAGTAAAGGTACAGGGGGCGAGTAAAGGTACAGGGGGCGAGTAAAGGTACAGGGGGCGAGTAAAGGTACAGGGGGCGAGTAAAGGTACAGGGGGCGAGTAAAGGTACAGGGGGCGAGTAAAGGTACAGGGGGTGAGTAAAGGTACAGGGGGTGAGTAAAGGTACAGGGGGTGAGTAAAGGTACAGGGGGTGAGTAAAGGTACAGGGGGTGAGTAAAGGTACAGGGGGTGAGTAAAGGTACAGGGGGTGAGTAAAGGTACAGGGGGTGAGTAAAGGTACAGGGGGTGAGTAAAGGTACAGGGGGTGAGTAAAGGTACAGGGGGTGAGTAAAGGTACAGGGGGTGAGTAAAGGTACAGGGGGTGAGTAAAGGTACAGGGGGTGAGTAAAGGTACAGGGGGTGAGTAAAGGTACAGGGGGTGAGTAAAGGTACAGGGGGTGAGTAAAGGTACAGGGGGTGAGTAAAGGTACAGTGGGTGAGTAAAGGTACAGTGGGTTAGTAAAGGTACAGGGGGTGAGTAAAGGTACAGGGGGTGAGTAAAGGTACAGGGGGTGAGTAAAGGGACAGCGGGTGAGTAAAGGTACAGGGGGTGAGTAAAGGTACAGCGGGTGAGTAAAGGTACAGCGGGTGAGTAAAGGTACAGCGGGTGAGTAAAGGTACAGGGGGTGAGTAAAGGTACAGGGGGTGAGTAAAGGTACAGTGGGTGAGTAAAGGTACAGGGGGTCAGTAAAGGTACAGGGGGTCAGTAAAGGTACAGTGGGTCAGTAAAGGTACAGTGGGTCAGTAAAGGTACAGTGGGTCAGTAAAGGTACAGGGGGTCAGTAAAGGTACAGGGGGTCAGTAAAGGTACAGTGCTTTTGGTTTGTATAATAAAGGTGTAGGTTAAAGGTCAAGAGGGAGCAGCTGTTTGAGTCAGATACCTGCTGATTTCTCACAGCAGTTGCCATTATATTATACTGGTATCGGATCCAGGGTAAGGCGAGAGGATGTCAGCCAGAGCAGTGTACTGTACAGCATGTCAGATGTGGGAGGTCATGGTGTCGGATGGCCCTCTTGACGTCCACATCTGCATCAGGTGCAGAGAGATGGGGCTCCTAAGGGACCGTATTAGGACCCTGGAGCAGCAGCTCGATGACCTCTGCCTGGTCAGGGAGAGTGAAAAGGTGATAGAGGAGAGTTATAGGGAGGTGGTTACTCCAAAACCACAGGAGAGAAACATGTGGGTCACGCTAAGGAGAAGGGCAAGGGGCAGAGGCATGAACGAGTGAGTACTCCAATGTCAGTACACCTGGCAAATAAGTACTCCTGTTTGAGTACGGATGGGGTTGACAGCCTACCCGGGGATAGCGACAGCGGACGGGCCTTCAGCACAGAGACCGGCCCTGTTGCTCCGAAAGGTAGGGAAAAAAAGAGGGCAATAGTAATTGGGGACTCTATTGTTAGGAGGTCGGATAGGCGATTCTGTGGACGCAGTCGGGAGACCAGGATGGTGGTCTGCCTCCCTGGTGCCAAGGTCTTGGACGTGTCTAGACGTGTCCAAGATATCCTCAAATCAGAGGGAGAGGAGCCCGAGGTCGTGGTACATATAGGTACCAATGACATAGGTTAAAAAAGGGAAGAGGTCCTGAAGGGAGTATTTAAGGACTTGGGAGGAGAGTTGAGGAAAAGGACCAAAAAGGTAACAATCTCAGGATTACTGCCTATGCCACGTGACAGTGAGAGTAGAAATGGAGCAAGGTGGAGGAGAAATGCTTGGCTGAAAGACTGGTGCAGAGGGCAGGGATTCAAGTTTCTGGATCATTGGGACTTCTTTTGGGGTAGGTGGGACCTGTACAGAAAGGATGGGTTGCACTTGAACCCGAGGGGGACCAATATCCTGGTGGGGAAATTTGCAAAGGCCACTGGGGAGACTTTAAACTAGAATGGTTGGGGCGTGGGATGCAAATAGCAAAAGCTAGTAGACAGAATGGGAGGCAGGAAGCAGAAAAGGGAAGCACTCGGACACAAGAGGAGAAAGAAAAAAAAGGAAATAAACAGAGAATAAGAGATGGGGGGTTTCTTAAATGTGCATATTTTAATGCTAGGAGCATTGTAAGAAAGGTGGATGAGCTTAGAGTCTGGATAGACACCTGGAAGTATGATGTTGTGGCGATCAGTGAAACATGGTTGCAGGAGGGCTGTGATTGGAAACTAAATATTCCAGGATTTCGTTGCTTCAGGTGTGATAGAATTGGAGGGGCAAGAGGTGGAGGTGTTGCATTGCTAGTCAGGGAAGATATTACAGCAGTGCTTTGGCAGGATAGATTGGAGGGCTCACCTAGGGAGACTATTTGGGTGGAACTGAGAAGTGGGAAAGGTGTAGCAACACTTATAGGGGTATATTATACACCGCCAAATGGGGAACGAGAATTGGAAGAGCAAATATGTAAAGAGATAGCAGATATTAGTAGCAAGCACAAGGTAGTGATTGTGGGAGATTTCAACTTTCCACACATAGACTGGGAAACACATTCTGTAAATGGGCTGGATGGTTTGGAGTTTGTAAAATGTGTGCAGGATAGTTTTTTGCAGCAATACATAGAGGTGCCTACTAGAGGAGGGGCAGTGCTGGACCTCCGTTAGGAAATGAGACGGGACAGGTGGCGGAGGTATGCGTTGGGGAGCACTTCGGGTCCAGTGATCACAATACCATTAGTTTCAATATAATTATGGAGAAGGACAGAACTGGGCCTAGGGTTGAGACTTTTGATTGGAGAAAGGCTAACTTTAACGAGATGCGAGATGATTTAAAAGGAGTGAACTGGGACATTTTGTTTTATGGGAAAGATGTAGAAGAGAAATGGAGTACATTTAAAGGGGAAATTTTAAGAGTACAGAATCTTTATGTTCCTGTTCGGTTGAAAGGAACCAGTAAAAATTGGAAAGAGCCCTGGTTTTCAAGGGAAATTGGACATCTTGTTCGGAAAAAGAGGGAGATCTACAATAATTATAGGCAGCATGAAGTAAATGAGGTGCTTGAGGAGTATAAGGAATGTAAAAAGAACCTTAAGAAAGAAATTAGAAAAGCTAAAAGAAGATATGAGGTTGCTTTGGCAGGTAAGGTGAAAGTAAATCCTAAGGGTTTCTACAGCTATATTAATAGCAAAGGAATAACAAGGGATAAAATTGGTCCATTGGAGAGACCAAGTGGACAGCTATCTGCAGAGCCAAAAGAGATGGGGGAGATATTGAACAATTTATTTTCTTCGGTATTCACCAAGGAGAAGGATATTGAATTATGTGAGGTAAGGGAAACTAGTAGAGTAGCTATGGATATTATGAGTTTCAAAGTAAAAGAAGTACTGACAAGTTTGAAAAATATAAAAGTGGTTAAGTCGCCAGGTCCTGACAGGATATTCCCTAGGACATTGAGGGAAGTTAGTGTAGAAATAGCCGGGGCTATGACAGAAATATTTCAAATGTCATTAGAAACGGCAATAGTCCCCGAGGATTGGCGTACTGCGCATGTTGTTCCATTGTTTAAAAAGGGTTCTAAAAGTAAACCTAGCAATTATAGACCGGTTAGTTTGACTTCAGTGGTGGGCAAATTAATGGAAAAGATACTTAGAGATAATATATATAAGTATCTGGATAAAGAGGGTCTAATTAGGAACAGTCAACATGGATTTATGCCTGGAAGGTCATGTTTGACTAATCTTCTTGAATTTTTTGAAGAGGTTACTAGGGAAATTGACGAGGGTAAAGCAGTGGATGTTGTCTATATGGACTTCAGTAAGGCCTTTGACAAGGTTCCTCATGGAAGGTTGGTTAAGAAGGTTCAACGGGTGGGTATAAATGCAGGAATAGCAAGATGGATTCAACAGTGGCTGAATGGGAGAAGCCAGAGGGAATGGTGGATGGCTGTTTGTTGGGTTGGAGGCAGGTGACTAGTGGGGTGCCTCAGGGATCTGTGTTGGGTCCTTTGTTGTTTGTCACGTACATCAATGATCTGGATGAAGGGGTGGTAAATTGGATTAGTAAGTATGCAGATGATACCAAGATAGGGGGTGTTGTGGATAATGAAGAGGATTTCCAAAGTCTACAGAGTGATTTAGGCCAGTTGGAAAAATGGGCTGAAAGATGGCAGATGGAGTTTAATGCTGATAAATGTGAGGTGCTACACCTTGGCAGGACAAATCAAAATAGGACGTACATGGTAAACGGTAGGGAATTGAAGAATACAGTTGAACAGAGGGATCTGGGAATAACCGTGCATAGTTCCTTGAAGGTGGAATCTCATATAGATAGGGTGGTAAAGAAAGCTTTTGGTATGCTAGCCTTTATAAATCAGAGCATTGAGTATAGAAGCTGGGATGTAATGTTAAAATTGTACAAGGCATTGGTGAGACCAAATCTGGAGTACGGTGTACAATTTTGGTCGCCCAATTATACGAAGGATGTCAACAAAATAGAGAGGGTACAGAGGAGATTTACTAGAATGTTGCCTGGGTTTCAACAGCTACGTTACAGAGATAGGTTGAATAAGTTAGATCTTTATTCTCTGGAGCGCAGAAGGTTAAGGGGGGACTTGATAGAGGTCTTTAAAATGATGAGAGGGATAGACAGAGTTGATGTGGACAAGCTTTTCCCTTTGAGAATAGGGAAGATTCAAACAAGAGGACATGACTTTAGAATTAAGGGACAGAGGTTTATGGGTAACATGAGGGGGAACTTCTTTACTCAGAGAGTGGTAGCGGTGTGGAATGAGCCAGTGGAAGTGGTGGCGGCAGGTTCGTTGGTATCATTTAAAAATAAATTGGATAGGCATATGGATGAGAAGGGTATGGAGGGTTATGGTATGAGTGCAGGCAGGTGGGACTAAGGGTAAAAAGTTGTTCGGCATGGACTTCAAGGGCCGAGGTGGCCTGTTTCCGTGCTGTAATTGTTATATGGTTAACATGCAGGTATACTGGGAAAATCACGTTGGTATTGGATCCCAAGAAAGGGACTTTGTAGAGTGCCTTCGTGATGGATTCCTAGAGCAGCTTGTATTGGAGCCAACCAGAGAGAAGGCAATTCTGGACTTAGTGTTATGTAATTAACTGGATTTGATAAAGGACCTCGAGGTTAATGAGCCATTAGGAAGTAGTGACCACAACATGGTCAGGTTTAATCTACAATTGGAGAGGGAGAAGGGTAGATCAGAGGTGTCAGTGTTACAGTTGAATAAAGGGGACTATGGGGCCATGAGGGAGGAGCTGGCCAAAGTTGCCTGGAAAGATACACTAGCAGAGATGACAGTGGAACAAAAATGGCAGGTATTTCTAGGAATAATACAGAAGGTGCAGGATCAGTTCATTCCTCAGAGGAAGAAAGATTCCAAGGGGAGTAAGGGGCGATTATGGCTGACAAGGGAAGTCAGGGACAGTATAAAAATAAAAGAGAAGAAGTACAATGTAGCAAAGATGAGCGGGAAGCAAGAGGATTGGTTAATGTTTAAAGAGCAACAGAAGATAACTAAAAAGACAATACGGGGAGAAAAGATGAGGTACAAAGGTAAGCTAGCCAAGAATATAAAGGAGGATAGTAAAAGCTTCTTTAGGTATGTGAAGAGAAAAAAATTAATTAAGGCCAAAGTTGGACCCTTGAAGACTGAAAAAGGTGAATTTGTTATGGGGAACAAGGAAATGGCAGATGAGTCGAACAGGTACTTTGGATCCGTCTTCGCAAAGGAGGACACAAACAATCTTCCTGATTTCGTAGTGGCCAGAGGATCTGGGGTGACGGAGGAACAGAAGGAATCAACATTAGGCAGGAAATGGTGTTGGGTAGACTGATGGGACTGAAGGCTGATAACCCCCCAGGGCCTGATGGTCTGCATCCCAGGGTACTCAAGGAAGTGGCTCTAGAAATCGTGGATGCATTGGTGATAATTTTCCAATGTTCTATAGACTCAGGATCAGTTCCTGTGGATTGGAGGGTAGCTAATGTTATCCCACTTTTTAAGAAAGGCGGGAGAGAGAAAACATGGAATTATAGACCAGTTAGCCTGACATCGACGGTGGGGAAGACGCTGGAGTCAATTATAAAAGATGAAATAGCCGCACATTTAGATAGCAGTAATAGGATCGGTCCGAGTCAGCTTGGATATACGAAATGGAAATCATGCTTGACTAATCTTCTGGAATTTTTTGAAGATGTAACTAGGAAAATGGACAAGGGAGAGCCAGTGGATGTAGTGTACCTGGGCTTTCAGAAAGCATTTGATGAGGTCCAACATAGGAGATTAGTCGGCAGAATTAAAGCACATGGTATTGGGGGTAGGGTACTGACATGGATAGAAAATTGGTTGGCAGACAGGAAACAGAGAGTGGGGATTAACGGGTCCCTTTCAGAATGGCAGGCAGTGACTAGTGGGGTACCGCAAGGCTCAGTGCTGGGACCGCAGCTATTTACAATATACATCAATGATTTGGATGAAGGGATTTAAAGTAACATTAGCAAATTGGCAGATGACACAAAGCTGGGTGGCAGTGTGAACTGTCAGGAGGATGCTATGGGAATGCAGGGTGGCTTGGACAGATTGGGGGAGTGGGCGGATGCATGGCAGATGACGTTTAATGGGGAGAAATGTGAGGTTGTCCACTTTGGTAGCAAAAACACGGAGGCAGATTACTATCTAAATGGCGTCAAGTTGGGAAAAAGGGAAGTACAACGGGATCTGGGGGTCCTTGTTCATCGGTCGATGAAAGTAAGCATGCAGGTACAGCAGGCAGTGAAGAAAGCGAATGGCATGTTGGTGTTTATAACAAGAGGAGTCGAGTATAGGAGCAAAGAGGTCCTTCTGCAGTTGTACAGAGGCCTAGTGAGACCACACCTGGAGTATTGTGTGCAGTTTTGGTCCCCTAATTTGAGGAAGAACATTTGTGCTCTTGAGGGAGTGCAGCGTAGGTTTTCAAGGTTAATTCCAGGGATGGTGGGACTGTCATATGCTGCGAGAATGAAGCAGCTGGGCTTGTACACTCTGGAGTTTAGAAGGATGAGAGGGGATCTTATTGAAACATATAAGATTGTTAAGGGGTTGGATACGCTGGAGGCAGAAAATATGTTCCCGATGTTGGGGGAGTCCAGAACCAGGGGCCACTGTTTAAGAATAAGGGGTAAGCCATTTAGAACAGAGACGAGCAAACACTTTTTTCTCACAGAGAGTTGTGAGTCTGTGGAATTCTCTGCCTCAGAGGGTGTTGGAGGCAGGTTCTCTGGATGCTTTCAAGGGAGAGCTGGATAGGGCTCTTAAAGATAGCGGAGTCAGGAGATATGGGGAAAAGGCAGGAACAGGGTACTGATTGGGGATGATCAGCCATGAACGCATTGAATGGTGGTGCTGGCTAAAAGGGCCAAATGGCCTACTCCTGCACCTATTGTCTATTGTCTACCAATGTAATTGGAGAGATAGAGGAATTTCTTTAGTCAGAGGGTGGTGAATCTGGAATTCATTGCCATAAAGGCTGTGGAGGCTGTCAATTGATATTTTTCTGTTAGCGATAGATAGATTCTTGATTAGTACGGGTGTCAGGGGTTGTGGGGAGAAAGCAGGAGAATTGGAGTTGAGGGAATATAGATCAGCCATGATTGAATGACCGAGTAGACTTGATGAGTTGAATAGCCTAATTCTTCTATCACTTATGAACTTGTTACATTAATTCAAGACTAAGTTAGAGATTTGGATTAGGGGCCAGTCAAGGATTCACAGGTGTGAAGTGGATCCTGCAGCCTTGATGGTTTTGACTAACAGAGCGGTGTCTTGCTATGTGTGTTTCGGTGAAATCTGTCAGAATAGTTGCATTTGTAAATAGCAATTGGGCACAATACCTTACTAGATTGGAGCAAAAGGTGCCTTTTACTGAGAGTAATTTTGAATGTGTTCATGTCCGTTGCTTCAAATGCTGACATCTGCTGGTAATCAAAACTCTCCACAGACTCGGTCTCTCCCTGTTTATACAGACACACACCCTTCGTTCCGATCGCTAGCCACCGAGGCTCTGGGCACCCAGCACAACTCTGCAAGCAGTTGGAGCAGAATGTCACAATCTGTTCTGTTTCGTGAGCGTATTGCCGCACCAACCCCATCCAGTCGAACATTAACAGCAGACCAAGGCCATCGTTCCCATGGGGAATTCCTGCAAGTGCTATTCAAGCAGGTCTGGCTTGGAATCCAGTTAAGGTCATAGAGTTATGGATTAATACAGCCTCAACGACCTCCTCTGGCAGCTTGTTCCATACACCCACCACCCTCTGTGTGTGGGGATGTAAGTGGATGGCTAATGAGGAGAAAAATCATGCTGGAAACTCGTTAGAAAATTACTAAATAAATCAGCAAAGGTAAGGAGTAAACAATTAAAGTACAGGAAATTGTTAAAGGGACAAAATTAAAAATATATGTATTGACATCACATTCACAACAAGGTAGAAGAATGAGTGGTGCGATGAATGCACCTGACAGTATGGTGGTGAGGTAGAGACTCACAATATTAAGAAATAGTCTCGGGTTGTACTGGCGACTTGGGCTTTTGTTTAGTATCAAATTATATAGAAAAAAATCCGTCAGTGGCTGCAAGGAAAAATTAAAGCTATGGAACGTAGATCAATTTAACAATGTCATGTTTGCCACAAACGTTGTGGGCCGAAGGGTCCGTTCCTGTTTGTGCCGAACATGACATTGTTAAACTGATCTCCAATGCCTGCACATGTTCCATATCCCTCTATTCCGTGCACGCACTTCCATGTGCCGATCTAAAAGCTTCTTAAACCCCACTGAAGTGGCTGCCTCCACCACCCCTGGCAACACATTCTAGCCCTCCACCACTGTAAAAAAAACGTGCCCCGCACATCTCCATTAAACTCCCCCCCCTCTCATGTTATACATTAGTTATGACCTCTAATGGTGAACATTTCCACCCTGGGGAAAAGGTTCTGTGTCTCCCCTATCTGTACCTCTATGCCTACAGGGAGGTTTCAGGGCAGTCGGGTCACGACCCATGACCTGTACTGTTGCTGCGCTACGCCAAGTGAGTACACGCGATGAACTGCAGGCAAGTACTTACCATTGTTTCCAGCTAGCGGGCCCGTTAAAACCCGCCGAAATTGTCAATTTTTGAGCTGTAAATAATTATGGAAATTGGGATAAGCGTGAGAGACATTTAGCCTACTTCAGAATTCCAAAGGTGAGGAGAAATTACGGTAGATAGAAGCGAGAGCATAAGGGACAACAACAGCCAAGGTGCTTGGCGAACATTGTCCGTTTAGAAACATAGAAAATAGGTGCAGGAGGAGGCCATTCGGCCCTTCGAGCCAGCACCGCCATTCATTGTGATCATGGCTGATCACTGCATTTCATCAACTAAGGCATTATTTGTGTTTTTTCTTGTTTCCTTTGGCATCTAAAAAGTTTCAGAAGTGATAAATCTGGCTGTAATTTTTTTAAATCGCCCACGGTTTTCAAGTGGGTTTTCACATACAAAAAGAAAACGCCACGGAAGCAAAATTTACAGCCAGCTTTATCACTTCTGAGACTTTTTAGATACCAAAGGAATCAAGAAAGAACACAAATAATGCCTTGCTGTTGATGAAATGCAGTGAGCAAACGCGATCATTCCCAGTGTTCTGCACGGTCTGAAGAAGGGTCTCGACCCGAAACGTCGCCTATCTCCTTCGCTCCTTAGATGCTGCTGCACCCGCTGAGTTTCTCCAGCTTTTTGTGTAACCCTCTGCACGGCCAATGTTCACCAACCACTTTAGCTGTTGTTGTCCCTTCAGCTCTCGCTTCTCTTTACCTTCATTTCGCTTCACTTTTGGAATTCTGGTTGGGTACGAAGTAACGGATGTCCTCCAGATGGATTGAGCGGCTCCGTGCGTCAAGCCCTGTGACCCAGTGACCTTACATGCAAACCCCCAATATGTAGCTCAGGCCCTTTGCTCTGCAGTGTAGACGTTAGTGAAGCTGAGGTACGAGGGGGTGAACTCACCGTGATCGCCCTCACTTGGAAGATGGAGGCTCCACAGCCTCCCCACTGGCGCACGATGCCCAGGTAGGTGGTGATGGCGTCCGTGCGGCTCATGCCTCTCAGACGCTGCCAGCGCTCGGCAATGCTGGCCAGAGCCGCTGCCGCCTCCTCCTCCCGCTGCCGCTGCACTTTGTGGCCCGGCCCCGGTCCCCGAGCCCCCGGCCATCGGGCTCCCAGCCCCCGGGGCCACAGTGCGGGCAGCAGGCGGCTCCACTCCGGGCCCCGGGCTTCCGGCCCGAGTGCTGCGGGGAGAGTGCTGACTGGGAACATCTGGTGGAGTGCGGGCAGTGGTTGGAGGCTGAAGCTGCCAGCTGTGGCCTGGAGCCTCAGGGTGGCCAGTGTGAGCAGCGTGTCAGTGGACGCAGGGAGGCAGCCGCGAACAACCATCCGGTGGGCCTGAAGAGACAGAGCAAGAGTCCGGATCAGCTCTCCCGGAGTCTGGATCAGCGGTCCTGCTAGTCCAGCTAGTCTGGATCAGCGGTCCTGCTAGTCCAGCTAGTCTGGATCAGCCGTCCTGCTAGTCCAGCGAGTCTGGATCAGCGGTCCTGCTAGTCCAGCTAGTCTGGATCAGCCGTCTGCTGCCAGTGCACGGACCGCCGGGCTAAACGGTAGCCATGCCCAGGCATCTGTCACCGGGACCCGATCAAGAGCACCCTTGGGTGGGCAGGACTGGGGCAAGGGGTGGGTTGGGCACTGGGGAGAGATGGGGTGGCCCGTGTGCTGGCAGAGGGGGGAGGGGCGAGATGAGGGATGTGTGAACCACCTGCCCCTCAGATCTCCCTCGTCGCCTTAAACTCATACCCTCGAGTTCTGGACTCCCCTGCCCAAGCAAAAAGAACTTGATGATCTATCCTATAATTTTATAAACTATAAAATCACTCCTTGGCATCTTACGCTCCAGTGAGCATAACCCCAGCCTATCTGATCTCTCTTTAGAACTACAGCACTCCATTCCAGAAATCTTCCCAGGGAATCTCATCTGCAGACTCCCTACATTACCCACCTGGCCCAACTCTGATATAGTCCCTCAACAAACTTAAGCACCACCATTTTAACAAATCAAACGACAGACTGTCTCCTGCATCGAGGATCCTACCTATAGTCCACCAGTAGGTACAGATTTCGAGTAAGAAGAACAATCATCTCCCACTACCCTCTGCCTCCAATCATCAAACCAAATCTGGGTCCAACCCACCTTGTATCCCAGGTAGACAAAATGCTGGAGTAACTCAGCAGGACAGGCAGCATCTCTGGAGAGAAGGAATGGGTAACATTTCGGGTCGTATCCCATGTGCTTTACCCTTCTCGAGCAGCCTATCAAGAGGGACCTTGTCTCATAAACCCGATTGAATTTTTTGAGGAGGTAACCAAGGAGATTGAGTAGATATTGTGTATACCGACTCTACTAAAGGCTTTCGACAAGGTCCTGCACGGTAGATTGGTCCTAGGATATATGGTCAGAACTTTTTACACATGAAAGGGACCTGAAACCAGAGGGCACGGTTTATGGTCAGATGGGAGAAATTTACATGAGATTTGTAGGATAGGTTTTCACACAGTGGTGAATATTTGGATGGGGCTACCAAGGGAAGTGGGAGAGGTTTTGTGTAGGATGGAACTCCAGATGCTGGTTTACATCGAAGATAGACACAAACTCAGTAGCTGCCCGGCTGGACAGGCAACATCTCTGGAGAACATGGATAGGTGATGTTTCACAGAGTGCTGGAGCTACTCAGCGGGACAGGCAACATCTGTGGAGAACATGGATATGTGATGTTTCACAGAGTGCTGGAGCTACTCAGCGGGACAGGCAACATCTGTGGAGAACATGGATAGGTGATGTTTCACAGAGTGCTGGAGCTACTCAGCGGGACAGGCAACATCTCTGGAGAACATGGATAGGTGACGTTTCACAGATTGCTGGTGCTACTCAGCGGGTCAGGTAGCATCTCTGAACGTTTTGGACAGGTTCATGGACAGGAAATGTTGAGCAGATTGTGGGACAATGCAGGCAAATAGACAATAGGTGCAGGAGTAGGCCATTCGACCCTTCGAGCCAGCACCGCCATTCAATGTGATCATGGCAGATCATCCCCAATCAGTACCCCGTTCCTGCCTTCTCCCCATATCCCCTGACTCCGCTATTATTAAGAGCCCTATCTAGCTCTCTTGAAAGCATCCAGAGAACCCGCCTCCACCATAAATGGGACTAGCAGAGATGGGTTGGGCTGAAGGGCCTTCTCTGTGGTCTATACCTCCGTGACTTTCTATGACTGTGTAATGGCAATGCTATTGTCCGCTCTTGCCCATTGCTTTTGGCCGTTGCCAGGACCTTCCATGGCACAGGGATTATTTGCCAAGCACAAGCCCATGCCCGAGTGTTAGAGTAACAATCAGTGGCATATTAAAGCTTGTGCTTCTGTTGGTCAGGCAAGGCTACTCTTGTTCACCCGCATTTAATGTCATGTCCGTCTGGATTTGCGTCACGTACACTATGGACAAAGGAATACCATTTGGTTTGTTGATATTCCGTTGTAAGGAATGAGTATGGAGAAGCAGGGAGTTGGAAACAGACTCTGGTCAGTTAACTAGTGGTGGGAAGGGCAGAGGGATGGGAAGACCAACCTGCTCAAAGACAAGGCTGAGCTCGATGTTGCTCTGGGGAGCATCGGGATCCAGGATACAGAGGATTCTGAAGCAAAGTCTCCACTGAGAGTCTGGTTCATCCACGGACACAGAGAATCTGGAAAACAAACAAACGTAACTTCAATCTCAGCCGTGTCTCCCTGCACTGGTAACTCCTCCAACACTTCACACATTCTGGTGAAAAACATTACGTTTGCATTTTCACTTGTTTACACTCTGGGATTTTCTGTTTTTGACATTTTTGTTGACATTCCTGGCCACAGCCAATCACACGATGCCTCATCTTCCCTTCCCTCCAGACTCATTGATCCCTTTCTCCCCAGGCCTCCGACCCACCCCCCCTCCCGCGCACACACTTCTTACCCTCCCTGCCCCCCTCCCTCTCAGCCCTCCCTCCCCCCCACCCCTCCCTCCCCACCCCTCCCCCCCTCTTGCTACTAATGTACACATAGATGACTTTGGGATTCTCCTTAATTCTACTTGCCAGGGTCTTTTCTTGTCCGCCTATTGCTCTGCTAATTTATTTTTTATGTTCTCATAGTTATGGAATCTTAGAGTGATACAGCCAGAAAACAGGCCCTTCAGCCCAACATGTCCATGCTAGCTGTCTAACAGAGCTAATCCTACCTTCCAGTGTTGGTCCATTTCTCTCCAAACTTTGTCTATCACATAACTGTCCAAAGTTTCTTTTAAATACATAATTGTACCTCCTTGTATCACTTCCTCTGGCAACCACGTGAGGTCCCTTTATAAACATTTTCCTCTCAATTTAACCTGTGCCCTCTAGTTTTAGACTCCCCCACTCTGGGGAAAAGTGTGTGGTTATTCACCTTATCTACGCCCCATGATTTTATAAGTCACCGCAAGATCAAGCCCAGTCCCAGCCTAAGCTCCAGGGAAAAAAGACTTATCCTACCAGCCTGTAATTATAACTCAAATCCTCCAGACCCTGGAACTGTTTCTGCACCTTTCTAGCTTAATCATGTCTTCCCATAACCAGGTGATCAGAACTATTCACAATACTGCAACTATGGCATTAACAATGTCTCATATGGCTGTAACATATCCTCCCAACTCCTGTACCTCCTGACCGATGACTATCTACCAGTCACCACTTTCATGGAACTGTCTACCTGCCTCCCCTAATTTGTTTTGTTCTACAGAGCCCCCAGGGCCCAACTGCGTAGGTCCTTCCCGCCTTGTGTTACCAACATCCAACACCATGCATTTATCTGAATAAACCTCCATCTGCCATTCCTTGGCAAGTTGATCAAGATCCCATTGTAATTGTAGATAACCTCCTCTATATCTCTCTTTATCCCCTATAAATCTTGTGACTCGATCAATACCCTTTTCCTATGCCTGATATACATTCCATCTTTTCCTTGATCAATATTCATGAACAAACTGCTGGCAGAACTCAACAGGTCAAACCGCATCTGTGGAGCAAGAGAGAGCTAGATAGGGCTCTTAAAGATAAGAGCCTGGGGAGTCAAGTGATATGGGGAGAAGGCAGGGACGGGGTACTGATTGTGGATGATCAACCATGATCACATTGAATGGCGGTGCTGGCTTGAAGGGCCAAATGGCCTACTCCTGCACCTATTGTCTATTGGCAGAAGGATGGTTTGACTGAAAACACCGGCAAACCCTCATGGATTCTGCAGCTCGTGTTGTGGACGATCGAAATTCACTTCTCTCCTGTTTAAAGCCTGGACTGGAGGAACAATCACATCGATTCCATGACAACCTTGAGGTTTACCGAATGATGCTCCCTGTTGCGAAAGTGTTCCTGCACAGACTCCTCTACTACATTCCCAAAGAGAAGGTCCAGTATAAAAGCCAGAACTGTGCAACCCAATCTAACCAGGAAACCAAGAAGAAACTCCCTTGTACTACGACAATCCCAGTCAGTGGCAGGAAGCTCTTCCAACTGTACGATCCTAGTGCTTTCATCCATCTGCCAGCAAACCTGTTGTAATTCCCACTGCTCATGGGAGGTTCACATGTAACCTGCTGACTCAGCAGTGACCACCTCCCTGAGCACTGATCTACAACAGTCTCCAGCACTGTCTCCAGGGAGTAAACCATTGCTCCTCCTGATCCAGACCCTGAACTTTGTCCAGTAGTTATACTTTACCTCTTCTGTCCTCAATGACTCTCAACACTTTTACCAAGGCTCCTGAATTCCCGCTGCTCCACAATATCCAGACTAAGCCCTTCATCCCTGGAATCATTGTGATAAATCTGCTCAAAGTGTTTACACTCCGAACTCTTTCTGAGCCTCCTGAGATCAGCTGATGCAAAGACAAGGATTCCAGAGAGAGCACCATGTTTCCATTTCAGACCTGGCTATGATGTCAGCGATGACCATGTCCTCTCCCAGCAGCCAGTCCTCGCCTCGACTCTCTGCAAAGAGAGCAAAGCGGTTCCGACTTTTCTGTAGGTCGAGTCTCACGAGTAAACTCCTCATCACCTGTGGAGCAGGAAGAGTTGATGGGTGTACTGGTGCAGAGCAACAATTCCCCGAGATGATAAAACATTTGCTCATTTTAACTTTTGTTTTACTTTTGACATGTACCTTAAACTCAATCAAAAGCTTTCAATTTAACACCAACAACAATGGCTGATCTGTTTTTAAAGCAGATACTTTTACATTTCTGTCCCAAGGTTTCATTATTGTGAGGTCCCAGCCTGACCTCTGTGGTATCTGAACAGGCAAATGTTGAAAGCAGAGAAACTCCGCCATAGCAACCCTCTTCCGGGCTGAATGTAATGTTTATCCTCACAACCTCACCTGCCGCACCTGGCCAATATCCTGCTAAAACATTCCTACCTACATACCTGTCCAAATTACACCTGCCTCTACCACTTCCCCTAGCAACTCATCCCACTTACCACCACCATCTGCCCGCACTTTAAATCGATGCTTATCGCGGGAAAAAGACTCAGACTATCTACCCTATTTCTTCTTTTCATTGTTTTATAAACCTTCATGAAGGCACCTTTTGACTGCTGAGCCCAGAATGCCAACTTGGTTAGCATGGACAAGGTGGGCCAAAGGGCCTGTTTCCATGCTCTACAGTTCCATGACTATGATCCTCAGCCTCCTGTGCTCCAGTGGGAACAATCCAATCTCTCCCTGTAACTACAGGCTCCCTTTCCCAGTGCTCTCTACTGTCTGTTGCGACCACATACCCTGTGACCGGAACAGTGCGCAGTTATCTGTGTGGGCTGGCCAATGCCTTGTACAACCGCAACATGACATGTCTGAAGAGCTGTGACCATGGGCATGACCTTGTATTAAGGAGGGAGAGCTCTACTTGAGAGCAGGAGGCTATTTGGCCCATCTACAGTATCCATGCCAGCTCTGTACAACAGTAGCTCGTCCACTTCCTGCCTCCCTCACACAACTTGCAGGAGTTTCCTGGCCGACTTCAATGTGGCCTCTTTCTCCGACACACGGCAACATCGTGCTCATTGATTGGTCGATCCTGTTGCCATGGTACAGGTTATACCTGGTGACATCTCACCTCTCCAGCCGTGGTGTGGGAGCTGACGGTCATCTTGACCCTGGAGCCGGCGTAGTGGATGACACAGGGCATCTGTTGCCACTGCATCAGGAGCCCGATCTCCTGGGAAGACGGCACGAATAACCTGCCCCTGGCTTTGCCCAGTGACCCCGCGATGAACTCTGCGTATCGTTCGGTTTCGGTCCCTGGGAATTGCTGCTGGGACCTGTTGGAGAAACATCAACAGAAGGGAATGTAATCACCAGCTCAGGAGAACAAGAGTCCATTACGCACTCCTCACCAACGACAGCACTCCACCCAGTCCATCTCAGAAGGCCAAGACTATCTATCACACCTCACCACGGACAGGACTATCCAGCCCACATCAGCCCAGGACAGGACAGGACAGGACCATCCAGCCCATCGCACTGGGGACAGGACCATCTATCCCACCACAGGTGAGCAGGAGTTTCTCTCCGAGACACTCCTACACATTCCTCAACCTGTTCTTGCCACGGAAGCACATGGTAAAATGGAAAGGAAGTAATCAGTCAGTGTGGGGCATCTTTTCCAGGTCAGACTGGCATTGTCTACACAACCGGAATGTTGAGGCTGCTGAATCCGACACGGACCCTTGGATGGAAGCAGCCAGTGGGTGGGGGCGAGCAGGACAGTACAGGTGGAGGGCTGGGGCAACTCTGCAGGGTCCCAGCATTGGATTGTGAAGGGTGCATGCAATGAGCTGTCAGAGAGATGGCTTCAGGCAGGTAAAATAACAGGTTAGTTGGTCAGATACATGGAAGTGAAAGGTTTAGAGGTAATGTGGTCGTATTAGTTGGCAAGGACATGTTGGGCCAAAGGGCTTGTTTATGCACTGGGTTACTTTATGACTGTGACTCTCTACACTTCTCTTGGGTAAATGCAGAGGAAAGTTCTGATTTCAGAAGCCGCTCATTTTCTCCGCATATTTACAACCACTCTTGTAAACCACAGACAGAATGATTTAATTTTTCCCCTTTCCTTCATCTCCCAGGGATCTCTCTTGCCCCCTTCCTGCCTCCTCCCCATTCTCCATCCCTCCCTCTTAGGGAAGGGGAGCTCCAGCTGAGAGCGACATTGCTGGGGGAACCTTGCTGACAGATGGTGCTGTCCCAGTCTCACCGCCTCACGTGGAAGCTCAGGTAGGGGAGGATGGTGGTGCTGGGGGAGAAGGTGATGACCATGCAGGTGAGGAGCTGCCAGTTCCGCAGGTTGCCTGCATTCGCCGGGTGCGGGGGGCTGTTTGTCTGTTTAATCAGCTGGCAGAACATCTCATCGCGGAGGGGCTGCAGATCCAGGCCAGTCTGCAGGATGCCCTGCATTAGTGCGACTGCATCTCGTCCCGTCTCAAGCTGCTGCAATGCATTGAAGACCTTGAGGGCTTCATCCTGAAGAGTCGTGTAACCTCTCCTACTCTTGACTGGAAAAAAGAACTAGATGTAAGCAAGAGACAGTTGGTACATGTGGAAATAATAAACAAAACTACACAATCACTCCAAGATCCACAGAGCCTGAACCCACAACCGCACGTGCCCATCTCATGATGAACACAAGACCGGTGCATGTCCCACACGGGTCACGGTTTCACTGAACATGCACTTGGTCCACCAAAGCCTGCTGGATATCCCGGTTGCTAAGCATTTTAACACTTCTTTAGACTAAAGAAGGGTCCTGACCCAAACCGTCGCATATCCACGTTCACCAGAGACGCTGCCTGACCCGCCGAGTTACTCCAGCACTCTGTGAAACGTCACCTATCCATGTTCTCCACAGATGCTGCCTGACCCGCTGATTACTCCAGCACTCTGTGAAACGTCACCTATCCATGTTCACCACAGATGCTGCCTGACCCGCTGAGTTATTCCAGCACTCTGTGAAACGTCACCTATCCATGTTCTCCACAGATGCTGCCTGACCCGCTGAGTTATTCCAGCACACTCTGTGAAACGTTACATATCCATGTTCTCCACAGATGCTGCCTGACCCGCTGAGTTATTCCAGCACACTCTGTGAAACGTTACATATCCATGTTCTCCACAGATGCTGCCTGACCCGCTGCATTACTCCAACATTTTGTGTCTATCTTCTATCTATTCCTCGGCTGTTTTGTAATCACACAACTGTTGATTGTCGATCAGCATAGCGATCACACACCATCTCGTTCCCTTCCATCGCCCTTCCTCCTATCAATCACCGTCCCTAATCTATGACCGGCCCTGCCAGCAGCAGAGCGGCGTGGGTCAGGCCTGTACCGGGCACGACTCACGGCAGTGGCTTGCAGCACCGTATGGGAAGGGCAGGAGCGGAGCGTAGAGTGGCTGCTGGCTGTGCCGTAGAATGCCATTCCGTTTGTAAATCTGTTCCACCAGCTCTGCATTGGAGACATTCTCCTGGAATCAATGAAGGAAAACACACTTTAGATTGAGCAGATTCCGCGCCCATCAAAGAGAGGAGGCCGCATTATAAATAATGATAATCCCCTGGGAAACCACTCCAGTGATAGGACACTCAGGCTCTGGGCTGGAGACGGGGACAATTCCTGCAGGAAATTCCATCCCCAGTCCTGTGTCCCTATCCCTGATCATCGCCACCCTCAAGTAGACAGCCTGTAACTCCACCACCAGTCACCAGCGCCTCCTGACTGAACAAAACACAGGCTGCTGGAGGAACTCAATGGGTCAGACAGCATCTGTGGAGCAAATGGACAGGTGAGGATTTGGGTCGGGACCTTCCCTGGGTAATCACAGTGTCTAGTGACAGCTGGTGATGACTTTCCTTTTAGTCATGCGTCATATTTACATAAACATGGTGGCATCTAGTGCCGCGCATGACCCTTGATAAGGTTGGAATACTGCAGGTGCAGGAGTAGGCCATTCGGCCCTTCGAGCCAGCACCGCAGTCCATGTGGAGATTTCTAGGGTTTAGACCCAGCCACGATAAAGGACAATGTATTCCCGCGGGTGATGCACAGAGGAATCAGGGTGGTGAGTCCCCTGCCCATCCTCCCCATCTTTCTATTGGCAGAGGCTTGGGAGAAGTGCTTGGAGAATGCTGGCAAATTGTCAATCAGTCAGATATCATGTAAACAAGCCCTTCGGCCCAACTTTCCCATGCTGAAGTGACTCAGGCAGCATTTCTGGATGCCGACCAACAGGCCCCATCTACACTTGTCCCACCTGCCTGCGTTTGGTCTGTCCGTCTGTCTATCTATCTTCTATATACTTTTAAAACTCTGTGTGTGTGGGTGTATGTCATTTTGCCTTTGAAACGTATCTCCTCGAAAACCAGATGCAAAAACGTGGAGATTGTTACAATTTCGGTAGGGATTTAACTTATGATTTCATAAATCCACTCTTCTCTAAATTCGGTCAATTATTGCCCCAGTTTTTGAGTAAAGTTGTTCACAAAACTCACTTTTTAAAAAATAATCGGCACTTGCCAGCTGCTGACATCACAATGCTCACATGCCCACCAATCCAAGCCCACTTGCTTCCTGGCCCCGCCCCCCCGCAGCTGTGGATTAATGCAGCTGCTGTCAACGTGCATGCGCAGTTTTCCACAAGGTACTTTAGCCTACCCATCCCCCCATTCTTCTCAAAGGCGCAGAAAGATCGAGAAAGTTCTGCAGAACAAAAATTCTACAGCTCTGTTCCGCTATAGGATCTTTGTTCTGCAGATCTCGGGACAGTGGCGCCTCACACGCCGAACCTGCTCCTCACTGTCGGCGCAGCTCATGAGGCCCCGCCCCTCCCATCCCCCGCCTGCCTGCGCGCTCAATCCAGCTGTGGGTTTCCAGAGAGTCAGAAGCCACTTCTCTTCCTGTCCTCATTTGGCAGCCCACTCACTCGCACGGCTCCCCTCCTCACCTCCTCCCCTCTCCTTCCTCACTCTCTCCCCTCTCCTCTGTACCAAAGATCCTGTACCGCTATAGGATCTTTGCTCTCTCCCCATCACAGGGGACGATCGTCTCTTTGTGTCCCCTCCCCCCCCCCCCCCCCAGCTCTCGTTGGGTCTCGCTGGCAGAACCACGATCGGCTGTTCCCCCCCCCGCTGCTTTTCACCGTCCTCAGATCGCACCGTGTCTCGCTCGGGCTGCCGCCCCGCCAATCTCCCCTCTCTCTACCTCTCCCCCCTTCCCTCTCACCTCTCTCTCTCCCTACCTCCCTACCTCCCTCCCTCCTCTCTCTCCCTGCTCTCTCTTCCCCCCCTCTCTCTCTCTCCCCCTCCCTCTCTCTATCTCTCCCTTTCCCTCTCTCTCTCTCTCTCTCTCTCTCTCTCTCTCCCCAACCCTCTGCCCTCCCCTAAACCCCCTTCGACCCTCCACCGCCTCCCCTACCCCCCCTCCACCCTGTCTGCCTGTCTGTGATTGATTCATGCCCTGAATTACGCCAAAACGGTACGTAATATTTTTGCACCACCTTACACACAATTTTCTTGTTGTGTGCTTTTATCGTTTCATTCAGATTGATATTATATTTTACAAGTTAATCACATTTTTAACTTTACAAATCTTTGAGAAAGATTTCTTCCAATCTGCACAAGCAGTCACCAGCTATGACATCACAATAGGATTGTAGCCCTACCGGCTATAATGTTGCTATCCCAGGACACTGAGTTCTTGCAGCAAATGTCCTTCAGGGGAAGAAACTGCCAGCCGAACCAAGCACATATGTGACTGCAACATGGTTGAGGTGCGGAGTGGGGGAACAGGGAGAGAGGAGAGAGAAGAGGGAAGGTGAAGAGGAAGGGGAGGGAGTGTTGGGGATGAGGGCAAATGAACCGCACGTGCACAGTTGGGGGCTATGGGTGAGTGGTGGAATATAACGTTGGGGAACAGGTTGCGTTGGGGGAACGGGTGAGTGATGAAATATTGAATTGGGGAACGGGGCCCATCAGGTCCCACTTGGTCTAGTGATTCTATAAACCTTTCCCAACCATGTACCTGGAAAAGTATATTTTAGCACTGTTATTGTACCTGTTAATGTGTCTCCTCTGGTAATGTACCTGCACTATTAACGTACCTCCTCCGGCAGCTTATCTATTCTGTACTAATTCCAGTTTGACAACATCCATCATAATGGTTACATAACATCCCAACATACCCTAATGAAGGCCAATGTACTGAAAGCCTTCTTGACCCCCTTGATCTACTTCAAGGAACCATACACCTGTTCTCCTAGATCCCTCTGCTCTACAACACACCCCAGGGCCCTGCCCTTCATTTTGTAAATGGCACTGTTTGTTTCAAGGTGAAGGGGTGGTGGATGTTGCCAGTCCAGTGGCTGCCAGCCAGAGGTGGCTTTGAGCTTCTGGAACATTCTTGGAGCCACACTGACCCAAACAGTGGAGAAAGTGTCACATCCTGACCTGGTGATGCCAGGGGGGGAATTGTTTGGTTTTTAAACCATTATGTCAATGAGGAAAGAAGCATCACCTGAATGTCTCTGATCAGCACCAATGTTGGGGTCTCAGTGGGAGCTTTACAGTCAATGGCGGCCTGGATGGCTTGGGTCCATCGCATGAAATCACTCAGTCTGCCTGTGTACAGCTGGTAGTGATGGCTCCTCCCATGCACTGTCAGCTTCCAATATCCTGAGGAGCAGAGGCACACTCGGAGTAAGAGTTGGAGCGGCAGTCACGGAGAGATGGGTGGTGGGGGCGGGGTGGGGTGCGGCAATATGGGTGAGGAAGTACATCAGACACAGCAGTGAGGGTGGCCCAGGAGATGGGTGGCGAGGGAGTCCCTCAAGCATGGGAAGTGAGGGACAAGTATAGTAGGTATGTTACAAAACTTACCTTGAGCAGCGCTGCAGTTCTGCCACTGCCTGTGTGCGCGACTTTGGTGCCTTTGAGAGGGGGGAGGGTTTAAAATGCGGTTTTCCCCAGACAATTCAAATCGATTTTTCTCAGGGTGTTTAGTTGCTAAAGAGAAATCGCTCTGACATTTGTTTTATGAAGTTATTTTTAAACTACGCTGGATAATTTATTAGCAAGAGTAATAAAAAATCATCTTGTAAAGCCGTGAACGCTGACAACAGAACGGATCTCACGTAGGGGACAAGGCAAGGTACACAGTTTATTTTTTCATATAAACTTGCTTCTTAGGATGCCTTTAATCAAAATTTCATGTTGCAAAAACGTGACTTAAAAAAGATACAAACTGGCAGTATTTTTCCTGCCGTTATGAGGTTTAAATTAACCGCAACCGCAACGTTCCAATCGATCGTGTTCCATAAAATCCCACTCGCAAGATGATTTAAATGGCCATTCATTTACGGGAATTAAACACTAAATTCCTTCCATTTGGCCTATATTCATGACAATAAGATTTAAAAATCATGTTATATTGTGAATTCTTGTGTGAATTTTATTTGGACACTTAGGCTATTTAAAAATGTTAATCTTTTCTTAAGAAATAGATAGATGTTTAGATCTAGTAATTGAATTTTGTAATTAGCTACAATTGGGTAACTAACTAATTATGTGCTTTAATTTCAGGTCATCCAAGTAAGATTGTTTCATATTTGTTTCAGAATACTTCGATCTATAATAACTGAAAATTTCTTTCAGGTCTCTTAATTTTTTAGAAGGTTATGGGCTTTTGACTGTCCTCGATCACAGGTTTTGTGTTAAGTCAATGGAAAGCAATAGGGAACAAGATGCAAATTTCCGAGAATGAAAATGGTCATAACTTTTTTAATACTGAAGAAATGAAAGTGAATTAGGTGTCAAATTAAACTTATTTTTATGCTTTATCTGATGGGATAAATTGCAGACTTGATTTTTTATACCTCAAAATGATGTAACATTGCTAGGTATAGGGGAGGCAGGGGAGGGTTCACCGGGAGTGTTACCAGGACTGTTTCTCAGGTTGAGGAGTGGGAGAGAGCATTATTTAGTTGGGGTTGTGACCTGTTCTGGGCAAGGGGTGACTGGGACAAGGGGATTCTACCTGTTCCCGTGAACCAGCTGCCGTCTGCAGTTTGGACCGAGCACAGACTGGTCAGCACCATGGAGCCGAGCGGCCTAGTGTCCAGCACGGTGCTGCGGTAATAATCCAGTGAGTCGGCCCTCAGCACAAACCAGCGTCTGCAGACTCTCCTCCACGGCCATCTATGGTGATGGGGCAGCTCCAGGTACAGCCAACCTGCCCAACACACACACATTGATCAGTCCCCACAATACACAAACCGACCTCCACATCCTTGCCAGAGTTCTACCTTTCCTGACATTCTCTTGTCCGCTACTTTTTCCAGATGATTATATGCTATATATAGAAATTAGAGACACTGGCATGTTGTAGTAATAGAATAATCGAGTCATACAATGTGGAAACAGGCCCTTTGGGCTAACCTAACAACCAAAATGCCCCGTCTACATTAGTCCCACATCCCACTCAACCTGTCCTATCCATGTACCTGTCCAAATGTTTCTTAAACGTTGTGAAAGTATCTGCCTCGACTACCTCCTCCAACAGCTCGTCCAATTCATTTGCCCTTCCAAATCTGGAGAAACAATGAACACATCATGACTACAACATGATAGTGTCTCTTCATCGAATGAAAGGCCTGGATAGAGTGGATGTGGAGATGATGTTTCCAGTAGTGGGGGAGAAGGCAGGCGAATGGGATTGAGAGGGAAAGATACCTCAACCATGATCAAATGACAGAACAGACTCGATGGGCTGAATGGCCTAATTTTACTGAGAATAAAGGGGAGGTAATTTAAGACTGAGGTGAGAAAAAACGTTTTTACCCAGAGAGTTGTGAATTTATGGAATTCCCTGCCACAGAGGGCAGTGGAGGCTAAATCATTGGATGGATTTAAGAGAGAGTTGGATAGAGTTCTAGGGGGCTAGTGGAGTCAAGGGATATGGGGAGAAGGCAGACACGGGTTATTGATTGGGGACGATCAGCGATGATCACCATGAATGGCAGTGCTGGCTCGAAGGGCCGAATGGACTCCTCCTGCACCTATTTTCTATGTTTCTATGCTCCTATGTCTTATGTTTTTATACTTTACCTGTACGTGTGTTCACATTACACACCATGGATACAACTAGTGGACACAGGTTATGGGGAATGGGGAAGAGGTTTAGAGAGGATCTGAGAAGTTCCCTCACCCAGAGGACTGTGAACACCTGGAATACCTGCATTCTAGGATCAAGGACCTGCATTCTACAGTGGGTCTTTTGCCACAAACCTATCTTCTCTTGTCTGGATTCTATTCTAAGTTCATAAGCTGTTCCTTTCTGACCATTGGGTTGACCCCATCCCCTCGGGTTCTGCATATCTCCCTATCTTGTCTGCTCACTTGTCTTGCACCCAATGCCTGATGAGATTTGACCCACAACCATCTCCCAATTGCCTTAGAGGGATGATCAAAAACCTTGGATGATGACATTCTCTTCCACAACTGGTCTTTCCCTTTTCACTTTTTGGCTGATCAGATTTCTCCTTTCCTCTGGAGCTTGTGGTCTGAAACAAAAGATTCAAACTTTGCTGTTTCTGGACTCATTATGCAGCAAGGAGGCACTGATTTCCCCAGCTGTGGGGCAGTCTAAACACTGGACAACAAACACGTTGAGAGACATCGCCTACCTGCCTTGCTCCTCGGGGATCTCCACGCCCATCACACTCTGCTCTGAGGAAGCCTGCAGCAGGAACAGAGATTCATCATCAGACAAGGAGCAGCAGAGACTCTCTGCACCCAAGGGAGGGGAAACGAGAAGTGGGTCCTGAGATGGGAACATTCTGGAAAGTGGGGGAAGGATCCAGATTTGTGGGAGTAGGGAGGTAGAAAGAACCATATTCTGCGTTCTGTATCTTCCCCTTGATCTACCTATTGTAGGCGAGTGTGACACAGTAGTTATGTATAATATTATCTGGTCTGATGCAAAAAGCCCTTCACTGCATCCCTGTACACGCGACTACAATAATCCTGAACTTAATGTAAAAATGTAAATGTGTGGTTGATATGCACACAGATAGAGGTAATGACATTTCTCCAAACTCGGTCATAAATGGCAGAGCTTTTATTGTCACTGTGGGCCCCTGATCTAGTTTTAGTTCTTAGATGTCTGTAACCAGTGGAGTTAGAACATAGATCAGTGCAACACAAGAACAGGCCCTTCAGCCCACAATGTCTGTGTCGCACATGATGCGGTGACCATCCAGGTCCCTCCATTCCCACATATTCATGTGTCTAAACAAAAACTTAAACACCACTATCATTTATGCCTCAACCACTACATGCGGTGCTGGCTGGAAGGGCCGTATAGGCCTAGTCCTGCACTGATTGTCTATTGTCTACCCCTAGCTGTACATGCCAGGCACTCCACCCTCTGGATAAAAATGTTGCCCTATACATTCCCCTTAAACATTGCACCTCTCACCTTAAAGGTATGCCTTCTAGTATATGATTATTCTACCCTGAGAAAGAGGTTCTGACTGTCTACCATATCTATGCCTCTCATAACTTAATATACTTCGGCCAGGTCTCTCCACAACCTCCACCATTTCAGAGAAAACAATCCAAGTCTGTCCAACCTCTCCCTGTAGTTAATACCTTCTAAACCAGGCATCATCGTGCTGGCAAACCACCTCTACACCCTCTACAAAGCTTCCACATCCTTCTAATAATGTGGCAACCACAACTGCATGTACTGTCATATTCCAAATGCAGCCTAACCAAAATCCTATAAAGGTGCATCATGACTTCCTTTCTGTTATACACATTCCATGATCTATGAATGCAAGCATATCACATGCCTTCTTTACCATTCCATCTATCTATGTTGCCACCTTCAGCGAGTTATGGACTTTGACTCCAAGATCCCTCTGTACATTACTGCTGTTGAGAGTCATGCCATTAATTGTACTTTTTCCCCTTACATTTGGCCTCCCAAAGTGTGGCACCTCACACATAGTTTGAATTAAAGTTCACCTGTCATTTCTCCACCGATTTCTGTAGCTGATCTATATCCCATTGACATCTTGGTATCATCTGCAAACTTACTAATCAACCCATCTATGTATACATCCAAGCAATTTTTATATATCATAAAAGCAGAGGTCCCAGCACAGATCCCTGCGGAACTCCACAGGTCACAGACAAGTCCGTATCTATACGACCAAGTCACTGTCAATCCCATACACATACAGTGCATTCAGAAAGTATTCAGACCCCTTCACTTTTTCCACATTTTGGTACAGCCTTATTCTAAAATGGATTAAATTATTATTTTTTCATCATCAATCTACACACAATACCCCAGAATAAAAAACGAAAACAGGTGTTTAGAAATTTTTGCAAAGTAATTAAAAAGAAATAACTGAAATATCACATTTACATAAGTATTCAGACCCTTTACTCAGTACTTTGTTGAGCCACCTTTGGCAGCGATTACAGCCTCAAGTCTTCTTGGGTATGACGCTACAAGCTTGGCACACCTGTATTTGGGTTATTTCTCCAATTCTTCTCTGCAGATCCTCTCAAGCTCTGTCAGGTTGGATGGGGAGAGCCAATGCACAGTTTTTTTCAGGTCCCTCCAGAAATATTCGATCGGGTTCAAGTCCGGGCACTGGTTGGGCCACACAAGGACATTCACAGACTTGTCACGAAGCTACTCCTGCGTTGTCTAGGCTGTGTGTTTAGGGTCGTTGTCCTGTTGGAAGGTGAACCTCTGCCCCAGTCTGAGGTCCAGAACGCTCTGGAGCAGGTTTTCATCTAGGATCTCTCTGTACTTTGCTCCGTTCATCTTTCCCTCGATCCTCACTAGTCTCCCAGTACCTGCCACTGAAAAACATACCCACAGCACGATGCTGCCACCACCATGCTTCACCGTAGGTATGGTATTGGCCAGGTGATGAGCGGTGCCTGGTTTCCTCCAGATGTGACGCTTGGTCTTGGTTTCATCAGCCCAGAGAATCTTGTTTCTCATGGTATGAGCATACTTTAGGTGCCTTTTGGCAAACTCCAAGCGGGCTGTCATTTTACTGAATGGCTTCCGTCTAGCCACTCTACCATAAAGGCCTGACCAAGGCCCTACTCCCCAGATTGCTCAGTTTGGCCGGGGCACCCTGCTCTATGAAGTGGTTCCAAAGTTCTTCCATTTAAGAATGGCGGAGGCCACTGTGCTCTTCGGGACCTGAAATGCTGCAGAAATTGTTTTATACTCTTCCCCAGATCTGTGTCTTGACGCAATCCTGTCTCGACAATTCCTTCGTCTTCATGGCTTGGTGTTTGCTGTGACATGCACTGTCAACTGTGGGACCTTATATAGACTGGTGTGTGCCTTTCCAAGTCATGTCCAATCAATTTAATTTACCGCTGGTGGACTCCAATCAAATTGTAGAAACATCTCAAGGATAATCAATGGAAACAGGATAAATCTAAGCTCAATTTTGAGTGTCATAGCAAAGGGTCTGAATATTTATGTAAATGTGATGTTTCAGTTATTTCTTTTGAATTACTTTGCAAAAATGTCTAAACACCTGTTTTTGCTTCTTCGTTCTGGCATATTGTGTGTAGATTGATGATAAATAAATTAATTTAATCCATTTTAAAGTAAGGCTGTAACATAACAAAATGTGGAAAAGTGAAGGGGTCTGAAAACTTTCCGAATGTACTGTAAACTGCTGGATCAGTCTTCCATGGGCAAATTTAGTAAAATCCATGTCGACACATCCACCACGCAAAAGTGTGGTCTCACCGACATCTTTTATAACTATAACATATCCTCACAACGTCTATACTCAATCCCCTGACTGATGAAGGCCAATCTAACGAATGCCACCAGGACCACCTTAGCTACCTGTGACACCAGTTAAGGAGCTGCGTACCTGCACTCCTCGATTCCTCTCCTCTGATTTGGATGAAGGGATTCAAAGTAACATTAGCAAATTTGCAGATGACACAAAGCTGAGTGGCAGTGTGAACTGTGAGGAGGATGCTATGAGAATGCAGGGAGTCTTGGACAGGTTGGGGGAGTGGGCAGATGCATGGCAGATGAAGTTTAATGTGGATAAATGTGTAGTTATCCACTTTGGTAGCAAAAACAGGAAGGCAGATTACTATTTAAATGGCATCAAGTTGGGAAAAGGGGAAGTACAACGGATCTGGGGGCCTTGTACATCAGTCTATGAAAGTAAGCATGCAGATACAGCAGGCAGTGAAGAAAGCAAATGGTATGTTGGCCTTTATAAAAAGAGGAGTCGAGTATATGAGCAAAGAGGTCCTTCTGCAGTTGTACAGAACCCCAGTGAGACCACACCTGGAGTATTGTGTGCAGTTCTGTTTCCCTAATTTGAGGAAGGACATTCTTGCTGTTGAGGGAGTGCAGCATAGGTTTACAAGGTTAATTTTCGGGATGGCAGGACTGTCATATGCTGAGAGAATAGAAACATAGAAACATAGAAAATAGGTGCAGGAGTAGGCCATTCGGCCCTTCGAGCCTGCACCGCCATTCAATGTGATCATGGATGATCATCCAACTCAGTATCCCTCAGCCTTCTCTCCATACCCCCTGATCCCTTTAGCCACAAGTGCCACATCTAACACCCTCTTAAATATAGCCAATGAACTGGCCTCAACTACCTTCTCTGGCAGAGAATTCCAGAGACTCACCACTCTCTGTGTAAAGAATGTTTTCCTCATTTCGGTCCTAAAGGAATTCCCCCTTATCCTTAGACTGTGACCCCTTGTTCTGGACTCCCCCAACATTGGGAACAATCTTCCAGCATCTAGCTTGTCCAACCCCTTAAGAATTTTGTAAGTTTCTATAAGATCCCCCCTCAATCTTCTAAATTCCAGCGAGTACAAGCCAAGTCTATCCAATCTTTCCTCATATGAAAGTCCTGACATCCCAGGAATCAGTCTGGTGAATCTTCTCTGTACCCCCTCTATGGCAAGGAGTCTTTCCTCAGATTTGGAGACCAAAACTGTACGCAATACTCCAGGTGTGGCCTCACCAAAACCCTGTACAACTGCAGTAGAACCTCCCTGCTCCTATACTCAAATCCTTTCACTATGAATGCTAACATACCATTTGCTTTCTTCACTGCCTGCTGCACCTGCATGCCTACTTTCAATGACTGGTGTACCAGGTCTCATTGCATGTCCCTCTTTCCTAATCTGCCACCATTAAGATAATAGTCTACCCTCATGTTTTTGCCACCAAAGTGGATAACCTCACATTTATCCACATTATACTGCATCTGCCATGCATCTGCCCATTCACTCAGCCTATCCAAATCACCCTGCAGCCTCCAAGCATCCTCCTCACACCTAACTATACCCCCCAGCTTGGTATCATCTGCAAATTTTGAGATGTTGCATTGAATTCCCTCGTCCAAATCATTAATATATATTGTAAATAGCTGGGGTCCCAGCACTGAGCCTTGCGGCACCCCACTAGTCACTGCCTGCCATTCTGAAAAGGACCCGTTTACTCCTACCCTTTGCCTCCTGTCTGCTAGCCAGTTCTCTATCCACATCAATACTGAACCTCCAATACCGTGTGCTTTAAGTTTGTATGCTAATCTCTTATGCGGGACCTTGTCGAAAGCCTCCTGAAAGTCTAGATATAACACATCCACTGGTTCTCCCTTATCCACTCTACTAGTTACATCCTCGAAAAATTCTATCAGATTTGTCAGACATGATTTACCTTTCGTAAATCCATGCTGACTTTGTCCAATGATTTCACCACTTTCCAAATGCGCTGCTATCCCATCTTTAATAACCGACTCTAGCAGTTTCCCCACTACCGATGTTAGACTAAATGGTCTGTAATTCCCCGCTTTCTCTCTCCCTCCTTTTTTAAAAAGTGGGGTTACATTAGCTACCCTCCAATCCTCAGGAACTACTCCAGAATCTAAGGAATTTTGAAAAATTATCACTAATGCATCCACTATTTCTGTGGCTACCTCCTTGAGTACTCTGGGATGCAGACTATCTGGCCCTGGGGATTTATCGGCCTTCAATCCGTTCAATTTACCCAACACCACCTCCCGGCTAACCTGGATTTCACTCAGTTCCTCCATCTTATTTGACCCCCGTTCCACTGCTATTTCCGGCAGATTATTTATGTCTTCCTTAGTGAAGACAGAACCAAAGTAGTTATTCAATTGGTCTGCCATGTCCTTGTTCCCCATGATCAATTCACCTGTTTCTGACTGCAAGGGACCAACGTTTGTTTTAACTAGTCTCTTTCTCTTCACATATCTATAAAAACTTTTGCAGTCAGTTTTTATGTTCCCTGCCAGTTTCCTTTCATAATCTATGTTCCCTTTCCTAATTAAGCCCTTTGTCCTCCTCTGCTGGATTCTGAATTTCTCCCAGTCCTCCGGTAGGCTGCTTTTTCTGGCAAATTTGTATGCCTCATCTTTTGTTTTTATACTATCCCTGATTTCCCTTGTTATCCATGGATGCACCACCTTCCCCGATTTATTCTTTTGCCAAACTGGTATGAACAACTTTTGTACTTCATCCATGCAGTCTTTAAATACCTTCCATTGCACATCCACTGTCAACCCTTTAAGAATCACCTGCCAGTCTATCTTGGCCAATTCACATCTCATACCTTCAAAGTTACCTTTGTTCAAGTTCAGAACCCTTGTTTCTGACTTAATTTTGTCACTCTCCATCCTAATGAATAACTCAACCATATTATGGTCACTCTTGCCCAAGGGGCCACGCACAACAAGACTGCTAACTAACCCTTCCTCATTACTTAATACCCAGTCTAGAATAGCCTGCTCTCTCGTTGGTTCCTCCACATGTTGGTTGAGAAAACTATCCCGCATACATTCCAAGAAATCCTCTTCCTCAGCACCCCTGCCAATTTGATTCACCCAATCTACATGCAGATTGAAGTCACCCATTATATCCGTGTTACCCTTGTTGCAAGCATTTCTAATTTCCTGTTTGATGCCATCCCCAACCCCAATACTACTGTTAGGTGGCCTGTACACAGCTCCCACTAGCGTTTTCTGCCCCTTAGAGTTTTGCAGCTCTACCCATATCGATTCCACATCCTCCATGCTAATGTCCTTCCTTTCTATTGCATTAATCTCCTCTCTCACCAGCAACGTTACCCCACCTCCTTTTCCTTTTCGTCTATCCCTCCTGAATATTGAATATCCTTGGATGTTCAGCTCCCAGCCTTGGTCATCCTGGAGCCATGTCTCCGTGATCCCAACTATAGCATAGTCATTAATCGCTATCTGCACCTTCAACTCATCCACCTTATTACGAATGCTCCTCGCATTGAGACACAAAGCCTTCAGGCTTGTTTTTACAACACTCTTACTCCTTATACAATTGGAGCAGCTGGGCTTGTACACACTGGAGTTTAGAAGGATGAGAGGGGATCTTATTGAAACATATAAGATTGTTAAGGGGTTGGACACGCTGGAGGCAGAAAACATGTTCCCGATGTTCCCGATGGGAGTCCAGAACCAGGGGTCACAGTTTAAGAATAAGGGGTAAGCCATTTAGAACGGAGACGAGGAAACATTTTTTCTCACAGAGAGTGTTGAGTCTGTGGAATTCTCTGCCTCACAAGGAGGTGAAGGCAGGTTCTGGATAGGGCGAGCTGGATAGGGCTCTTAAAGATAGCAGAGTCGGGGATTTGGGGAAAAGGCAGGAACGGGGTACTGATTGGGGATGATCAGCCATGATCACATTGAATGGCGGTGCTGGCTCAAAGGGCCGAATGGCCTATTCCCGCACCTATTGTCTATTGAAGTAGTATCTGCGGAGAGCATGGATATATCCCACTTTGAGGATGTCCCTTTGTCCACAAACAAACCACTGAATCAGTCTGGAGAAGGGTCTTGACCTGAAACGCTACTCATCCATGTTCTCCAGACATTCTACCAGTTACTCCAGCACTTGTGTTAAAGAAGGAACTGCAGATGCTGGAGAATCGAGGGTTACACAAAAAGCTGGAGAAACTCAGCGGGTGCAGCAGCATCTAAGGAGTGAAGGAGATAGGCGACGTTTCGGGTCGAGACCCTTCTTCAGACTGGTCAGGGATCAGGGAAACGAGAGATATAAACAGTGATATGGAGAGATAAAGCAAGAACAATGAGTGAAAGATATGCAAAAAAGTATTGGTGATAAGGAAAGCAGGCCATTGTAAGCTGTTTCTGGTGTGAAAACGAGAAGCTAGTGCGACTTGGGGGGGGGAGGGGGGGGGGAGGGGGGGGGGGAGATGGAGAAGGAATGTCAGGGCCCGAGGGCTGAGGGAGAGGTGGGGGGGTGGGGGGAAAGGAGCAGTCTGGGTTAACAGAATTGAGAAAATTCAATGTTTAAGCCCAGAGGATGCAGACTCCCTAAGCGGAATATGAGATGTTGTTCCTCAAACTTGCGGTGTTGTTCACTCTGGCCATGGAGGAGGCCCAGGACCGAGAGGTCGGATACGGAGTGGGAGGGGGAGTTGAAGTGCTGAGCCACCGGGAGGTCGGGTTGGTTATTGCGGACCGAGCGGAGGTGTTCGGCGAAACGATCGCCTAGCCTCCGCTTGGTCTCACCGATGTAGATTAGCTGGCATCTGGAGCAACGGATGCAGTAGACGAGGTTGGAGGAGGTGCAGGTGAACCTCTGTCGGACTTGGAATGACTGCTTGGGTCCCTGAAAGGAGTGGATGGGGGAGGTGAAGGAACAAGTGTAGCATCTCTTGCGGTTGCAAGGGAAAGTGCCCGGGGAAGGAGTGGAGCAGGAGGGAAGGGAAGAATTGACGAGGGAGTTGCGGAGGGAGCGGTCTTTGCGGAAGGCAGATAGGGGGGGAGATGGGAAGATGTGGCGAGTGGAGGGGTCACGTTGGAGGCTCCAGCACTTTGTGTCCTGTTGTGTAAACCAGCACCTGCAGTTCCCTCTGAAACACTGCCGGGGTCTGGGAAGGAGCGGGGGCAGTAACAGCGGCAGGAGAAACGGGGGGCTTGTTGTCACAACAGCCGCCGACTGGCTGGCCATGTGGGGGTGAAAGGTCAATGTAGCTCCAGCCACCCCCCCCAACCCCCCTCCCCTCTCCCCTCCCCCTCTCAACACTCACCGCCCTGACCTGCTCGCCCTGTACTTCCAGCAACTCCTCTCCTTTATCAGCGTCACCGTCGTCCCGGCCCAGCAAACGGAAGCCCCGCCGGCAGCACAGGAGGCAGCACATCGCGGGCCCGGCCCTCGGCCTCTCCAAATCCGCACCTCACCGCAAACGCCCTCAGTGGCCGTGGGAGTCCCTCACTGTTACTGCGCTTCCTGTGGCGAGAGAGGGAGGGAGAAGGAGGGACGGAGAAGGAGAGAGGGAGGGAGGGAGAGAGAGAGAGGGGGAGAGAGAGAGGGGGGGGAGGGAGAGAGAGAGAAAGTGGAGAGAGGGAGGGAGAGAGGGAGAAAGTGGAGAGAGAGAGATAGTGGGCGAGGGGGGAGGAGAAAGGAGAGGAGACTATTCCCCCCAGGCACCCAATGCGTCACAGGGCCAGCCCAGGGAACCGCCCGGCTGCTGGCATCATGTGGCCACTGGCGCTGGGCCAGTGGGGAGGAGCACTGGGCCAGTGGGCCGGAGGGGGATGGGGGGTCCACTGGGCCAGTTGAGGAGGTGGCACTGGCGCTTGGCCAGTGGTGACAGCTGTGGTGAATGTTTGAGTTTGCTTCCGGTGGCGGGTCTACGCGGAGTCAGCTCAGCCGTGGGCCGCAGCTGCCAGATGGACACAGAGTGCTGGAGTAACTCAGCGGGTCAGGCGGCATCCGTGGAGAGACGGAATGGATCGCGACCGTGTTCCACACGGATGGTGTTGGGGCTCGGGAGACTGATTGTGAATTATCAATCATAATCACGGTGAATGGCGGTGCTGGTCCGAGGGGCCGAATGGCCTACTCCAGCACCTATTGTCTATTGGTCCAGGAAGAAGCGAAGGCCCCTCATAGGTAGATGGAAATATACAGCACGGAAAAGGCCCTTCGGCCCACCCAGTTCATGACGACCATTACCACTCATTTATACTGACCCTACAATAATTCAATTTATTTAATCTGCCCACATTCATATTATGTTCCCCACAGATTCTCTCACTCACCAACATATTTGCAACAACTTTCGGTGACCAGTTAAACGCTCAACTTTATTACCAAAATATTCAAATACAGGAACATTGTTTTTAACAATTGCCACGATCTCTAGTTGCCACACCTGGAGCCGTGTGCATGGGTCAGGCCACACCTGTAGCCGTGTGCATGGGTCAGGCCACACCTGGAGCCGTGTGCATGGGTCAGGCCACACCTGTAGCCGTGTGTGTGGGTCAGGCCACACCTGTAGCCGTGTGTGTGGGTCAGGCCACACCTGGAGCCGCGTGTATGGGTGGGCCAGGCCACACCTGTAGCCGTGTGTATGGGTGGATCAGGCCACACCTGTAGCCGTGTGCATGGGTCAGGCCACACCTGGAGCCGTGTGCATGGGTCAGGCCACACCTGTAGCCGTGTGTGGGGTCAGGCCACACCTGTAGCCGTGTGTGTGGGTCAGGCCACACCTGGAGCCGCGTGTATGGGTGGGCCAGGCCACACCTGTAGCCGTGTGTATGGGTGGATCAGGCCACACCTGTAGCCGTGTGTATGGGTCAGGCCACACCTGGAGCCGCGTGTATGGGTGGGTCAGGCCACACCTGGAGCCGTGTGTGTGGGTCAGGCCACACCTGGAGCCGTGTGCATGGGTCAGGCCACACCTGGAGCCGTGTGCATGGGTCAGGCCACACCTGTAGCCGTGTGTATGGGTCAGGCCACACCTGGAGCCGCGTGTATGGGTGGGTCAGGCCACACCTGTAGCCGTGTGTGTGGGTCAGGCCACACCTGTAGCCGTGTGTGTGGGTCAGGCCACACCTGTAGCCGTGTGTATGGGTCAGGCCACACCTGTAGCCGTGTGTATGGGTCAGGCCATACCTGGAGCAGTGGGTATGGGTCAGGCCATACCTGGAGCAGTGGGTATGGTTGTACACGGATTCATGACCAGGTGCTGGTTTAAACCGAAGATAGACACAAAAAGCTGGAGTAACTCAGTGGGACAGGCAGTGGGTGGGGGGTGGGGGGTGGGGGGGGTGTGGGTGGGGGGCTGTGGGTGGGGGGGTGGGTGTGGGTGGGGGGGTTGGGGGGGGTGTGGGTGGGGGGGTGGGTGGGGGTGTGTGGGGTGGGGGGGGGGTGTGTGGGGTGGGGGGGGGGTGTGTGGGGTGGGGGTGTGTGGGGTGGGGTTGGGGGGTGTGTCGGGTGGTGGGGGTGGGGTTGGGGGGTGTGTCGGGTTGGGGGGTGTGTCGGGTGGGGTGGGGTGGGGGTGTGTGGGGTGGGGGTGTGTGGGGTAGGGTGGGGGGGGCTGTGGGGTGTGGGGGGGCAAACAAGCTTTAGGAGAATGTTACAGAGTTTCACCGGGACAGGCCGACCGGGATCTCGCTCCCTCCCCCATCCCGGGTCTACCGGGCAACGGTGCTGCTGATCTCGGTGTTGTGGTTGAAGGCACGGCTGGAACTGAGGCTGTTCGGCCCCGTTCTCCGGCGCCAGCGACCCAGGCACCGGCGCAAGTTGCGGCGGAACTTGACGCCCACGAAGGCGTAGAAGAGCGGGTTGAGACAACAGCGAGTGTAGGCCAAGCTGCTGGTCAACTGAAGCGACAGGTCGCGCCGCTTGCTCTGCTCACACGTCAACCCCGCGCCGCCGCGCACCGTGTCCATCAGCAACACGATGTTGTAGGGCGTTTGACACAAGACGAACGCCAACACCACCAGCAGAACCATGCGGACCGTCCTGTGCTTCTCCAAGCCGCGCACCTGCAGCAAGGTGCGGACGATCACCGAGTAGCAGAAGGCCATGACCAGAAGGGGTAGCAGGAAACCCAGCAACATCTGGACGGCCGGAGTGGCCGCCCGCATCCAGCTGTTGAGGCCGGCGGTGTAGGCGAGGAGGCAGCGGCGGGCGGGGTACTGCTCCACCCGGCTGTAGAGGAGGTGCGGGACACTGAGCAGCAGCGAGCTGACCCACACAGCCAGACAGATGTGGCGGCAGAGGCGCAGTTGTCGGGTGCGTAGTCTCCGCGCTGCCCGAGCCCACACGATGGAGAAGTAGCGGTCGATGCTGACACACATGAGCAGCAGGAAGCCGCTGTACAGGTTCACCTTGTACACAGTGTTTACCAGTGCGCACAACACCGGCCCGAAGACCCAGCCGTGCTGCGACGCGGCGGCTAGGAAGGGCAGCGTGAACAGAAATAGTAGGTCGGCCACGGCCAGATTGAGCAGGTAGATGTCAGTGACTAATAACCGCTGGTGTTGCGCGTATGTCGCCAACACCAGCCCGTTCCCCAGCACTCCCAGCGCGAAGACCAGCGAGTAGACGCACGGCTGCAGCAAAGCCACCACCCGCTGCACCTCGCCCTTGTCGCACAGCAGCGGGAAATCCGAGTAGTCGTCCGTGTTGGTGCTGAACTCCTCTTGCGGTATATCTGTCGGCGACATCTGCAAAATCACAACCGAAAAACATCAGCTGCAGCTCAGCGGACTCGGCACTGCCCCACAGAGACCAGCAGAGACCAGCACTGCCCCACAGAGACCAGCAGAGACCAGCACTGCCCCACAGAGACCAGCAGAGACCAGCACTGCCCCACAGAGACCAGCAGAGACCAGCACTGCCCCACAGAGACCAGCACAGACCAGCACCGCCCCACAGAGACCAGCAGAGACCAGCACTGCCCCACAGAGACCAGCAGAGACCAGCACTGCCCCACAGAGACCAGCAGAGACCAGCACTGCCCCACAGAGACCAGCACAGACCAGCACCGCCCCACAGAGACCAGCAGAGACCAGCACTGCCCCACAGAGACCAGCAGGGACCAGCACTGCCCCACAGAGACCAGCAGAGACCAGCACTGCCCCACAGAGACCAGCACCGCCCCACAGAGACCAGCAGAGACCAGCACTGCCCCACAGAGACCAGCAGGGACCAGCACTGCCCCACAGAGACCAGCAGAGACCAGCACTGCCCCACAGAGACCAGCAGAGACCAGCACTGCCCCACAGAGACCAGCAGAGACCAGCAATGCCCCACAGAGACCAGCACAGACCAGCAGCGCCCCACAGAGACCAGCAGAGACCAGCACTGCCCCACAGAGACCAGCACAGACCAGCACTGCCCCACAGAGACCAGCACTGCCCCACAGGGACCAGCACCGCCCCACAGAGGCCAGCACAGACCAGCACCGCCCCACAGAGGCCAGCACAGACCAGCACCGCCCCACAGGGACCAGCAGAGACCAGCACTGCCCCACAGGGACCAGCAGAGACCAGCACCGCCCCACAGACCAGCACCGCCCCACAGTGACCAGCACCGCCCCACAGAGACCAGCACTGCCCCACAGTGACCAGCAGAGACCAGCACCGCCCCACAGAGGCCAGCACTGCCCCACAGTGACCAGCAGAGACCAGCACCGCCCCACAGAGACCAGCACTGCCCCACAGTGACCAGCACTGCCCCACAGTGACCAGCACTGCCCCACAGTGACCAGCACTGCCCCACAGAGACCAGCACTGCCCCACAGAGACCAGCACTGCCCCACAGAGACCAGCAGAGACCAGCACTGCCCCACAGAGACGAGCAGAGACCAGCACTGCCCCACAGTGAACAGCACTGCCCCACAGAGACCAGCAGAGACCAGCACTGCCCCACAGTGACCAGCAGAGACCAGCACTGCCCCACAGTGACCAGCACTGCCCCACAGTGACCAGCACTGCCCCACAGAGACCAGCACTGCCCCACAGAGACCAGCACTGCCCCACAGAGACGAGCAGAGACCAGCACTGCCCCACAGTGACCAGCACTGCCCCACAGAGACCAGCAGAGACCAGCACCGCCCCACAGACCAGCACCGCCCCACAGTGACCAGCACCGCCCCACAGAGACCAGCACCGCCCCACAGAGACCAGCACCGCCCCACAGAGACCAGCACTGCCCCACAGTGACCAGCAGAGACCAGCACCGCCCCACAGAGGCCAGCACTGCCCCACAGTGACCAGCAGAGACCAGCACCGCCCCACAGAGGCTAGCACTGCCCCACAGTATCCAGCAGAGACCAGCACCGCCCCACAGAGACCAGCACTGCCCCACAGTGACCAGCGCTGCCCCACAGTGACCAGCACTGCCCCACAGTGACCAGCACTGCCCCACAGAGACCAGCACTGCCCCACAGAGACCAGCAGAGACCAGCACTGCCCCACAGAGACGAGCAGAGACCAGCACTGCCCCACAGTGACCAGCAGAGACCAACACTGCCCCACAGTGACCAGCACTGCCCCACAGTGACCAGCACTGCCCCACAGTGACCAGCACTGCCCCACAGAGACCAGCAGAGACCAGCACTGCCCCACAGAGACGAGCAGAGACCAGCACTGCCCCACAGTGAACAGCACTGCCCCACAGAGACCAGCAGAGACCAGCACTGCCCCACAGAGACCAGCAGAGACCAGCACTGCCCCACAGTGACCAGCAGAGACCAGCACTGCCCCACAGTGACCAGCACTGCCCCACAGTGACCAGCACTGCCCCACAGAGACCAGCACTGCCCCACAGAGACCAGCACTGCCCCACAGAGACGAGCAGAGACCAGCACTGCCCCACAGTGACCAGCACTGCCCCACAGAGACCAGCAGAGACCAGCACCGCCCCACAGACCAGCACCGCCCCACAGTGACCAGCACCGCCCCACAGAGACCAGCACCGCCCCACAGAGACCAGCACTGCCCCACAGTGACCAGCAGAGACCAGCACCGCCCCACAGAGGCCAGCACTGCCCCACAGTGACCAGCAGAGACCAGCACCGCCCCACAGAGGCTAGCACTGCCCCACAGTATCCAGCAGAGACCAGCACCGCCCCACAGAGACCAGCACTGCCCCACAGTGACCAGCACTGCCCCACAGTGACCAGCACTGCCCCACAGTGACCAGCACTGCCCCACAGAGACCAGCACTGCCCCACAGAGACCAGCAGAGACCAGCACTGCCCCACAGAGACGAGCAGAGACCAGCACTGCCCCACAGTGACCAGCAGAGACCAACACTGCCCCACAGTGACCAGCACTGCCCCACAGTGACCAGCACTGCCCCACAGTGACCAGCACTGCCCCACAGAGACGAGCAGAGACCAGCACTATCCCACAGTGACCAGCAGAGACCAGCACTGCCCCACAGAGACCAGCAGAGACCTGCACCGCCCCACAGAGACGAGCAGAGACCATTACTGCCCCATAGTGACCAGCAGAGACCAGCACTGCCCCACAGAGGCCAGCACTGCCCCACAGAGACCAGCAGAGACCAGCACCGCGCCACAGAGGCCAGCACTGCCCCACAGAGACCATTAGAGACCAGCACCGCCCCACAGAGACCAGCAGAGACCAGCACTGCCCCACAGTGACCAGCAGAGACCAACACTGCCCCACAGTGACCAGCAGAGACCAGCACTGCCCCACAGAGGCCAGCACTGCCCCACAGAGACCAGCAGAGACCAGCACCGCCCCACAGAGACGAGCAGTGACCAGCACTGCCCCACAGTGACCAGCAGAGACCAACACTGCCCCACAGTGACCAGCAGAGACCAGCACTGCCCCACAGAGGCCAGCACTGCCCCACAGAGACCAGCAGAGACCAGCACCGCCCCACAGAGACGAGCAGTGACCAGCACTGCCCCACAGTGACCAGCACTGCCCCACAGTGACCAGCACCGCCCCACAGTGACCAGCACCGCCCCACAGTGACCAGCACCACCCCACAGTGACCAGCAGAGACCAGCACCGCCCCACAGAGACGAGCAGAGACCAGCACTGCCCCACAGAGGCCAGCACCGCCCCACAGTGACCAGCACCGCCCCACAGTGACCAGCAGAGACCAGCACTCCCCCACAGTGACCAGCACTGCCCCACAGAGGCCAGCACTGCCCCACAGAGGCCAGCACTGCCCCACAGTGACCAGCACCGCCCCACAGTGACCAGCAGAAACCAGCACTGCCCCACAGTGACCAGCACTGCCCCACAGTGACCAGCAGAGACCAGCACTGCCCCACAGTGACCAGCAGAGACCAGCACCGCCCCACAGAGACCAGCACCGCCCCACAGTGAACAGCAGAGACCAGCACCGCCCCACAGAGACCAGCAGAGGCCAGCACTGCCCCACAGTGACCAGCGGAGACCAGCACTGCCCCACAATGACCGGCACCGCCCCACAGTGACCAGCACTGGCCCACAGTGACCAGCACTGCCCCACAGAGGCCAGCACTGCCCCACAGAGACCAGCACCGCCCCACAGTGACCAGCAGAGACCAGCACCGCCCCACAGTGATCAGCACCGCCCCACAGTGACCAGCAGAGACCAGCACCGCCCCACAGTGACCAGCACCGCCCCACCGAGACTAGCACCGCCCCACAGTGACCAGCAGAGACCAGCACCGCCCCACAGAGACCAGCAGAGACCAGCACTGCCCCACAGTGACCAGCACTGCCCCACAGTGACCAGCAGAGACCAACACTGCCCCACAGAGGCCAGCACTGCCCCACAGAGACCAGCAGAGACCAGCACCGCCCCACAGAGACGAGCAGTGACTAGCACTGCCCCACAGTGACCAGCACTGCCCCACAGTGACCAGCACCGCCCCACAGTGACCAGCACCGCCCCACAGTGACCAGCACCGCCCCACAGTGACCAGCACCGCCCCACAGTGACCAGCACCGCCCCACAGTGACCAGCAGAGACCAGCACCGCCCCACAGAGACGAGCAGAGACCAGCACTGCCCCACAGAGGCCAGCACCGCCGCACAGTGACCAGCACCGCCCCACAGTGACCAGCAGAGACCAGCACTCCCCCACAGTGACCAGCACTGCCCCACAGAGGCCAGCACTGCCCCACAGAGGCCAGCACTGCCCCACAGAGGCCAGCACTGCCCCACAGAGGCCAGCAATGCCCCACAGTGGCCAGCACCGCCCCACAGTGACCAGCAGAAACCAGCACTGCCCCACAGTGACCAGCACTGCCCCACAGTGACCAGCAGAGACCAGCACTGCCCCACAGTGACCAGCAGAGACCAGCACGGCCCCACAGAGACCAGCACCGCCCCACAGTGAACAGCAGAGACCAGCACCGCCCCACAGAGACCAGCAGAGACCAGCACTGCCCCACAGTGACCAGCGGAGACCAGCACTGCCCCACAATGACCGGCACCGCCCCACAGTGACCAGCACTGGCCCACAGTGACCAGCACTGCCCCACAGAGGCCAGCACTGCCCCACAGAGACCAGCACCGCCCCACAGTGTCCAGCAGAGACCAGCACCGCCCCACAGTGATCAGCACCGCCCCACAGTGACCAGCAGAGACCAGCACCGCCCCACAGTGACCAGCACCGCCCCACCGAGACCAGCACCGCCCCACAGTGACCAGCAGAGACCAGCACCGCCCCACAGAGACCAGCAGAGACCAGCACTGCCCCACAGTGACCAGCAGAGACCAACACTGCCCCACAGTGACCAGCACTGCCCCACAGTGACCAGCACTGCCCCACAGAGACCAGCACCGCCCCACAGAGGCCAGCACTGCCCCACAGAGACCAGCAGAGACCAGCACCGCTCCACAGAGACGAGCAGAGACCAGCACTGCCCCACAGTGACCAGCACTGCCCCACAGAGACCAGCAGAGACCAGCACCGCCCCACAGAGACGAGCAGTGACCAGCACTGCCCCACAGTGACCAGCACTGCCCCACAGTGACCAGCACCGCCCCACAGTGACCAGCAGAGACCAGCACCGCCCCACAGAGACGAGCAGAGACCAGCACTGCCCCACAGTGACCAGCACTGCCCCACAGTGACCAGCACTGCCCCACAGAGACCAGCACTGCCCCACAGAGACCAGCACTGCCCCACAGAGACCAGCACTGCCCCACAGAGACCAGCACTGCCCCACAGAGACCAGCACTGCCCCACAGAGGCCAGCACTGCCCCACAGTAACCAGCAGAGACCAGCACTGCCCCACAGTGACCAGCACCGCCCCACAGTGACCAGCAGAGACCAGCACTGCCCCACAGTGACCAGCATTGCCCCACAGTGACCAGCACCGCCCCAGTGACCAGCAGAGACCAGCACCGCCCCACAGAGACCAGTAGAGACCAGCACCGCCCCACAGAGACCAGCACCGCCCCACAGTGAACAGCAGAGACCAGCACCGCCCCACAGAGACCAGCAGAGACCAGCACTGCCCCACAGTGACCAGCGGAGACCAGCACTGCCCCACAATGACCGGCACCGCCCCACAGTGACCAGCACTGGCCCACAGTGACCAGCACTGCCCCACAGAGACCAGCACTGCCCCACAGAGACCAGCACCGCCCCACAGTGACCAGCAGAGACCAGCACCGCCCCACAGTGATCAGCACCGCCCCACAGTGACCAGCAGAGACCAGCACCGCCCCACAGTGACCAGCACCGCCCCACCGAGACCAGCACCGCCCCACAGTGACCAGCAGAGACCAGCACCGCCCCACAGAGACCAGCAGAGACCAGCACTGCCCCACAGTGACCAGCAGAGACCAACACTGCCCCACAGTGACCAGCAGAGACCAGCACTGCCCCACAGTGACCAGCACCGCCCCACAGTGACCAGCAGAGACTAGCACTGCCCCACAGTGACCAGCACTGCCCCACAGTGACCAGCACCGCCCCAGTGACCAGCAGAGACCAGCACCGCCCCACAGAGACCAGTAGAGACCAGCACCGCCCCACAGAGACCAGCACCGCCCCACAGTGAACAGCAGAGACCAGCACCGCCCCACAGAGACCAGCAGAGACCAGCACTGCCCCACAGTGACCAGCGGAGACCAGCACTGCCCCACAATGACCGGAACCGCCCCACAGTGACCAGCACTGGCCCACAGTGACCAGCACTGCCCCACAGAGGCCAGCACTGCCCCACAGAGACCAGCACCGCCCCACAGTGACCAGCAGAGACCAGCACCGCCCCACAGTGATCAGCACCGCCCCACAGTGACCAGCAGAGACCAGCACCGCCCCACAGTGATCAGCACCGCCCCACAGTGACCAGCAGAGACCAGCACCGCCCCACAGTGACCAGCACCGCCCCACCGAGACCAGCACTGCCCCACAGAGACCAGCACTGCCCCACAGAGACCAGCACTGCCCCACAGAGACCAGCACTGCCCCACAGAGACCAGCACTGCCCCACAGAGGCCAGCACTGCCCCACAGTAACCAGCAGAGACCAGCACTGCCCCACAGTGACCAGCACCGCCCCACAGTGACCAGCAGAGACCAGCACTGCCCCACAGTGACCAGCATTGCCCCACAGTGACCAGCACCGCCCCAGTGACCAGCAGAGACCAGCACCGCCCCACAGAGACCAGTAGAGACCAGCACCGCCCCACAGAGACCAGCACCGCCCCACAGTGAACAGCAGAGACCAGCACCGCCCCACAGAGACCAGCAGAGACCAGCACTGCCCCACAGTGACCAGCGGAGACCAGCACTGCCCCACAATGACCGGCACCGCCCCACAGTGACCAGCACTGGCCCACAGTGACCAGCACTGCCCCACAGAGACCAGCACTGCCCCACAGAGACCAGCACCGCCCCACAGTGACCAGCAGAGACCAGCACCGCCCCACAGTGATCAGCACCGCCCCACAGTGACCAGCAGAGACCAGCACCGCCCCACAGTGACCAGCACCGCCCCACCGAGACCAGCACCGCCCCACAGTGACCAGCAGAGACCAGCACCGCCCCACAGAGACCAGCAGAGACCAGCACTGCCCCACAGTGACCAGCAGAGACCAACACTGCCCCACAGTGACCAGCAGAGACCAGCACTGCCCCACAGTGACCAGCACCGCCCCACAGTGACCAGCAGAGACTAGCACTGCCCCACAGTGACCAGCACTGCCCCACAGTGACCAGCACCGCCCCAGTGACCAGCAGAGACCAGCACCGCCCCACAGAGACCAGTAGAGACCAGCACCGCCCCACAGAGACCAGCACCGCCCCACAGTGAACAGCAGAGACCAGCACCGCCCCACAGAGACCAGCAGAGACCAGCACTGCCCCACAGTGACCAGCGGAGACCAGCACTGCCCCACAATGACCGGAACCGCCCCACAGTGACCAGCACTGGCCCACAGTGACCAGCACTGCCCCACAGAGGCCAGCACTGCCCCACAGAGACCAGCACCGCCCCACAGTGACCAGCAGAGACCAGCACCGCCCCACAGTGATCAGCACCGCCCCACAGTGACCAGCAGAGACCAGCACCGCCCCACAGTGATCAGCACCGCCCCACAGTGACCAGCAGAGACCAGCACCGCCCCACAGTGACCAGCACCGCCCCACCGAGACCAGCACCGCCCCACAGTGACCAGCAGAGACCAGCACCGCCCCACAGAGACCAGCAGAGACCAGCACTGCCCCACAGAGACCAGCACTGCCCCACAGAGACCAACAGAGACCAGCACCGCCCCACAGAGACCAGCACCGCCCCACAGAGACCAGCACTGCCCCACAGAGACCAACATGGAGACCAGAACCGCCCCACAGAGACCAGCACTGTCCCACAGAGACGAGCAGAGACCAGCACTGCCCCACAGAGACCAGCAGAGACCAGCACCGCCCCACAGAGGCCAGCAGAGACCAGCACCGCCCCACAGAGACCAGCACCGCTCCACAGTGACCAGCACCGCCCCACAGTGACCAGCACCGCCCCACAGTGACCAGCACCGCCCCACAGAGACCAGCACCGCCCCACAGAGACCAGCACCGCCCCACAGAGACCAGCACCGCCCCACAGAGACCAGCACCGCCCCACAGAGACGAGCAGAGACCAGCACTGCCCCACAGTGACCAGCAGAGACCATCATCGCCCCACAGTGACCAGCACTGCCCCACAGAGACCAGCAGAGACCAGCACCGCCCCACAAAGGCCAGCAGAGACCAGCACCGCCCCACAGAGACCAGCACTGCCCCACAGAGACCAGAAGGGAACATCACCGACACATACATAGAAACATAGAAAATAGGTGCAGGAGTAGGCCATTCGGCCCTTCGAGCCTGCACCGCCATTCAATGTGATCATGGCTGATCATCCAACTCAGTATCCCGTACCTGCCTTCTCTCCATACCCCCTGATCCCTTTAGCCACAAGTGCCACATCTAACGCCCTCTTAAATATAGCCAATGAACTGGCCTCAACTACCTTCTGTGGCAGAGAATTCCAGAGACTCACCACTCTCTGTGTAAAGAATGTTTTCCTCATTTCGGTCCTAAAGGAATTCCCCCTTATCCTTAGACTGTGACCCCTTGTTCTGGACTCCCCCAACATCGGGAACAATCTTCCAGCATCTAGCTTGTCCAACCCCTTAAGAATTTTGTAGGTTTCTATAAGATCCCCCCTCAATCTTCTAAATTCCATCGAGTACAAACCGAGTTGATCCAATCTTTCCTCATATGAAAGTCCTGACATCCCAGGAATCAGTCTGGTGAATCTTCTCTGTACCCCCTCTATGGCAAGGATGTCTTTCCTCAGATTTGGAGACCAAAACTGTACGCAGTACTCCAGGTGTGGCCTCACCAAAACCCTGTACAACTGCAGTAGAACCTCCCTGCTCCTATACTCAAATCCTTTCGCTATGAATGCTAACATACCATTTGCTTTCTTCACTGCCTGCTGCACCTGCATGCCTACTTTCAATGACTGGTGTACCATGACACCCAGGTCTCGTTGCATCTCCCCCTTACCTAATCTGCCACCATTCAGATAATAGTCTACCCTCATGTTTTTGCCACCAAAGTGGATAACCTCACATTTATCCACATTGTACTGCATCTGCCATGCATCTGCCCATTCACTCAGCCTATCCAAATCACCCTGCAGCCTCCAAGCATCCTCCTCACACCTAACTATACCCCCCAGCTTGGTATCATCTGCAAATTTGGAGATGTTGCATTGAATTCCCTCGTCCAAATCATTAATATATATTGTAAATAGCTGGGGTCCCAGCACTGAGCCTTGCGGCACCCCACTAGTCACTGCCTGCCATTCTGAAAAGGACCCGTTTACTCCTACCCTTTGCCTCCTGTCTGCTAGCCAGTTCTCTATCCACATCAATACTGAACCCCCAATACCGTGTGCTTTAACCACGCACCATCAGCGACCAGCAGATACGAACGGGGACGGGCACTGCTGCATAGAAACCAGCAGAGATCACCACTAACACGCATAGACCAACAAGCACCAGCAGAGGGTTTAGGGAAATTAATAGTGACGGGTTGGAACAAATTCACATTACTAAGGTCAGGAAAAGGAGTTGCAATAAGGTGGACGTTCCCATGGCTGCTGTGCCCTCGGACAATAAGAGGCCCCGACAGAAATATTTGCATTGTCACATGGTCACAATGTTGCTGAGGGCAGAGCATGAAGGCGAGGAGCACTTAAAGGTATTTTACTCAGAGTGGTGTCAGCGAGTATTCCTTGGAGTGCAAAATACTAAGAGATGATCACATAGAGGAGTATATAATAATGAGGGGAATAGTTCGGGGGGCTGCGCAGTGTCTTTTACCCAGAGTCGGGGAATCAAGAACCAGAGCACATGGGTGGCAGAGAGGGACAGGGGAGAGGGAAAATATTTAATTGGAACTCAAAGAGCAATGTTTTCATTATGAGGGTGGTGGGTGTATGGAACGAGCTGCAGAGGAGGACGTTGAGACAGGTACTATAACAACATTTAAAATAGGTTTATGGGCCAAACTGGGGAAACGGGATTAGTTTAGATGGGGCATTGGGTCAGTATGGGCACGTTGGGCAGAATGGCCTGTGTCCGTGCTGTATATCGCTATGACGGACATTCTCTTCACTACTTCCCTCTCCCCCACTTCTCACTCTCTCTCTCTTCTCTCCCCACCCCACCCCCTCCCCTCAGCCCATCCCCTGTCCCACTCTCCCACACCCGCCTCGCAGCGTCCTGAGTCGGTCGCAGGCACCGGTTACTGACCCAGTTGTCGCCCCCGCCCGCACCGGCTCCGTCTCCCATCCGCACAACTCCCGGTGTCCACGCGCTCTCCCCGCGGTTGCTGATCCGTAGTCACAGCGAGTCACCGCAGCCTGTTCACACTCCGCAAAGTCTGCAGGTTCTGCTGAACGTGCCTGAACTTCCCACTCCGGCTGCTAGACACACCCACCGCCGCGCTCACTCACTGACACACTTCCCCTGCACACCGCCCTTGCACACTCACACTGCACACTCATACTGCATACTCACACTCCCCTTGCACAATCATCCCCTGCACACTCACACTTACACCCTCCCTGCACACTCACACTGCGCACACCCACCGCCGATTTGACTGATACACTTCCCCTGCACACTCACACTGCACACTCACCATTCCACAATAGGACTGATGTGAATCCAACTGTGTGAATGGTCACTGTGATTTCAGGGACCGACAGGGCCCGGTGCTGACGCCTCCAACATTCCCACCACGTGTGTCATGCCTTGGCCTACATGACGTCGAGTCAGTGGGGTCACACCCGGTGCAGGGCCGATTCTAGCTGCCATCTGACTGCAGAAGTGAGCGGGGAATGCAGAGGTGTCTCCTGGTACCCTGCTTATGGAGACAGCGGCTAACATCAATATTCATAGAGTGATACCGTGTGGAAAAAGGCCCTTCTGCCCAACTTGCCCACACGACAACAATGTCCCAGCTACACTAGTCCCACCTGCCTGCGCTTGGTCCATATCCCTCCAAACCTGCCCTATCCATGTACCCGCCTAACTGTTTATTAAACGCTGGGATAGTCCCAGCCTCAACTACCTCCTCTGGTAGCTTGTTCCTTACATCCACCACCTTTGTGTGAAAAAGTTACCCCTCAGATTCCTATTCAATCTTTTCCCCTTCAAATATGTTTCCAGATGTTTCTGGCTTAACCTGGTGACGTCAGGTCCAATGTGTGGCGAGGGTAGGCACAAAAGGTTGGAGTAACTCAGCGGGTCAGGCAGCGTCTCTGGAGAGAAGGAATAGGTGACCTTTCAGGTGGAGACCCTTCTTCAGGCTGAGAGTTGGGGAGAGGGAAACTAGAGATATGAAGAGGTACAAAGAATAAATGAATGAAAGGTGAAAAGGATGTGACAAGTAAAATGGATGAAGGGGAGCCAGTGGATGTGTGTATCTAGACTTTCAGGAAGCATTTGAGAAGGTCTCGCACGGGAGACTGGTGACTAAAATTAGAGCACATGGTATTGGGGGTAGGGTGTTGACATGGATAGAAAATTGGTTGGCAGACAGGAAACAAAGAGTAGGATTGAACGGGTCATTTTCAGAATGGCAGGCAGTGGCGAGTGGAGTGCCGCAAGGCTCGGTGTTGAGGCCGCAACTGTTTACCACATATATTAATGATTTGAAAGAGGGAATTAGGAGCAACACTAGCAAGTTTACGGATTAAACAAAGATGGGTGGCAGTGTGAACTGTGATGAGGATGTTAGGAGATTGCAGGGTGACCAGGACAGGTTGAATTAGTGGGCAGATGCGTGGCAGATGCAGTATAATATAGATAAATGTGAGGTTATCCACTTTGGCGGCAAAAAAAAGGGGGCAGATTATTATCTCAATGGGGTTAGGTTAGGTAAAGGGGAGGTACAGCGAGACCTGGGTGTCCTTGTACACCGGTCACTGAAAGTTGGCGTGCAGGTACAGCAGGCAGTGAAGAAAGCTAATGGAATGGTGGACCTTCATAACAAGAGGATTTCAGTGCAGGAGTAAAGAAGTTCTTCTGCAGTTGTATAGGGCTCTGGTGAGACCACATCTGGAGTATTGTGCACAGTTTTGGTCTCCTAATTTGAGGAAGGACATCCTTGTGATTGAGGCAGTGTAGCGTAGGTTCACGAGATTGATCCCTGGGATGGCGAGACTGTCATATGAGGAAAGATTGAAAATACTAGGCTTGTATTCACTGGAGTTTAGAAGGATGAGGGGGGATCTTATAGAAACATATAAAATTATAAAAGGACTGGACAAGCTAGGTGCAGGAAAAATGTTCCAAATGTTGGGTGAGTCCAGAACCTGGGGCCACAGTCCTAGAATAAAGGGGAGGCCATTTAAGACTGATGTGAGAAAAAACGTTTTCACCCAGAGAGTTATGAATTTGTGGAATTCCCTGCCACAGGGGGCAGTGGAGGCCAAATCACTGGATGGATTTAAGAGAGAGTTAGATAGAGCTCTAGGGGCTAGTAAAATCAAGGGATATGGGAAGAAGGCAGGCACGGGTTATTGATTGGGGATGATCAGCCATGATCACAAGGAATGGCGGTGCTGGCTCAAAGGGCCGAATGGCCTCCTCCTGCACCTATTTTCTATGTTTCTTCTATGTTTCTAAAAGAACAAATCAAATCCAGCAAAGATGATGAACGAAAGGTGGAGCCCACAATGGTCCTTTGTTGGCTTTGGAGAAGGTGTTCAGCATGCTGGCTGATGGGAGCTCAGTTCTCTTTAACCTGCTCGGTTCAGATGCTGACTGCAGCAGCAATATGTGGTTTGTGCGATGAGAATCTGTACCTTCTTGTGTCTAGAGAACAGGTGCTTTCTCAGACCTCAGTACACATCTTGTACAGACTCTGACAGATGGAGGTGATAACCTTTACTGCTCTGCGCAAACAACGCTGATAACAATCAGTCTGCAGAGAGAAGAGTTTGTCAATGCCTCACACGCAATGGCAGCAACCAGTCCACAAGGGTGATAATCACTGGGTTAATCACCCAGCCGCTACAAACTGGCAAAGGGTGAGAGGGAGATAAAGGTGCAGCTCAGAGCATGGGTGGGAGAACCGGTTCCAGCCAAGTCAGAGAGTGATACAGTGTGGAAACAGGCCCTTCGGCCCAACTTGCCCACACCAGCCAACATGTCCCAGCTACACTAGTCCCACCTGCCTGCGCTTGGTCCATATCCCTCCAAACCTGTCCTATCCATTACCTTCTAACTGTTTCTTAAACGTTGGAATAGTCACTGCCTCAACTACCTCATCTGGCAGCTTGTTCCATACACCCTTTGTGTGAAAAGGTTACCCCTCATATTCATATTAAATATTTTCCCCTTCACCTTGAACCGATGTCCTCTGGTCCTCGATTCCCCTACTCTGGGCAAGAGACTCTGTGCATCTACCCGATCAACTCCTCTTATGATTTTGTACACCTCTGCAGGATCACCCCTCACCCTCCTGCACTCCATGGAATAGAGACCCAACTTACTCAAACTCTCCCTATAGCTCACACATTCTAGTCCTGGCAACATAAACCTTCTCTGAACCCTTTCAAGCTTGACAATATTTTTCCTATAACATGGTGCCCAGAACAGAACGAGGGGAGGAGGCAGGTAGGCAAAGGGAAGGGGCAGATAGGGGAGGGGGAGCAGGTAGGCGGAGGGTGCAGGTAGGGGAGGGGGGACAGTTAGGGGAAGGGGGAACAGTTAGGGGAGGGGGAGCAGATAGGGGATGGGGACAGGTAGGGGAGGGGGTAGGGGTGGAGGGGGCAGGTAACGGGGGGCAAGTAGGGGAGGGGGCAGGGGTGGAGGTGGCAGGTAGGCGAGGGGGCAGGTAGGGGAGGGGAGGGGGCAGGGGTGGAGGGAGCAGGTGGGCGGGCAAGTAGGGGAGGGGGCAGGGGTGGAGGGGGAAGGTAGGGGGGGCAGGTAGGGGAGGGGAGGGGGCAGGTAGTGGAGGGGAGGGGGCAGGGGTGGAGGGGGAAGGTAGGGGGGGCAGGTAGGGGAGGGGAGGGGGCAGGTAGTGGAGGGGAGGGGGCAGGGGTGGAGGGGGAAGGTAGGGGGGGCAGGTAGGGGAGGGGAGGGGGCAGGTAGTGGAGGGGAGGGGGCAGGGGTGGAGGGGGCAGGTAAGGGAGGGGGCAGGTAGGAAAGGGGGCGCAGGGAAGGAGGAGGGGGAGGGATCAGAGAGGCGAGGTAGGAGCAGTGCACTGTGCAGGGAGAAGGACATGGAATCTAGGGAGCAATGGTGCTGTCCATGTTGACAATATGTGGCTGTCCTGAATGTGATAACGGTGGCTACATCCTCATGGTGTGACAGGGAGTGTGTGGATCGTTGAGGGAGTAAGGTAGGAAATTGCTGGGGTCTTGGCAGATATTTCTGTAACTTTGTTAGCCATGGTGAGGTACCAGGAGACTGAAGAGTGGTTAATATTGAGCCTTGATTTTAGAAGAGGCGTGAGAATGGGCTGGTCTACAGGCAGGGATTGTTCGACACAGGGTCGGCAGCATTTGCAAAGGCAAGGACTGATTGGTGACAGTTGCATGTGTGTGTATGCAGGAAATCAACTCTCAGAACATGCTCGGGTCTTTTGAGGAGATGACAGAAGACTAACAGGGCAGGGTGGTGCATGTTTTCTATATGGACTTCAATATGGCCTTCGACAAAGTCCCACATGGTAGCTTGGTCCAGAATGTCAGAAAGCACGGGATCTGCAAAAGTGAACAGATTTGATTCAAAATGTTTTTGGTGAAGTCAGTGACAGAGGGTTGTGTTCAGATTGGAGAGTGTGATGGTCGTGTTGGATCCACTGTTGTTGATCATCTGTATTCATCATTCAATGAGACTGTACTGTAAGTGGCAGATTCATAAATTTGCAGATGACACCGAAAGTGGTGCATGGTGGACAGTGAGGTTATTTAAGGTTCTCAATAATCAATAACATTGATCAGCAACCTGTAACAGTGAGCAAGAATTAGTGATGGCTGTGATCAGCCACTCCAGGTATGCAATACTGACCATTCACTGGGTCAATTAATGAGACAGCACAGAAACAGAAGCTTTGGCTCAACTGCTGTGGCTTCCTGAGCTAGTCCCAGTTGCCTGCACTTGGCCCCATCCATCCAAACGTTTCCTTGAGAAAAACCTGTGCCAATGACTTTTAAATGTTGTTATGGCACCTGCGTCACCGAGCTCCTCTGGCGGTTTGTTCTATTTCCCACCGCCCTCTGCGTGAAACATATTGTTCCACATACCCACCACACTCTGTGTGGAAATGTTGCAGCTCAATAGACAATAGACAATAGGTGCAGGAGTAGGCCATTTGGCCCTTCGAGCCAGCACCTCAGGTTCCCTTTACAATGTTCTTAAAGCAATCATGAGTAGCAGTGGAAGGAAGGCAGTGGCAGGAGTGGCCCCAAGAGCCCACAAAATGTGCCCTCCATCTCCACAAGGCAGAGCCTCAATGGGGAAATATCTTGGGGATGAATGGCTTCTGGCTTTGGAACCAGAAGAAAGACTGTGACCAATTAAATTTTTTTAAACCATTATCACATCTCCACTTAGCCTCTTTCATTCCAGGGAAAACCAATCTATTTTGGAACATTGAACAGTACAGCACAAGAACAGGCCCTTTGGCCCACAACAACTGTGCTGAACATGATGCATAGACCATCATATCTGCCTGCATATTCGTCCATTCCCTACATATCCATGTGTCTATCGAAAAGTATCTTAAACACCACTATCTATCTGTTTAAACCACCACTCCAGCAGTGCATTCCAGGCACTCACCGACTTCTGTGTAAAAAAAACTTGGCCGGCAAATCACTTTTAAACTTTTAAGAAAGGGGGGAGAGAGAAAACAGGGAATTATAGACCAGTTAGCCTGACATCGGTGGTGGGGAAGATGCTGGAGTCAATTATAAAAGATGAGATAGCCAAATATTTGGATAGCAGTAACAGGATCGGTCCGAGTCAGCATGGATTTACGAAGGGGAAATCATGCTTGACTATTCTTCTGGAATTTTTTGAAGATGTAACTAAGAAAATGGACAAGGGTGAGCCAGTGGATGTAGTGAACCTTTATAGAAAGCATCTGATAAGGTCCCACATAGGAGATTAGTGGGCAAAATTAGGGCACATGGTATTGGGGGTAGAGTGCTGACATGGATAGAGAAGAGGTTGGCAGACAGGAAACAAAGAGTAGGGATTAACGGGTCCCTTTCAGAATGGCAGGCAGTGACTAGTGGATGAAGGGATTCTAAGTAACATTAGCAAATTTGCAGATGACACCAAGCAGGATGGCAGTGTGAACTGTGAGGAGGATGCTATCAGAATGCAGGGTGACTTGGACAGGTTGGGGGAGTGCGCAGGTGCATGGCAGATTAAGTTTAATGCGGATAAATGTGAGGTTATCCACTTTGGTAGCAAAAACAGGAAACATAGAAACATAGAAAAATAGGTGCAGGAGTAGGCCATTTGGCCCTTCGAGCCTTTACCGCCATTCAATATGATCATGGCTGATCATCCAACTCAGTATCCCGTACCTGCCTTCTCTCCATACCCCCTGATCTCTTTAGCCACAAGAGCCACATCCAACTCCCTCTTGAATATAGCCAATGAACTGGCCTCAACGACCTTCTGTGGCAGAGAATTCCAGAGACTCACCACTCTCAGTGTAAAGAATGTTTTCCTCATCTCGGTCCTAAAGGAATTCCCCCTTATCCTTTGACTGTGACCCCTTGTTCTGGACTCCCCCAACATCGTGAACAATCTTCCTGCATCTAGCTTGTCCAACCCCTTAAGAATTTTATAGATTGGTTTCTATAAGATCCCCCCTCAATCTTCTAAATTCCAGTGAGTACAAGCCGAGTCTATCCAGTCTTTCTTCATATGAAAGTCCCGACATCCCAGGAATCAGTCTGTGAACCTTCTCTGAACTCCCTCTATGGCAAGAATATCTTTCCTCAGATTTGGAGACCAAAACTGTACGCAATACTCCAGGTGTGGTCTCACCAAAACCCTGTACAACTGCAGTAGAACCTCCCTGCTCCTATACTGAAATCCTTTTGCTATGAATGCTAACATACCACTTGCTTTCTTCACTACCTGCTGCACCTGCATGCCTACTTTTAATGACGGGTGTACCATGACACCCAGGTCTCGTTGCATCTCCCCTTTTCCTAATCGGCCGCCATTCAGATAATAGTCTACCCTCATGTTTTTGCCACCAAAGTGGATAACCGCACATTTAGCCACATTATACTGCATCTGCCATGCATCTGCCCATTCACTCAGCCTATCCAAATCACCCTGCAGCCTCCTAGCATCCACTTCACACCTAACAATACCCCCCAGCTTGATGTCATCTGCAAATTTGGAGATGTTGCATTAAATTCCCTCGTCCAAATCATTAATGTATATTATAAATAGCTGGGGTCCCAGCACTGAGCCTTGCGGTACCCCACTACTCACTGCCTGCCATTTGGAAAATGACCCGTTTACTCCTACCCTTTGCTTCCTGTCTGCCAGCCAGTTCTCTATCCACATCAATACTGAACCCCCAATACCGTGTGCTTTAAGTTTATATACTAATCTTTTATGTGGTTCCTTGTCGAAAGCCTTCTGAAAGTCCAGATATAACACATCCACTGGTTCTCCCTTATCCACTCTACTAGTTACATCCTCGAAAAATTCTATAAGATTCGTCAGACATGATTTACCTTTTGTAAATCCATGCTGACTTTGTCCAATGATTTCACCACTTTCCAAATGTGCTGCTATCCCATCTTTAATAACTGACTCTAGCAGTTTCCCCACTACGGTTACATTAGCTATCCTCCAATCCTCAGGAGCTACTCCAGAAACTAAGGAGTTTTGAAAAATTATCACTAATGCATCCACTATTTCCGTGGGTACATCCTTGAGCACTCTGGGATGCAGACCATCTGGCCCTGGGGATTTATCGGCCTTTAATCCGTTCAATTTACCCAACACCACTTCCCGGCTAACCTGGATTTCACTCAGTTAGAAACATAGAAACATAGAAAAATAGGTGCAGGAGTAGGCCATTCGGCCCTTCGAGTCTGCACTGCCATTCAATATGATCATGGGTGATCATCCAACTCAGTATCCGGTACCTGCCTTCTCTCCATACCCCCTGATCCCTTTAGCCACAAGAGCCACATCCAACTCCCTCTTGAATATAGCCCATGAACTGGCTTCAACGACCTTCTGTGGCAGAGAATTCCAGAGACTCACCACTCTCTGTGTAAAGAATGTTTTCCTCATTTCGGTCCTAAAGGAATTCCCCCTTATCCTTAGACTGTGACCCCTTGTTCTGGACTCCCCCAACATCGGGAACAATCTTCCTGCATCTAGCTTGTCCAACCCCTTAAGAATTGTAGGTTTCTATAAGATCCCCCCTCAATTCTAAATTCCAGTGAGTACAAGCCGAGTCTATCCAGTCTTTCTTCATATGAAAGTCCCGACATCCCGGTTCCGCCATCTTATTTGACCTCTGGTCCACTGCTATTTCCGGCAGATTATTTATGTCTTCCTTAGTGAAGACAGAACCAAAGTAGTTATTCAATTGGTCTGCCATGTACTTGTTCCCCACGATCAATTCACCTGCTTCTGACTGCAAGGGACCAACATTTGTTCTAACTAGTCTCTTCCTCTTCACATATCTATAAAACCTTTTCCAGTCAGTTTTTATGTTCCCTGCCAGTTTCCTTTCGTAATCTATTTTCTCTTTCCTAATTAAGCCCTTTGTCCTCCTCTGCTAGATTCTGAATTTCTCCCAGTCCTCTGGTAGGCTGCTTTTTTTGGCCAATTTGTATGCCTCATCTTTAGTTTCTGTCCTTTCCCTGATTTCCCTCGTTATCCACGGATGCACCACCTTCCCTGATTTATTCTTTTGCCAAACTGGTATGAACAATTTTTGTACTTCATCTATGCAGTCTTTAAATACCTTCCATTGCACATTCACTGTCAACCCATTAAGACTCATCTGCCAGGCAGATTACTATCTAAATGGCATCAAGTTGGGTAAAGGGGGAGTACAACGGGATCTGGGGGTCCTTGTACATCAGTCTATGAAAGTAAGCATGCAGGTACAGCAGCCAGTGAAGAAAGCGAATGGCATGTTGGCCTTTATAACAAGAGGAATCGAATATAGGAGCAAAGAGGTCCTTCTGCAGTTGTACAGAGCCCTAGTGAGACCACACCTGGAGTATTATGTGCAGTTTTGGTCCCCTAATTTGAGGAAGGACATTCTTGCTATTGAGGGAGTGCAGCGTAGGTTTACATTTAATTCCCAGGATGGCGGGACTGTCATATGCTGAGAGAATGGAACAGCTGGGCTTGTACACTCTGGAATTTAGAACGATGAGAGGATATCTCATTGAAACATATAAGATTGTTAAGGGGTTGGACACGCTAGAGGCAGGAAACATGTTCCCGATGTTGAGGGAGTCCAGAACCAGGGGCCACAGTTTAAGAATAAGGGGTAAGCCATTTAGAACGGAGACGAGGAAACACTTTTTCTCACAGAGAGTGTTGAGTCTGTGGAATTCTCTGCCTCAGAGGGTGGTGGAGGCAGGTTCTCTGGATGCTTTCAAGAGAGAGCTAGATAGGGCTCTTAAAAATAGTGGAGTCAGGGGATATGGGGAGAAGGTAGGAACGGGGTACTGATTGGGGATGATTAGCCATGATCACATTGAATGGCGCTGCTGGATGAAGGGACGAATGGCCTACTCCTGCACCTATTGTCTATTGTCTAAACTTTGCTCCTCTCACCTTAAAGGTTTGCTCCCCAGTATTTGACTTTTCTATCCTGGGAAAAAGGTTGTGACTAACTACAAGATATAACCATATAACCATATAACCATATAACAATTACAGCACGGAAACAGGCCCTGTCGGCCCTTCCAGTCTGAGCCGAACATTTATTTTCCCCTCGTCCCATCTACCTGCACTCAGACCATAACCCTCCATTCCCTTCCCGTCCATATACCTATCCACTTTACTTTTAAATGTTAAAATCGATCCTGTCTCCACCACTTTTCCTGGAAGCTCATTCCACACAGCCACCACTCTCTGAGTAAAGAAGTTCCCCCTCATGTTACCCCTAAACTTCTGTCCCTTAATTCTCATGTCATGCCCTCTTGTTTGAATCTTCCCTACCCTCAATGGGAAAAGCTTATCCACGTCAACTTTGTCTATCCCTTTCATCATTTTAAAGACCTCAATCAAGTCCCCCCTTAATCTTCTGCGCTCTAAAGAATAAAGACCTAACTTGTTCAACCTTTCTCTGTAACTTAGTTGCTGGAACCCATGCAACATTCTAGTAAATCTCCTCTGTACTCTCTCTATTTTGTTGACATCCTTTGTATAATTAGGCGACCAAAATTGTACACCATACTCCAGAATTGGTCTCACCAATGCCTTGTACAATTTTAACATTACTTCCCTACACCTATATTCAATGCTCTGATTTATAAAGGCCAGCACACCAAAAGCTTTCTTTACCACCCTATCTACATGTGATTCCACCTTCAGGGAACTATGCACAGTTATTCCTAGATCCCTCTGTTCCACAGCATTCCTCAATTCCCTACCATTTACCATGTACGTCCTATTTTGATTTGTCCTGCCAAGATGTAGCACCTCACACTTATCAGCATTAAACTCCATCTGCCATCTTTCAGCCCACTCTTCCAAATGGCCCAAATATCTCTGTAGACTTTGAAAATCTACTTCATTATGTCTGAAGAAGGGTCAATGAAAACAATCCAAGTCTGTCCAACCTCTCCCTGTACCTAATACCCCGTAAACCAAACATCATTCTGGTAAACATGCCCTTAGGCCAAGTCATTGAAAGGCACAGCATTTCCTTCCATTGCTACGCAGACGATACACAACTGTACCTCCCCCTGAAGCCCAAAAAACAAACAAATCTGCTTAACCTCACCCGCTGCCTCGAGGATATAAAGTGCTGGATGGCCCAGAACTTCCTCCAACTAAACGAGAGTAAGTCTGAGGTCATCCTTCTCGGCCCCTCGGACTCAATCAAAATGATAGCAGGCAGCCTTGGAAGCCTTACCCCACTACTCAAACCTCACGTCAAATATCTTGGAGTGATATTTGACTCAGCACTGAAGTTTGACAAATAAGTCAAAGCCGTGGTAAAAGCTGGCTTCTTCCAGCTTCGGACGACAGCTAAAATAAAACAATTCCTCCAGTTTAATGACCTCGAAAAGATCATCCACACATTTATCTCATCCCGCCAAGATTACTGCAACAACAAGATTTACACTGGCATCAGCCAATCTTCCCTGCCCCACCTGCAACTGGTCCAAAACGCCGCAGCAAGACTCATGCACGCAGCATGGGCACCCGAAAAAGGGACCACATCACCCCGATCCTGGCCTCTCTCCACTGGCTCCCTGTGCGGTTCCTAATACATTTCAAGACCCTCCTCTTTGTCTACAAAGTCCTCAATGGGCTTGCATCCACCTACATTAAAGGTCTTCTCACCCACTACACCACCTCCAGGTCCCTCAGATCGTCCGACTTGGGGTTGCTGAATGTCCCGCAGTCTAGGCATAAGCTCAGGGGCGACCGCGCCTTTGTGGTCGCAGCTCCTAGACTGTGGAACAGCATCCCCCTCCCCATTAGAACTGCCCCCTCCATCCACTCCTTTAAGTCTAGTCTAAAAACGTATCTGTTCTCCCAAGCCTTTCCTGACGTCCTTTGAGCGAGGGCTATTTGTATATATGTATGTAGCCTGCTTGTGTATACTACTCTTATAACAAATGTTAAGCACTTTGGTCAACGAGAGTTGTTTTTTAAATGTGCTATATAAATAAATGTGACTTGACTTGACTTGACTACACCCTGTCCAACGCCTCCACATCCTTCCTGTAATGGGGCGACCAGAACTGCAAGCGATACTCCAAAATGTGGCTTAACCAAAGCCCTCTGAAGCTGCATCATGACTTCCTGACTCTTGTACTCAATGCCCCGACCAACGAAAGCAAGCCTACCGAACACCTTTTTTACTTTCAGGGACCCAAGATCCCTCTGAGCATCAGTGTTGTTGAGGATCATGCCATTCATTGTGTATTTTCCCCTTACATTTGACCTCCTGATGTGCAACACCTCACACTTGCATGGATTAGACATCATCTGCCTCTTCTTTGCCAATTTCTGTAGCAGATCTGTATCCCACTCTGACAGCCTGCAACCCCAATAATATTTGTGTCATTTGCAAACTTACTAACCAACCTGTGTACGTTTACATCCAAGTCATTTATAAATATCACAAACAGCAGAGATCCCTATGAAACTCAACTGGTCACAGACCACCAGAATGAATTTTGTCAATAGACAGAAAACAATAGGTGCAGGAGTAGGCTATTCAGCCCTTCGAGCCAGCACCGCCATTCAAAGTGATCATGGCTGATCATCCCCACTCAGTACCCCGTTCCTGCCTTCTCCCCATATCCCCTGATGCCGCTATCTTTAAGAGCCCTATCTAGCTCAATGGTCCTTCCACCATCTTCTATCAGTAGCTAGTTCTGAATCCATACGGCCAAGTCACTGTTAAGTGGCGGCGCCTTGTGGCAGCGGCTGGACTGCAGTCCGTCCGTCTTTTCTTTCTTTTTGTCCCGTTAGGTGTATGTTTTTGGTTTAATTTTTTTAGATGTGTATATGTGGGGGTGGGGGGGGAAACTTTTAAAACTTTTAAATCTCTTCCCTGTACGGGGACCTGTACAAGAGGGCCATTCAGCGACCTTTTCCCTGTCGGGTCCCCGTTGTCGTTGGGGCCTAACATCGTGGAGCTGGCGGCCTCCAACCAGAACCAACCTGGGGCTCCAGTCACGGAGCCTGCGGACTCACCATTGCGGAGCTGGCCGGCTTCGCAGCGTGGAGAGCTGTGGTGGCGCGCGGCTGTGACCCGACTTCGGAGCTTCAGAGGCTCCAGCCACAGGCCCTATGGACGGTGACATCGGGAGCTCGCGGGTTCCTGGTGGGAGACCGCTTTTCGGAGCTCCCGCAACGGCAACTTCTCCTGCCTGAATCGCGGGGTTAAAAACGACCCGGAGCGGGGCCTTACATCGCCCGACGAAGTTTTAACGGCCGCGGGACTTGCCATCCCCGCCGGGGGCTTTAACATCGGGAGAAGAATAAAGAACAGGGGAGAGACAAAACTTTGCCTTCCATCACAGTGAGGAGGTGTTTGGAGATTCACTGTGATGGATGTCTGTGTTAATTGTGTTCATTGTGTGTCTTGGCTTTGTTCTTGTTCGTATGACTGCAGAAACAAAATTACGTTTAAACTTATGTATTCCGATTCTGATTCTGACCCCGTGCATCTTAATCTTATGGACAGCCTACCATGGGGGGACCTTCTCAAATGCCAACATCCAACATGCACACATCCATCACCTTCATCACCACCTCAAAAAACTCAATCACTTCCAATTTCTGACCTACTACTCTGGTTCCCACCCCCCTGCCTCTCTTGTTTAAACCCTTCCATGTAGCACCAGCACACCTTTCTGTAAGGATGTTGGAGCCCCTCTAGTTCAGATGCAACCCGTCCCTCTTGTACAGGTCACCTCTGACCCAGAGCAACCCAATGGTCAGAAAATCAGAAACACAGCCCCCTGCACCAACTCCTCAGCCACACATTCATCTGTCCTGACTAGCACGTGGCACCAGGAGTAATCCAGAGAGCACTACCCTTGGGGTTCTGCTTTTGCCTAACTCCCTATGTTCAATGCATAATTACTTCCGGCTGCTCCATCCTCCCCCTTGAGGATGTCTTGCAGCTGCTCTGAGACGCCCTGGACTCTGGCACCAGGGAGGCAGCATGCCATCCTGAAGAAGGCTCATGACCCGAAACGTCACCTATCATTGTTCCCCAGAGATGCTGTTTGACCCGCTGAGTTACTCCAGCATTTTGTGTCAACCATACTGGAGGCTCGCTTGCTGCCACAGAATCTCTGTGCCCCTAACTAATGAATACTGATCTAACTAACACAATGGATCTGTCTGACTTCTCCCTTCCCCACTGTGACAGAGCCAGGCCCTGCACCCCAGGCTGAGCTTCTAACTCCTTGTAACTCAAACCCTGCGATCCAGACAACATCCTTGTGATTTGGGTTGCAGTGACCAGAGCTGCTCAAGCTCTGCCCAACCTATGTTTTATACAACTGCAGCATGGCATCCCGTTTCCTGTACTCAATGCCTCTTTCAATGAAAGCACATAGGCCTTATGCCTTCTTCAGCACTTGGACTCACTATATGGGCACTTCAGGAATCCACGTACTTTCCCCCCATTCTCGCTGTTTAACAACGTTGGCAAATCCTGGCAATTACTGTGTATGCGCTGGCCTCATTTAACTCCCTAAAATATATCACTTCTCACTAGTCTGAACATAGCATATAGAACAGTACAGCACAAGAACAGGCCCTTCGGCTCACATTGTCCGTGCTAAACATGATGCCAAGTTTTATCCGCCTGCACATGATCCACATTCCTCCAATCCTGGCATTCTCATGTACCTATCCAAAAGTCACAAACATCACTATCATATCAGCCTTCACACCACCCATGGCAGCCAGTTCCAGACACTTACCATCCCTTGTGTAAACAAACTTGCCATCTCCTTTAAGTGCTCTCTAGTATTTCATATTATTTCCTGGGAATTTGTTCCATCTGTCTACCCTATCTATGCCTCATAATGGTATGTACCTATCAAGTTCCAGGAAAAAATAATCCAAGTCTGTCCAACCTATAGAAACATATACAATTTTTAAGGGATTGGACAGGCTAGATGCAGGAAAAATGTTCCCAATGTTGGGGGTGCCCAGAACCAGGGGTCACAGTTTAAGAATAAGGGGTAGGCCACTTCAGACTGAGATGAGGAAAAACCTTTTCACACAGAGAGTTGTCAATCTGTGGAATTCTCTGCCACAGAAGGCACTGGAGATCAATTCACTGGATGTTTTCAAGAGAGTTAGATTTAGCTCTTAGGGCTAAAGGAATCAAGGGATATGGGGGAAAAAAAGCAGGAACGGGGTACTGATTTTGGCTGATCAGCCATGATCATATTGGATGGCAGTGCTGGCTCGAAGGGTCGAATGGCCTCCTCCTGCACCTATTTTCTATGTTTCTATGTTTCTAACCGCCGGCTGTAGCAAAGAGCCTCTAATGCAGGCAACATTTTGGGAAACCTCCTCTGCACCCTTTCCAAAGCTCCCACATTCTTCCTGTAATGGGGTGATAAGAACTGCAGGCAATACTCCAAATGCAGCCTATAAAACTGCATCATGGCTCCTTGTCTCTCATACTCAATGCCCCGACCGATGAAGGCAGGCATACCATGCGTATTCTTTACCGCTTTATGTAGCTTAGTTTAGAGATACAGCGGGAAAACAGGCTCTTCATCCCACCGAGCCCGCGTCGACCAGTAATCACCGCAAACACTTGCACTATCCTATACACATTAGGCACAATCTTACATTTATACCAAGACAATAAACCTACAAGCCTCTACGTCTTTGGAGCATGGGTGGAAACCAGAGATCCCGGAGAATCCCCACGCAGGTCACGGGGAGAACGGATAAACTCCATACCGACAGCATCGTAGCCAGGATCGAACCGGGATTTCTGGCGCTGTAAGGCAGCGGCGCTACCGCTGCGCCACTGTGTCACCGTGCTGCCACTGAGCATAATTCCATCTGCCGTTCCTTTGCCCAGTTTCCCAGTTGATCTCACTCAGCCAACATTTCCACTGTCCACTAAACCGCCAATCTGCAAACTTACAAATCATGTCACCTGCATTCTCTTCCAAATCATTAATAAATTATCAAATATGAGACCCAGCACTGATGGTTGCTGCCCACTGCTGATCACATGACTGATGTTTGAGAATCAACCCTCCACTGCCATCTTCTGACTCCTACCATCAAGAAAAACATAATGAATCGGGTGTGGTGGACAAAACTGTAGTTATTAGAAAGCAAGAGGCGTGATGGGTAGGACAGATAAACTCAGGGCAAAGATAGGTAAAAGGACACAAAGTGCTGGAGTAACTCAACTGTCAAGTTGAACCTCTGGAAAACATGGACAGGTGACATTTCTGGTTGGGACACTCAGACAGGCACATGGAACCGAGATAATAGTATAATCATGACAGAAACATGGTTGAGGAAGGTACAGGAGTAGCTGGATGTTCCGTGATACAGATTCATTTTACAATTGTACAAGTCATTGGTGAGACCACAATCGGAGTCTTGGGTGCAGTTCTGGTTGCCCAGTCATAGGAAGGATGTCATTAAGTGTGATCATTAAGCTGGAAAAGGGGCAGAAGGAGACTTTGCAGAAGTATATTTTAGATGTAGAATCCTTGTGAGTAGATTTATGAAACTGCAAAGGTAAAGACCCCCTGATGGGAGATATATACAGGCCTCCAAATAGTAGCCAGAATGTAGGGTGCAAATTACATCAAGAGGTATAAAAGGCTTGTAAGAAAGACACTACAGTGGTCACGGGACATTTGAATATGCAGGTGGACTGGGAAATCAGGTTGGCACTGGATCCGAAGAGAAAGAATTTGCTGACTGCCTACAAGATGGCTTCTCTGGCTCATGGTCGAGCCCACTAGGGAAAAGACAATTCCTGCTTTGGTGGTGTGTGATGAACCACACTTAATTAGGGAGCTTAAGGTGAAAGAACCCGAAGGAGGCGGTGATTGTAATGTGATAGAATTCAACCTGCAGTTTTTATAGGGAGAAGCTGAAATCGGATGTGTCAGTATTACTGCAGATAGACACAAAACACTTGAGTAACTCAGCGGGACAGAGAAGGTGCCGTTTGAGTACAGGTCCAGAGCTATCCATTGCTCATCGAACATTAACCCAATCATTCCTGAGATTGTTCTTGTAAACCTCCTTTGAGCCCTTTCCAATGCCAGTACATCCCTCCTCTGAAGAAAGGTCTCGCCCCGAAACGTCACCTATTCCTTCTCTGAAGAGATGCCGCCTGACCCGCTGAGTTACTCCAGCATTTTATGTCTATCACCCCTCGTCAGATATGGGGCAGAAGCAATCGCTATTACTAAGGGCAAGGTGCTTGGGAAGTTGAAGGTATGAAGTGGATGTCACCTGGACCAAATGGACTTTACCCCAGGCTTCTGACAAAGGGTGGTGTAGAGATTGTGGGGGTGATAGTAACCATTAGAGGCCGGAATGGTTGCAGCCGACTGGAAAATCACAAATGTAACTACTGTTTAACGGAGCGAGGGAAATGAAAAAATTAAACCAACTTCAGTGGTATTAGTCCATTATTAAATGATGACGTTTCGGGTTACTTGGAAGCACGTTATAAAACAGGCAGAAGTCAGACAATAGACAACATACAATAGGTGCACGAGTAGGTCATTCGGCCCTTCGAGCCAGCACCGCCATTCAATGTGATCATGGCTGATCATCCCCAATCAGTACCCCGTTCCTGCCTTCTCCCCATATCCCCTGACTCCGCTATTTTTAAGAGCCCTATCTAGCTCTCTCTAGAAAGCATCCAGAGAACCTGCCTCCACTGCCCTCTGGGGCAGAGAATTCCACAGACTCACCACTCTCTGTGAGAAAAAGAGCTTCCTCGTCTCTGTTCTAAATGGCTTACTCATTATTCTTAAACTGTGGCCCCTGGTTCTGGACCCGCCCAACATCGGGAACATGTTTCCTGCCTCTAGTGTGTCCAAGCCCTTAACAATCTTATATGTTTCAATGAGATCCCCTCCCATCCTTCTAAACTCCAAGGTGTACAAGCCCAGCCGCTCCATTCTCTCAGCATATGACAGTCCCGTGACCCCATGGGAATTAACCTTGTAAACCTACGCTGCACTCCCTCAAGTCAGCATGGCTTGTTAATGGGAGATTTTGTCTGACAAATCTGTTGGAAATGTTTGAGGAAGTAACAAGCGGGATAGACAAAGGCGAGTCGGTGGATATGTAGAAACAAAGATTCTGGTTTATACAAAAGGACAGAGTGCTGGAGTAACTCAGCGGGTCAGGCAGCATCTGTGGAGAACATGGATAGGTGACGGTTAGGGTGGGGACCCTTCTTTAGTAGATGTTGTTTATTTGGATTTTCTGAAGGCCTCTGATAGGTGCCACGCGCGAGCCTGCTATTATTACAGAGCTGATCACCATGAGAGCAGATTACTGCTGCAAAGCGCTGCCCACCGTTATATCGGCGATTGAGTTTTTAGATCATTGATCAACAACAGCCCGCGGATCAGTGTTAGTTTGCGGATCAATGTTACAGTTTGCGGATCAATGTTACAGTTTGCGGATCAGTGTTGCAGATTGCGAATTGCTATGGCAGGTAATTGTTTGACATCAGAGGACGCGGCGCTTGCCTGCCTGCCTGCTTATGTTGGGCGGAGGTCCCGCAGACCCAGCCCCTGGGCAAAGATTATAGAGGAGCAAGATGCGCCACTCAGTGGAAAAGGCGTAGTATCACATGTGTGATTGTCGACGCCATTTTAGCGGACCAGAGATGGCGTCGACTATGGCGTCCACATCATTGGGAAACTAGGCTTCTCCATAATCTTGAGTCTGAAGTAGGGTCTCGACCCGAAACGTCGCCTATCTCCTTCGCTCCTTAGATGCTGCTGCACCCGCTGAGTTTCTCCAGCTTTTTGTGTAATTCTCCATAATCTTTGTCTCTCGATCTCCCGCTGTGTAATCCGCTCCAAAGCTACAGAGCAGTTGCAAGCAAAGATTATAGACGAGCAAGATGCATTAGAAAGTTATTAGATTTATTTGTAATAGATCTTTACTTACCTCTCGATCTCTCTCTCTCCCCTCTCTTCTCGATTTCCCTCTCTCCCTCCCTTCCCTCTGTGTGAGAGTTGGCAGCCCTGCTATGCCTTAGGCCCAAAAGAGGATAGAAATAAATTACATAATGGTCTTTGTAAGAAGATTTTAATAAGCTCTTCTTAAATATATGTCCCACCATATATTTATATGAATGTGTGTTTGTGTGTGCCTGTAATTGTGTGCACAGTGTGTGTTAAAGCAATACAAGGGAAGGTGCACAATGCAATGCAAGGGAAACTACGCAAAGGTGGGGGCTGGGGAGGAAAGATGCGAGGGAAATGGGGGAACAGGAGGAAAAGGGAGGAGGAGAGGGAAGGAGAGAGGGGAGGGAGGGAGATCGAGAGAAGAGAGGGAGATAGAGATCGAGAGAAGAGAGGGGAGAGAGGTATCGAGAGAAGAGGGGGATCGAGAGAAGAGAGGGAGAGAGATCGAGAGAAGAGAGGGGAGAGAGGGATCGAGAGAAGAGAGGGGAGAGAAAGATGGAGAGAAATGTGAGGTTATCCACTTTGGTGGCAAAAATAGGAAAACCGACTACTATCTAAATGGTGGCCGATTAGGAAAAGGGGAGATGCAGCGCGACCTGGGTGTCATGGTACACCAGTCATTGAAAGTAGGCATGCAGGTACATCAGGCAGTGAAGAAAGCCAATGGTATGTTAGCTTTCATAGCAAAAGGATTTGAGTATAGGAGCAGGGAGGTTCTACTTCAGTTGTATAGGGTCTCGGTGAGGCCACACCTGGAGTATTGCGTACAGTTCTGGTCTCCAAATCTGAGGAAGGACATTATTGCCATAGAGGGACTGCAGCGAAGGTTCACCAGACTGATTCCTGGGATGTCAGGACTGTCTTATGAACACAGACTGCATAGACTCGGTTTATACTCTCTAGAATTTAGGAGATTGAGAGGGGATCTTATAGAAACTTACAAGATTCTTAAGGGGTTGGACAGGCTAGATGCAGGAAGATTGTTCCCGATGTTGGGGAGGTCCAGGACAAGGGGTCACAGCTTAAGGATAAGGGGGAAATCCTTTAGGACCGAGATGAGAAGGATTTTTTTCACACAGAGAGTGGTGGGTCTCTGGAACTCTCTGCCACAGCGGGTAGTTGAGGCCAGTTCATTGGCTATATTTAAGAGGGACTTAGATGTGGCCCTTGTGGCTAAGGGGATCAGAGGGTATGGAGAGGAGGCAGGTACGGGATACTGAGTTGGATGATCAGCCATGATCATATTGAATGGCGGTGCAGGCTCGAAGGGCCGAATGGCCTACTCCTGCACCTAATTTCTATGTTTCTGTTTCTATGAAGAGAGGGAGAGCGAGGGATCGAGAGACGAGAGGGGATAAAGAGAGATAGCGAGGAGAGAGGGGAGAGAGGAATCGAGAGGTAAGTAAAGATCTATTACAAATAAATCTAATAACTTTCTAATGCATCTTGCTCCTCTATAATCTTTGCTTGCAACTGCTCTGTAGCTTTGGAGCGGATTACACATGGGGAGGCATTCCGCCAAAATGGCGGCCGTGACGGTCCGTTACGGACTACACACCAGTCCATTGGGTTTCCGAGGAGCGGCCTATCTTGCTCCTCTATAAGGGTACACACAAGGCTGGAGGAACTCAGCGGGTGCAGCAGCATCTAGGGAGCGAAGGAGATAGGCGACGTTTCGGGTCGAGACCCTTCTTCAGACCTAAGACTTTGTTTGCTCCTCTATAATCTTTGCTCCTGGGTGTGGAGAAGCCACGTCACCGACTGCGGCATCCCTTCCCGGGCGGAGCGAGGACTGTGGCGGCGCTGCAGAAGCGTGAGCCTAGGCGGAGCGGCCTCCGCGACCGCGCCGAGCCCGAGGAGTTGGAGCCGGAGTTGGAACCATGTCTCCGGGCAGCCCCGCCGCTGTGTCTTCTCTTTACCGTCATCTCCCGCATAGCCGGTAAGTGACGGAGCGCGAGTCGGCGGGGCAAGGGCAGACACTGGACATCGGGCTCCGGACACCGGGCACCTGCGCTGTCCCATTGGGTGGTCAAAATGGTGTTTGGCATAGAAGTATAGACGTTGGGAGGTCATGTTGCACTTGTATAAGACATTGGTGAGACTGCATTCACAGTATTGTGTTCAGTTCTGCGCACCATGTTATAGGAAATATGTTGTCAAGCTGGAAAGGGTACAGAGAAGATTTATGAGGTTATTAGAAACATAGAAAATAGGTGCAGGTGTAGGCCATGCGGCCCTTCCAGCCACATCACTGTGATCATGGCTGATCATCCTAAATAGTACCCCGTTCCTGCTTTTTCCCATATCCCTTGATCCCGTTAGCCTGAAGGGCTAAATCTAACTCTCTCTTGAAAACCTCCAGTGAATTGGCCTCCACTGCCTTCTGTGGCAGAGAATTCCACAGATTCACAACTCTCTGGGTGAAAAGGTTTGTCCTCAGTCCTAAACGCCTACCCCCTTATTCTTAAACTGCCACCTGGTTTTGGACTCCCCCGAACATCGGGAACATATTTCCTGCATTCTTGCCTGTTCCAATCCTAAATTCCAGTGAATACAAGCCCAGTCGACCCATTCTTTCCTCATTTATCAGACCCGCCATCCCGGGAATTAACCTGGTGAATCGACGCTGAACTCCCTCAAATGCAAGAATGTCCTTCCTCAAATTAGGAGACCAAAACCGCACACAATTCTCCAAGTTTAGTCTCACCAGTGCTCTGCACAACTGCAGTAGGGCACCCTTGCTCCTATACTCAAATCCTCTAGCAATAAAGGCCAACATCCCATTAGCTTTCTTCATTGCCTGATCGACCTGCATACTTACTTTCACTGACTGACATACAAGGACACACAGATATCGTTGAACTTCCCCATTTCCTCATCTGACACCATTCATATTTTCTGGTCCCGACCAGAAACGTCACCCATTCCTTCTCTCCAGAGATGCTGCCTGTCCCGCTGAGTTACTCCAGCATTGTGTGTCTGCCTACCAATCAGATAATAATCTGCCTTCCTGTTCTTGCCACCAAAGTGGGTAACCTTACATTTATCCACATTATACTGCGTCTGCCATGCATCTTCCCACTCACCCAAGCTATCCAAGTCACCCTGCAGCCTCTTAGCATCCTCCTCGCAGCTCACTCTGCCACCCAGCTTTGTGTCATCCGCAAACTTGGAGATGTTACATTTAATTCCATCGTCTAAATCGTTAATATATATTGTAAATAATCGCGGTCCCGTATTGCCAGGATTCGAGGGTATCGGTGATAGGGAGAGGTTGAGTAGGGACTCAACTCTGCAATTTCTGTGGTCTTGGATGGAGCTGGTCTCAAACCAGGATGTGATGCATCCCGATAAGATGCTTTCTACGGCTCATCTGATAAAATCAGTGAGGGTTGTTGGAGACATGCTGAAATTCCTAAGCCTTCTAAGTAGAAGCGTTGGTGTGCCTCCATGGCGATAAAACTCAGCGGATTGGCCTGGACTCCGGGTCGACCGGATAAGTGGGCGGGCGTGGTCAGGGGGCCGTGTGTGGTCAGGGGCCGTGTGTGGACAGGGGCCCGTGTGTGGACAGGGGCCCGTGTGGGGACAGGGGCCGGTGCGTGGTCAGGGGCCGTGTGTGGACAGGAGCCCGTGTGTGGACAGGGGCCCGTGTGTGGACAGGGGCCCCTGTGTGGACAGGGGCCCCTGTGTGGACAGGGCCCGTGTGTGGATAGGGGCCCGTGTGTGATCAGGGGCCCGTGTGTGGACAGGGGACCTTGTGTGGGGTCAGGGGCCCGTGTTGGAAAGTGGAACTGGCAGGAGTATCGGGGATAGAAACTCACATTGGATGCTTGAACATTTGTTTGTGCCCTATCAACAATTGGGTTTTGATGATTCCAGGGAAGGGAGGTTGGTGTGCGTGATGGTCTGGGCTGTGTCCACAACTCCCTGCAGTTTCTTGTGGGTTTGGGATGTATTTGTTGGGGACGTGCTGAACTTCCTAAGCCTGTGGATCTACCTGCCTGTTCCCATTCTCCAGTGTTACTTTATTTTGAAATCAAACTTACTCATGTTCAGAGCCTTAACTTACAGACCATCCTTATTCCTGTCCCTAATGACCTCGAGAGATAGAGAGTCAAGGGGTAGAAGTTAGAGGAGTGGACATCACTAAGGAGAAGGTGCTTGGGAAGCTGAAAGATCTGAAGGTGGATGTCAGCCGGACCAGATGGACTGAACCCCAGGGTTCTGAAAGAGGTGGCTTTAGAGATTGTGGAGGCATTACTTGTGATCTTTCAAGAATCACTAGTGGGTAGTTCCAGACGATTGGAAAGCTGCAAATATTACTCTCCTGTTCAAGAAGGGAATGAAGCAGGAGAACCCGGTTAGCCTGACTTTCGTAATTGGCAATGTCCTACGAGCATGCAACTCTATGCGATTAGCGCGACCTAACGTGGTCGCTTGAGCCGTCCGGCGTCGCGGGGCCGGTCCCACTTCGATCGCCGGAGCCGTGCGGAATTGTGCGGAGTTCGTCCCGACATCGCGCGGGGCTCCGAAAAACTGACTATGTTCAGAAATTCCGCGCGGCAAAGGCTTGTCGGCTCGCAGTCGCATCGACGCATTATGTGTGTGGCTCCATGGGCCTCTGTGTGTGTGTGCGCCTTTGTGCCCCTCTCTGTGTGTCCTACAAGCATGCAACTCTATGCGATGAACGCGATCAAACTAGAAGCGGGGGCCGCGCGGAGGTCGGGTGGTCCCCTGTAGGGCCGTTCCCACCAGCATGCGCCTGCATGCGGCAAGCGCGACCAAACCGGCAGCAGGGGCCGCGCGGAGGTCGGGTGAGTGGCCCAACGCGGCGCAAAGTGAGGCGAACTTGGAGCGAACTCTAAGGTAAGTTCGCCAGGACAGAGAGGGACACACAGAGAGGGGCACAGAGGCACACACACACACAGAGGGCCATGGAGCCACACACATAGAGGGTCAAGGAGGCACCTACAGATAGGTTCACGGAGGCACGATGTCGGGGCGGTGTGTAATGCGTCGAGGCGACTGCGAGCCGACAAGCCGTTGCCGCGCGGAATTTTTGAACATAGTTTTTCGCTCCCCCAGTCGCCCACACTCCCCATGCCCCCTCCCCGCCCCCCCCCCCGGCCACACTACCCTCCCCCTGGGTGACTCATCCCTCTCCCCTCTCCCCCCACCCCCATGCCGCCTCTCCCTCACCCTTCTACTCCCCCTCCCCCCCTCCCCCCCTCCCTCCCTCCCCCCTCCCTCCCCCTCCCTCTGCCCCCTCCCTCCCCGCGGAATGTGATCGCGGCGCACTTATGTTGCAGACATTCTCCGGGAACCGGAACGCAGACGACGAGGTCCGGCACGACCTGTGGCGCCCGGTGTTGGCGCGATTCGTCCGCTTCGTGGCCATCAGTTGGCGGCCGCGGCGCTACGTCGGCCTCAGGGTGGAGGTGTATGGCTGCCCCTACGGCAAGTGGAGGGGGGGGGGGTGGAGGGCGGAATGGAGGGGGTGCGGGTGGGGGTGGAGGGGGCGGAGTGGAGGGGTGCGGGTGGGGGTGGAGGGGCCGAGTGGATACAGCAAAGAGTTCAGGCAGAGATTAGGGTTTTCCACTCAGAGGGTTGGTACCGGGGTTGGCTCAGTGTTTGAAGTAGGTGGTGTTTCTGGAGAAGACGCACCAGGTGATGGGAGACGTGGCCAATAACTTATCATTGATCCCATTTCCTATTTGCCTCTGATTTCTCTTTACTCCCCGCCGTCGGCTCGCTTTTGCCGGACGATTCTCCAGCGCCGCTTACCTTTCTTTCCCCGCCCACAGCTTGTCCTTCAGCAGCGTTTCATTTTTTCTTTGGCAGTTTTCCTCTCCTCCTGCTCCAGTGATGAAACAACCAGATGCAGACGCTGGTTTACACCGAAGATGGACTGAAGTCTGAAGAAATAGTCTCGATCCGAAATGTCACCCATGTTGTGCATCGTCCCCTTTGATCTGTGTTTTCTCACCTTACCCTTCCACATCTCTAGTCTCCCTCTCCCCTTACTCTCAGTCTAAAGAAGGTTCTAGACCAATTACTCCAGCACTCTGAGTCCCTTTAGCTGGCGTTGTTTTCGCCTCTACTTCTCCCACCCTTTTCTCCTCTGTCTTTGTTTCTTGTTCCAATGGCAGTATGTTTTTATTTTCCCCATTTCCGTCTTGCCTTATGATGCTGCATTATTTTTCATTTTCTTCTTTTTTCCCCGGGTAGTTGTTTCCTTTATCCCCCTGCTGCCCCTTCCATTTCCCCACTGACGGTCCTTTCATCGTTCATGTTGCTGTTGCTTTTAACGTTGAGAATGTGTGTGTGTTGTGCAGATTCAGACATGGTCTCTTTCGACGGGAACAGTTCTCTGAGCTACCAGTTCCAAGAGTGGAATACACGAACACTCTTTGACTCGATCTCCTTCAACTTCAAGACATGGGCTGAGGAGGGACTGCTCATGCACAGTGAGGGCGAGCAAGGCGACCACATCACCGTGGAGTTGGTGCAAGCACGGCTGCTCTTTCACGTTAACCTAGGTATTTATTTGCTATAACCACCGTCCCAATCACCGCCGTACCTAAAGCACCGTACCTAAAGCGCGGCCACAACTGTCTACTGTAAACGCACATTGTGTTCAGTTCTGGGCACCATAGGAAAGATGTTGTCAAGCTGGGAACGGTACAGATAAGATTTACGAGGATGTTGCCAGGACTGTGGAATTCTCTGTCTCAGAGGGCGGTGGAGGCAGGTTCTCTGGATGGTTTCAAGAGAGAGCTAGATATGACTCTTAAAAATAGCGGAGTCAGGGGGTATGGCGAGAAGGCAGGAACGGGGTACTGATTGGGGATGATCAGCCGTGATCACATTGAATGGCGGTGCTGGCTCGAAGGGCCGAATGGCCTACTCCTGCACCTATTGTCTATTGACTAGAAGGTGTGAGGTACAGGGAGGTTGAGTGGGCTGTGTCTCTATTCCGTGGAGCGCAGGAGGATGAGGGGTCATCTTATGGAGGTGTACAAGATCATGAGAGGAATAGATCGGGTAGATGCACAGAGTCTCTTGCCCAGAGTAGGGGAACTGACCAGAGATAAAGGTTTAAGGTGAAGGGCAAAAGATTTAATAGGAATTTGAGGGGTAACTGTTGCTATGAAAGCTAACATACCATTCGCTTTCTTCACTGCCTGCTGTACCTGCATGCCTACTTTCAATGACTGGTGTACCATGACACCCAGGTCGCGCTGCATCTCCCCTTTTCCTAATCGGCCACCATTTAGATAATAGTTTGCTTCCCTGATTTTGCCACCAAAGTGGATAACCTCACATTTATCCACATTATACTGCATCTGCCAAACATTTGCCCACTCACGCAGCCTATCCAAGTCACCTTGCAGTCTCCTAGCATCCTCCTCACAGCTAACACTGTCCCCCAGCTTAGTGTCATCCGCAAACTTGGAGATATTGCCTTCAATTCCCTCATCCAGATCATTAATGTATATTATAAATAGCTGGGGTCCCAGCACTGAGCCTTGCGGAACCCCACTAGTCACTGCCTGCCATTGTGAAAAGGACCCGTTTACTCCTACTCTTTGCTTCCTGTTTGCCAGTCAGTTCTCTATCCACATCAATACTGAACCTCCAATGCCGTGTGCTTTAAGTTTGTATACTAATCTCTTATGTGGGACCTTGTCGAAAGCCTTCTGAAAGTCCAGATACACCACATCCACTGGTTCTCCCCTATCCACGCTACTAGTTACATCCTCGAAAAAATTCCACATGATTTACCTTTGGTAAATCCATGCTGACTTTGTCCAATGCTGTTTCCATGCTGTATCTCTCTATCACTATCCGAGCGCGCTGCTCACTGCAAGTCCATGGTAGCACCAGGAACACTGCGCGTCACAGACCCCCCATCCCCGGCCGCACACGTTAGTTTAAAAGTAGTTTATTGTCACGTGTACCGAGGTTCAGTGAAAGGTTTTTTGTTGCGTGCTGTCCAGTCAGCGGAAAGACTGTACATGATTACAATGGAGCGGTTACAGTGTAGATATACAGGATAAAGGGCGCAGCGTGTTGTGTGTGTAACGCGGGCTCTGTGTACAGGTAGCAGCGTGGTGCACAAGGTGAGGGGCGACACCACGGTCACCATGGGCAACCTGCTGGATGACCAACACTGGCACATGGTTCACATCGAGCGCTACGGGCAGCACGTTAACCTCACGCTGGACGGGCACACCGAGCGCTTCCACACCAACGGTGACTTTGATTACCTGGACCTCCATTCAGCGGTGAGTCGTGGGAAATCATCTTGTCTGAACGACCCCTTGCTCAGCAAAGATTCAACCTGTTTCAAAACTGAAGTTCACGATTGTGTCAGTTTTGTGGTCTCCCCCTCGTCTGATGCAGCCCCGGTGTGTGCGTGGAAGATACAAAATCCCACGTTTATAAATAGCGCCGCGGATTCCAGGAACTCAATCAGAATGAACATATAGAACAGTTTTTGGTTGATGTTTTAAGCCCGGGTCTGGCGGTGTGAAAGCCTGTGGCGAGGGGGCAGAGACTGGGTGAATAATTCCGGGTGAAAAACTTTCATTCCACGCGCAGACTGGAGAAGTTGAAGCAATAGGACGGATTCAAAAATATAACTGGTATCGCGAGAGCTGGTGGGGGGGAGGGGGGGTTAAGGGGAGGGTGAGGGGAGGAAGGGGGGAAGGAGAGGGGTGGGAGCAGGGAGGAAAGGGGTGCAGGGGGGAGAATTCGATTATGTTCATGGAGAGGGGGTGGGGAGTAGGACGGAGTGCTCCTACAAAGAGCTGGCACAGACGACACACAGCTGGGTGGCAGTGTGAACTGTGAGGAGGATGCTATGAGAATGCAAGGTGACTTGGACAGGTTGGAGGGGGAGGGGGTAGGGGGGGCAGATGCATGGCAGATGAAGTTTAATGCGGATAAATGTGAGGTTATGCACTTTGGTAGCAAAAACAGGAAGGCAGATTACTATCTAAATGGCGTCAAGTTGTGAAAAGAGGAAGTACAACGGGATCTGGGGGTCCTTGTACATTAGTCTAAGAAAGTAAGCATGCAGGCACAGCAGGCAGCGGGGTAGGGGGGGATGGGGGGGTGGGGGTCCGGCCGTGCGGCGGGGTGGGGGAGGGGTAGGGGGGGAGGGGGGAGGGGGGTGGGGTGCGGCCGTGCGGGGTGGGGGGGTGGCCCAGGGTGCGTTGCTCCAGCTCCCCGGGGCTTTGGGCCGGATGTGTGGGGGGGAGGCGGGGGGGAGGGGGCTTGGGGGGAAGGGGCTGGTGGGGGGAGGGGGCTGGGGGGGAGGGAGCTGGGGGGAGAGAGCTGGGGGGGAGGAGGCTGGGTGGGAGGGGTTGGCGGGGGTGAGGGGGCTGGGGGGAGGGAGCTGGAGGGGGAGGGGGCTGGCGGGCGTGAGGGGGCTGGGGAGGGAGCGGGCGGGTGGAGCGGGCTGGGGGGGGGAGGGAGCGGGCGGGGGGAGGGGGATGGGGGGGAGGGGCTGGCGGGGGTGAGGGAGCGGGCGGGGGGAGGGGGCTGGGGGGAGGGAGCGGGCGGGGGGAGGGGGCTGGCGGGGGGAGGGGGCTGGGGGGGAGGGAGCTGGTGGGGGAGGGGGCTGGGGGGGGAGGGGGCTGGGCTCCCTCAATTCAGCATGGCTTGTTAATGGGAGATTTTGTCTGACAAATCTGTTGGAAATGTTTGAGGAAGTAACAAGCGGGATAGACAAAGGCGAGTCGGTGGATATGTAGAAACAAAGATTCTGGTTTATGCAAAAGGACAGAGTGCTGGAGTAACTCAGCGGGTCAGGCAGCATCTGTGGAGAACATGGATAGGTGACGTTTAGGGTGGGGACCCTTCTTTAGTAGATGTTGTTTATTTGGATTTTCTGAAGGCCTCTGATAGGTGCCACGCGCGAGCCTGCTATTATTACAGAGCTGATCACCATGAGAGCAGATTACTGCTGCAAAGCGCTGCCCACCGTTATATCGGCGATTGAGTTTTTAGATCATTGATCAACAACAGCCCGCGGATCAGTGTTAGTTTGCGGATCAATGTTACAGTTTGCGGATCAATGTTACAGTTTGCGGATCAGTGTTGCAGATTGCGGATCGCTATGGCAGGTAATTGTTTGACATCAGAGGACGCGGCGCCTGCCTGCCTGCCTGCTTGTGTTGGGCGGAGGTCCCGCAGACCCAGCCCCTGGGCGTGGAGAAGCCACGTCACCGACTGCGGCATCCCTTCCCGGGCGGAGCGAGGACTGCGGCAGCGCTGCAGAAGCGTGAGCCGAGGCGGAGCGCCCTCCGCGACCGCGCCGAGCCCGAGTAGCTGGAGCTGGAGCCATGTCTCCGGGCAGCCCCCGCCGCGCTGTGTCTTCTCTTTACCGTCATCTCCCGCATAGCCGGTAAGTGACGGAGCGCGAGTCGGCGGGGCAAGGGCAGACACTGGACACCGGGCTCCGGACACCGGACACCGGGCACCTGCGCTGTCCCATTCTCGCTGCAGCGGCCGGTTCGGTGCCTGGTTGCCGGTGCTGAGTCCCGCCGGCGAAACCCGGGGGCGGTGCCGGTAACTGTGCCGACAATCTGCGGCAGTTTCACCCGCTCCGCGGGGCCTGTCTCCCCAGTCGTGCCCTCATGCGGGGTCTCGAGAAGGGCAGGGCTGGAAGCTCCTTGCGGGTGACCCTGCGGCTGATGCCCGCACCGCCTCGCTGCGGATATTCGGCCCTGCCCTTCCATCCCATCCATGCAGCTCATTCGGGCGGTGGGATGCTCTGCCTCAATTCGCCCCTCCCCGACCCACGGGCCCTGGGTGAGGAGGCTCTTCCTCACGTCCCCCAGACCCACATCTTCCCCCTTAATGCCCCGGGTTATTGGTCCCATCCCTGCCACTCATATATAAGACGTTGGCGAGGCCGCAGTTAGAGTATTGTGTTCACCATGTTGTAGGAAAGATGTTGTCAAGCTGGAAATGGAGTAGATGAGATTTACAAAGATGTTGCCAGGACCAGAGGGTCTGAGTTACAGGGAAAGATCGAGTGGGCTGGGGCCCTATTCCTTTGAGCGCAGGAGGATGAGGGGTGATCTTATAGAAGTGGATAAAATCATGAGAGGAATAGATATATAGATGCATAGAGTCTCCTGCCCAGAGTATGGGGGTCGAGAACCAGAGGGCATAGGTTTAAGGTGAAGGGGGACAGATCTTAGAGGAATCTGAGGGGTAACTTGTTCACACAAATGATAATAGACAATAGACAATAGGTGCCGGAGTAGGCCATTCGGCCCTTCGAGCCATGATCTTTGCTGATCATCCACAATCAGTACCCCGTTCTTGCCTTCTCCCCATATCCCCTGACTCCGCTATCTTTAAGAGCCCTATCTAGTTCTCTCTTGAAAGTATCCAGAAAACCAGCCTCCACCGCCCTCTGAGGCAGAGAATTCCACAGACTCACAACTCTCTGTGTGAAAAAGTGTTTCCTCACCTCCGTTCTAAATGGCTAATGATGGTGGGTGTATGGAAATAAATGCCGGAGGTAGTTGAGGCAACTTGAGAGACAGAGTGGGACCCCTCAGGAATCAAAGTAGACAACTGTGTGGACTGATGGGGTACTGATTGGGGATGATCAGCCATGATCACATTCAATGGCGCTGCTGGCTCTAAGGGCCGAATGGCCTACTCCTGCACCTATTGTGTATTGGGGCCACAGGAGGTGGGCAAGGTCCTCAATGCATATTTCTCCTCTGTATTTACCGAGGAGAAAGACAGGAGAACGGAGGAACTTGGGACAGTCAATGGGAGCAGTCTGTGTTGTGGTCGAAGATAGAAACATAGAAACATAGAAAATAGGTGCAGGACTAGGCCATTCGGCCCTTCGATCCTGCACCACCATTCAATGTGATCATGGCTGATCATCCAACTCAGTATCCTGTACCTGCCTTCTCTCCATACCCCCTGATCCCTTTAGCCACAAGTGCCACATCTAACGCCCTCTTAAATATAGCCAATGAACTGGCCTCAACTACCTTCTGTGGCAGAGAATTCCAGAGACTCACCACTCTCTGTGTAAAGAATGTTTTCCTCATTTCGGTCCTAAAGGAATTCCCCCTTATCCTTAGACTGTGACCCCTTGTTCTGGACTCCCCCAACATTGGGAACAATCTTCCAGCATCTAGCTTGTCCAACCCCTTAAGAATTTTGTAAGTTTATATAAGATCCCCCCTCAATCTTCTAAATTCCAGCGAGTACAAGCCGAGTCTATCCAATCTTTCCTCATATGAAAGTCCTGACATCCCAGGAATCAGTCTGTTATCAAGATACTATGGCATTGAAGGTACTATCGTGTATGTAGGTAAACAAATTTCCAGAGCCTGGTCAGGTATATCCAAGGACATTGTGGGAAACTAGAGAGGAAATTGCGGGAGTCCTTATTGAAATTTATCAGTCATATTTAAACACAGGAGAGGTGCCGGAAGACCGGAGGGTAGGAAATTTTGTGCCTCTATTCAAGAAGGGCTGCAGGGAAAATGCTGGGAACTATAGCCCGGTGAGCTTAACATCTGTTGTTGGAAAGTTACTAGAGAGTATTCTGAGGGACTGGATATACAGGCATTTAGACGTACAAGGGCTGATTTAGGGGTAGTCAGCATGGTTTTGTACCTGGGCACTCGGCTCTCCGAGTTTTTTGAAGACCTGACCAAAAAGGTCGATGAAGGCAGAGCTGTAAGATGTTGTTTTTTTTACTTCAGCAAAGGTTCCACATGGTAGACAGCTCTGGAAGATTGTATCACATGGGATCCAGGAGAGATAGCTGAATGGTTAGAATGTTGGCTTCATGGAAGGAAGCAGATGTGATGGTGGAAGGTTGCTTCTCGGACTAGAGGCCTGTGACGAGTGGTGTGCCTCGGTGTTCGGTGAATGATAGCGCTCTGGGCAGCAGAGGGATCTTGGAGTGCAGGTGCATGGTTCCTTGAAGGTGGAGTTGCAGGTAGATTGGGTGGTCAAAATGGTGTTTGGCATAGAAGTATAGACGTTGGGAGGTCATGTTGCACTTGTATAAGACATTGGTGAGACTGCATTCACAGTGTTGTGTTCAGTTCTGCGCACCATGTTATAGGAAATATGTTGTCAAGCTGGAAAGGGTACAGAGAAGATTTATGAGGATATTAGAAACATAGAAAATAGGTGCAGGTGTAAGCCATGCGGCCCTTCCAGCCACATCACTGTGATCATGGCTGATCATCCTAAATAGTACCCCGTTCCTGCTTTTTCCCATATCCCTTGATTCCGTTAGCCTGAAGGGCTAAATCTAACTCTCTCTTGAAAACCTCCAGTGAATTGGCCTCCACTGCCTTCTGTGGCAGAGAATTCCACAGATTCACAACTCTCCGGGTGAAAAGGTTTGTCCTCAGTCCTAAACGCCTACCCCCTTATTCTTAAACTGACCCCTGGTTTTGGACTCCCCCAACATCGGGAACATATTTCCTGCATTCTTGCCTGTTCCAATCCTTCTAAATTCCAGTGAATACAAGCCCAGTCGACCCATTCTTTCCTCATTTATCAGACCCGCCATCCCGGGAATTAACCTGGTGAATCGACGCTGAACTCCCTCAAATGCAAGAATGTCCTTCCTCAAATTAGGAGACCAAAACCGCACACAATTCTCCAAGTTTAGTCTCACCAGTGCTCTGCACAACTGCAGTAGGGCACCCTTGCTCCTATACTCAAATCCTCTAGCAATAAAGGCCAACATACCATTAGCTTTCATAGAAACATAGAAACTTAGAAATTAGGTGCAGGAGTGGGCCATTCGGCCCTTCGAGCCTGCACCGCCATTCAATATGATCATGGCTGATCATCCAACTCAGTATCCTGTACCTGCCTTCTCTCCATACCCTCTGATCCCCCTAGCCACAAGGGCCACATCTAACTCCCTCTTAAATATAGCCAATGAACTGGCCTCAACTACCCTCTGTGGCAGAGAGTTCCAGAGACCCACCACTCTCTGTGTGAAAAAAATCCTTCTCATCTCGGTCCTAAAGAATTTCCCCCTTATCCTTAAGCAGTGACCCCTTGTCCTGGACCTCCCCAACATCGGGAACAATCTTCCTGCATCTAGCCTGTCCAACCCCTTAAGAATCTTGTAAGTTTCTTCATTGTCTGCTCGACCTGCATACTTACTTTCACTGACTGACATACAAGGACACACAGATATCGTTGAACTTCCCCATTTCCTCATCTGACACCATTCATATTTTCTGGTCTCGACCAGAAACGTCACCCATTCCTTCTCTCCAGAGATGCTGCCTGTCCCGCTGAGTTACTCCAGCATTGTGTGTCTGCCTGCCATTCAGATAATAATCTGCCTTCCTGTTCTTGCCACCAAAGTGGGTAACCTTACATTTATCCACATTATACTGCGTCTGCCATGCATCTTCCCACTCACCCAAGCTATCCAAGTCACCCTGCAGCCTCTTAGCATCCTCCTCGCAGCTCACTCTGCCACCCAGCTTTGTGTCATCCGCAAACTTGGAGATGTTACATTTAATTCCATCGTCTAAATTGTTAATATATATTGTAAATAATCGCGGTCCCGTATTGCCAGGATTCGAGGGTATCGGTGATAGGGAGAGGTTGAGTAGGGACTCAACTCTGCAATTTCTGTGGTCTTGGATGGAGCTGGTCTCAAACCAGGATGTGATGCATCCCGATAAGATGCTTTCTACGGCTCATCTGATAAAATCAGTGAGGGTTGTTGGAGACATGCTGAAATTCCTAAGCCTTCTAAGCAGAGGCGTTGGTGTGCCCCCATGGCGCTAAAACTCAGCGGATTGGCCTGGACTCTGGGTCGACCGGATAAGTGGGCGTGCGTGGTCAGGGGGCGGGCGTGGTCAGGGGCCCGTGTGTGGTCAGGGGCCGTGTATGGTCAGGGGCCCGTGTGTGGTCAGGGGCCGCGTATGGTCAGGGGCCGTGTGGGGTCAGGGGCCGAGTGGGGTCAGGGGCCGTGTGTGGACAGGGGGCTGCGTGGTCAGGGGCCCGTGTGTGGTCAGGGGGCCGTGTGTGGACAGGGGCCCGTGTGTGGTCAGGCGGCCGTGTGTGGACAGGGGCCCGTGTGTGGTCAGGGGGCTGTGTGGACAGGGGACCGTGTGTGGTCAGGGGGCTGTGTGGACAGGGGACCGTGTGTGGTCAGGGCCCCGTGTGTGGACAGGGGCCGTGTAGGGTCAGGGGCCGAGTGGGGTCAGGGGCCGTGTGTGGACAGGGGGCTGCGTGGTCAGGGGCCCGTGTGTGGTCAGGGGGCCGTGTGTGGACAGGGGCCCGTGTGTGGGGACAGGGGCCTGTGTTGGAAAGTGGGACTGGCAGGAGTATCGGGGATAGAAACTCTCATTGGATGCTTGAACATTTGTTTGTGCCCTATCAACAATTGGGTTTTGATGATTCCAGGGAAGGGAGGTTGGTGTGCGTGATGGTCTGGGCTGTGTCCACAACTCCCTTCAGTTTCTTGTGGGTTTGGATGTCAGCCGGACCAGATGGACTGAACCCCAGGGTTCTGAAAGAGGTGGATTTAGAGATTGTGGAGGCATCAATTGTGATCTTTCAAGAATCACTAGTGGGTGGTTCCAGACGATTGGAAAGCTGCAAATATTACTCTCCTGTTCAAGAAGGGAATGAAGCAGAAGAACCCGGTTAGCCTGACTTTCGTAATTGGTAAGAGTCCATTACAACGGATGAGGTTTCTGAGTACTTAGAAGCACACAATAAAATAGGCTGCAGTCGGCACTTTGTGAAAGGGAGATCCTGCCTCACAAACCTGTTAGAATTCTTTGAGGAAGTAAATAGCAGGACAGATAAAGGAGTCAGTGGATGTTCTTTACCTAGATTTTCAGAAAGCCTTTGATATGGTGCTGTATGTGAGGCTGCTAAAGAAGATGAGAGCCCACGGTATCAGAGGAAAAAATACTAGCATGGACAGTAGGGTTGGCTGGATGACAGAAGACAAAGAGTGACAATAAAGGGGTCTTTTTCTGGTTGGCTGCCAGTGACTAGCGGAGTTCTGCAGGGGTCGGTGCTGGGGCCGCAACTCGTCATCTTGTACATAAATGATTTGGACGAGGGAATTGAAGGTTGTGTGGCCAAGTTTGCAGATGATAAGAAGATAGGTGGAGGAGCAGGTATTGTAGAGAGAGCAAGGAATCTGCAGAAGGACGTGGACAGATTTGGAGAGTGGGCTGAGAAATGGCTGACGGAATATAGTGCAGTTAAGTGTGGAGTCATGCATTTTGGTCGTAGGAATAAAGGCCGGGACTATATTTTCTAAATGGGGAGAGAAACTAGAAATCGGAGGTGCAAAGTGACTTGGGAGCGCTGGTGCAGGATTCCCAAAAAGTTAATCTGCAAGTCGAATCGGTAGTGAGGAAGGTAAATGCAATGCTATCATTTCTTTCGAGAGGGCTAGAATACAAAAACAGGGATGAGTTGTTGAGGCTCTATAATGCGCTGGTCAGGTCGCATTTGGAATATTATGTTTAAGAAGGAACTGCTGATGCTGGAAAAACGAAGGTAGACAAAAATGCTGGAGAAACTCAGCGGGTGCGGCAGCATCTATGGAGCGAAGGAGATTGGCAACGTTTCTGGTCGAAACTCTGTCTCCAGCACACCCCTACTGACACTGACGGGTGGGGGTGTGTATGGATGCGTGGGGTGGGTGGGGGTGTGGAAGGCACAGACAGTGGGGGAGGTGGGGGGTGGTGAGCAGTCATTGACGGGCCTGTCCCACAGGGAGCTGTAAGCAGAGCCCAGGATTGTGGGGCGGCGCTGGTAGTGTGGGTCATGAACGTGTGGGTGGGGGTGGGTGACGGGGAGGGGGTGATGAGCGGCCACGTGGCACTGTCTGTGTGGGGGTGGGGGTGGGGATGGGGATGGGGGTGGGGGAGATGAGATGTGGGGGTGGAACGGTCATTGACGGGCCTGTCCGCAGGGAGCCTGCACCCAGAGAGTTTATTCCCGGGGAGTCTGACCGCCTCCAGGTGTAACCAGAGCCTGGCCACGCCGCAGTACTCCAGCGCCTTCACCGCCTCCTCGTACTACTCCATCTCCTACTCGCCTGGATACGGCCGTCTGCACGGTGAGAGCCCGCATGGGAGAGGGGCGTTCAAGGGGGAGTGTGGGGGGGGGGGGGGGGGGGGACCGGGGCAGGGGGAGTGGGGAGGGTTGGGTGCGGTTCGGCCTGCACTGTCCCTTCCTGTGTTTTAGGGAGAGGGGGAGATGGGGAGGGGGGGGGGGGGGAGGGGCGAACTTGTTCCGGAGCACTGACCCTTCCTGTGTTTTAGGGAGAGGGGGAGATGGGGAGGGGGGGTGAGGCGAACTTGTTCCGGAGCACTGACCCTTCCTGTGTTTCAGGGGGAGGGGGCTGGTCTCCCCAGGTGTCCGACCGCCTCCCCTGGCTGCAGGTTGACCTGTGGCAGAGGTCGATGGTGACGGCGGTGGCGACCCAGGGCACCTATAATTCCCGCGACTGGGTGACCCGCTACCTCCTCCTCTACAGTGACCACGGGCACAGTTGGCAGCCTTCTACCAGCTGGGCCACAACTGGGTGAGTATCCGCACCCAAACTGACCTCGCTCCCCCAGTCGCCCACACTCCCCATGCCCCCCCTCCCCTCCCCCCCCCCCCCCCCGGCCACACTCCCCTCCCCCTGGGTGACTCATCCCTCTCCCCTCTCCCCCCACCCCCATGCCGCCTCTCCCTCACCCTTCTACTCCCCCTCCCCCCCCTCCCCCCCTCCCTCCCTCCCCCCTCCCTCCCCCTCCCTCTGCCCCCTCCCTCCCCGCGGAATGTGATCGCGGCGCACTTATGTTGCAGACATTCTCCGGAACCGGAACGCAGACGACGAGGTCCGGCACGACCTGTGGCGCCCGGTGTTGGCGCGATTCGTCCGCTTCGTGGCCATCAGTTGGCGGCCGCGGCGCTACGTCGGCCTCAGGGTGGAGGTGTATGGCTGCCCCTACGGCAAGTGGAGGGGGGGGGGTGGAGGGCGGAATGGAGGGGGTGCGGGTGGGGGTGGAGGGGGCGGAGTGGAGGGGTGCGGGTGGGGGTGGAGGGGCCGAGTGGATACAGCAAAGAGTTCAGGCAGAGATTAGGGTTTTCCACTCAGAGGGTTGGTACCGGGGTTGGCTCAGTGTTTGAAGTAGGTGGTGTTTCTGGAGAAGTCGCACCAGGTGATGGGAGACGTGGCCAATAACTTATCATTGATCCCATTTCCTATTTGCCTCTGATTTCTCTTTACTCCCCGCCGTCGGCTCGCTTTTGCCGGACGATTCTCCAGCGCCGCTTACCTTTCTTTCCCCGCCCACAGCTTGTCCTTCAGCAGCGTTTCATTTTTTCTTTGGCAGTTTTCCTCTCCTCCTGCTCCAGTGATGAAACAACCAGATGCAGACGCTGGTTTACACCGAAGATGGACTGAAGTCTGAAGAAATGGTCTCGATCCGAAATGTCACCCATGTTGTGCATCGTCCCCTTTGATCTGTGTTTTCTCACCTTACCCTTCCACATCTCTAGTCTCCCTCTCCCCTTACTCTCAGTCTAAAGAAGGTTCTAGACCAATTACTCCAGCACTCTGAGTCCCTTTAGCTGGCGTTGTTTTCGCCTCTACTTCTCCCACCCTTTTCTCCTCTGTCTTTGTTTCTTGTTCCAATGGCAGTATGTTTTTATTTTCCCCATTTCCGTCTTGCCTTATGATGCTGCATTATTTTTCATTTTCTTCTTTTTTCCCCGGGTAGTTGTTTCCTTTATCCCCCTGCTGCCCCTTCCATTTCCCCACTGACGGTCCTTTCATCGTTCATGTTGCTGTTGCTTTTAACGTTGAGAATGTGTGTGTGTTGTGCAGATTCAGACATGGTCTCTTTCGACGGGAACAGTTCTCTGGGCTACCAGTTCCAAGAGTGGAATACACGAACACTCTTTGACTCGATCTCCTTCAACTTCAAGACATGGGCTGAGGAGGGACTGCTCATGCACAGTGAGGGCGAGCAAGGCGACCACATCACCGTGGAGTTGGTGCAAGCACGGCTGCTCTTTCACGTTAACCTAGGTATTTATTTGCTATAACCACCGTCCCAATCACCGCCGTACCTAAAGCGCCATCCCCGGGCTCTGAACTTGAAGCGGCCACAACTGTCTACTGTAAACGCACATTGTGTTCAGTTCTGGGCACCATAGGAAAGATGTTGTCAAGCTGGGAACGGTACAGATAAGATTTACGAGGATGTTGCCAGGACTGTGGAATTCTCTGTCTCAGAGGGCGGTGGAGGCAGGTTCTCTGGATGCTTTTAAGAGAGAGCTAGATATGACTCTTAAAAATAGCGGAGTCAGGGGGTATGGCGAGAAGGCAGGAACGGGGTACTGATTGGGGATGATCAGCCGTGATCACATTGAATGGCGGTGCTGGCTCGAAGGGCCGAATGGCCTACTCCTGCACCTATTGTCTATTGACTAGAAGGTGTGAGGTACAGGGAGGTTGAGTGGGCTGTGTCTCTATTCCGTGGAGCGCAGGAGGATGAGGGGTCATCTTATGGAGGTGTACAAGATCATGAGAGGAATAGATCGGGTAGATGCACAGAGTCTCTTGCCCAGAGTAGGGGAACTGACCAGAGATAAAGGTTTAAGGTTTAAGGGCAAAAGATTTAATAGGATTTTGAGGGGTAACTGTGTTACACAATGGGTGTATGGAACAAGCTGCCAGAGGAGGTAGTTGAGGCCGGGACTATCCTAACGTTTAAGAATCAATTACACAGGTACATGGATAGGACAGGTCCGGAGGGGTATGGGCCAAGCGCGAGCAGGTGGGACTTGTGTGGCTGGGACACGTTGGCCAGTGTGGGCAAGTTAGGCCGAACGGCCTATTCATAGAAACATAGAAATGCAGGAGTAGGCCATTCGGCCCTTCGAGCCTGCACCGCCATTCAATATGATCATGGCCGATCATCCAAATCAGTATCCTGTACCTGCCTTCTCTCCATACCCTCTGATCCCCTTAGCCACAAGGGCCACATCTAACTCCCTCTTACATATAGCCAATGAACTGGCCTCAACTCCCCTCTGTGGCAGAGAGTTCCAGAGACCCACCACTCTCTGTGTGGAAAAAAGTCCTTCTCATCTCAGTCCTAAAGGATTTCCCCCTTATCCTTAAGCTGTGACCCCTTGTCCGGGACCTCCCCAACACCGGGAACAATCTTCCTGCATCTAGCCTGTCCAACCCCTTAAGAATTTTGTAAGTTTCTATAAGATCCCCTCTCAATTTCCTAAATTCTAGAGAGTATAAACCGAGTCTATCCAGTCTTTCTTCATAAGACAGTCCTGACATCCCAGGAATCAATCGGGCGAACCTTCTCTGCACTCCCTCTATGGCAATAATGTCCTTCCTCAGATTTGGAGACCAGAACTGTACGCATTACTCCAGGTGTGGTCTCACCAAGACCCTGTACAACTGCAGTAGAACCTCCCTGCTCCTATACTCAAATCCTTTTGCTATGAAAGCTAACATACCATTCGCTTTCTTCACTGCCTTCTGTACCTGCATGCATACTTTCAATGACTGGTGTACCATGACACCCAGGTCGCGCTGCATCTCCCCTTTTCCTCATCGGCCACCATTTAAATAATAGTCTGCTTTCCTGTTTTTGCCACCAAAGTGGATAACCTCACATTTATCCACATTATACTGCATCAGCCCAACATTTGCCCACTCACCCAGCCTATCCAATTCACCTTGCAGTCTCCTAACATCCTCCTCACAGCTAACACTGCCCCCCAGCTTAGTGTCATCCGCAAACTTGGAGATATTGCCTTCAATTCCCTCATCCAGATCATTAATGTATATTGTAAATAGCTGGGGTCCCAGCACCGAGTCTTGCGGAACCCCACTAGTCACTGCCTGCCATTGTGAAAAGGACCCGTTTACTAATACTCTTTGCTTCCTGTTTGCCAGTCAGTTCTCTATCCACATCAATACTGAACCTCCAATGCCGTGTGCTTTAAGTTTGTATACTAATCTCTTATGTGGGACCTTGTCGAAAGCCTTCTGAAAGTCCAGATACACCACATCCACTGGTTCTCCCCTATCCACGCTACTAGTTACATCCTCGAAAAAATTCCACATGATTTACCTTTGGTAAATCCATGCTGACTTTGTCCAATGCTGTTTCCATGCTGTATCTCTCTATCACTATCCGAGCGCGCTGCTCACTCCAAGTCCATGGTAGCACCAGGAACACTGCGCGTCACAGACCCCCATCCTAGGCCGCACACGTTAGTTTAAAAGTAGTTTATTGTCACGTGTACCGAGGTTCAGTGAAAAGCTTTTTGTTGCGTGCTGTCCAGTCAGCGGAAAGACTGTACATGATTACAATGGAGCGGTTACAGTGTAGATATACAGGATAAAGCGCGCAGCGTGTTGTGTGTGTAACGCGGGCTCTGTGTACAGGTAGCAGCGTGGTGCACAAGGTGAGGGGCGACACCACGGTCACCATGGGCAACCTGCTGGATGACCAACACTGGCACATGGTTCACATCGAGCGCTACGGGCAGCACGTTAACCTCACGCTGGACGGGCACACCGAACGCTTCCACACCAACGGTGACTTTGATTACCTGGACCTCCATTCAGCGGTGAGTCGTGGGAAATTATCTTATCTGAACGACCCCTTGCTCAGCAAAGATTCAACCTGTTTCAAAACTTAAGTTCAAGATTGTGTCCGTTTTGTGGTCTCCCCCTCGCCTGATGCAGCCCCTGTGTCTGTGCGCGCGTGTCTTTTCGCGCGTGTCCGTCTGTGTGTCCGTCTGTGTGTCTGTGTGTGTCTGTGTGTGTCTGTGTGTCCGTCCGTGTGTCTGGGCAAATTCACTGTTACTTTGTTTCAGATCTACTTCGGCGGTCTGATCACCCCTGCGAGAGGAGCCGTGAGTGACAAGCCCAACTTCCAAGGATGTCTGGAGAACATCTTCTACAATAACATCAGCGTCATTGACGTGGCCAGAAAGAGACATTCGCGGACGCAGATCTTGGTAGGAAACGCTCGGGGTGACATTCAGATCCATTACCCGGTGCAGAACGAACCGCGGGACTTTAGTCACTGGATCAGGGTCTGATGAGCAGCAACGTGAAGGTTCCGAGCTGAACCCATTGTGGACAACTTGTCCACCTGTGTCGTGAAACGCGAGTGAGCCCGGCCCGGCCCGGCCCGGCCCGCCGCTGACGATCTGTTCCCCACTGGGTGTTTGTGTGGGTTCTGGGAGTCTCAGTGGGTGGTCTCTATGTGGGATGAGGGTCGCGGTGTGAGGGAGGGGGTGGGGTGGGGGCGGAGGTGTCTGTGTGGGGATGTGTGAGTCCCGGGTCGCCGCTGACGGTCTCAGGGTGACGGTATGCGAGGGTGTGGGGTGTGGGAGTCTCGGTGGGGGGTGTATGTGTGGGGTGAGGGGGTTCCGAGCCGCGCTGACTGCCCCCCCCTCCCTCCCCAGGGTGATGTGCGCTTTCACTGCCCGCGGGCGCTGGGTCCCGGGCCGCCCGCCTCCCCCGTCACCTTCGTGTCGGCCGCCAGCTTCCTGCAGCTCCCGGGGCAGCCGCTGCTCCACCAACTCTCCCTCAACTTCAGCTTCCGCTCGATGGCGCCCCGCGGCCTCCTGCTCTTCACCAACTTCTCCCGCGGCCTCGGCTCCCTGCAGCTGGCGCTGAGCGGCGGGCAGATCAACACCACCGTACAGCAGAGCGGCGGCCGGCGGCTGGAGTTCGCTGCAGGTGAGGAGGGGGGGGAGGGGGAGGGGGGCGAGGGAGTTGTGGGAGGGGGAAGGGTAGGGGGAGGGTGTGGAGAGGGAGGGGTTGGGTGGTGGGTGAAGATGGGAAGGTGAAGGAGGGGGGTACAGGGAGACGGGGGGTGGGAGGGAGGGGATGGGGTGGTGGGAGGGTGAAGGAGGGGGGTACAGGGAGACGGGGGGGAGGGAGGGGGTGGGGTGGTGGGAGGGTGAAGGAGGGGGGTACAGGGAGACGGGGGGTGGGAGGGAGGGGGTGGGGTGGTGGGAGGGTGAAGGAGGGGGGTACAGGGAGACGGGGGGTGGGAGGGAGGGGGTGGGGTGGTGGGAGGGTGAAGGAGGGGGGTACAGGGAGACGGGGGGAGGGAGGGAGGGGGTGGGGTGGTGGGAGGGTGAAGGAGGGGGGGGGGGTACAGGGAGACGGGGGGTGGGAGGGAGGGGGTGGGGTGGTGGGAGGGTCACTGCTGCTGTCCAGCAGTCACGGGCCCCGCTCTCATTGGCTGCAGGCTTCAACCTGACTGACGGCCATTGGCACTCGGTGAACCTGTTGGCTCGGATGGACTCTGTGGTCATAATCATTGACGGACAGGAGGACTCGGCGGTGAAGGTCAACCAGGCGCTGCGGGTCGAGACCGGAGACAGCTACTTCTTCGGAGGTGAGTATCTGCGGCTTCCGTTCCTCGCCGCTCCCCGTGGTAAAGGAGGCAAACCCTTGTGTCCAGTGTGACAAGTGGCCGCACTATCAAAGCCCAAATCCCTCCAATACTGACAACCCCGCCTCTGAAACTACCATGATGAATACAAAGTGCCGGAGTAACAGCGGGTCCGGCAGCATCTCTGGAGAAAAAGGATAGGTGACGTTTCTGGTTGGGACCCTTCTTCAGACTAAAAGTGGAGGAAACTGCAGTTTGGAAAAGGCCAGAAAGCAGGTTTTGTGACTACGTCACCTTGGCCCAATGAGTCTGGTTTATTCTGCAGTGGCCAAGCCCCAGATCCCCGGTCTCCCTCTCCCTCCTGCTTCACCACTGCTCGGGCCAACCAGCCCGGCCCCGCCCCGGACCAAAGTGCCCCGCCCTGCCCCGCCCCGAGCCTACCCAACCCACCGCGCCCCGCCCCGCTCCGCTCTTATAGGGATCTTATTGAAACATATAATAGACTGGACAAGCTGGATGCAGGAAAAAGTTCCCAATGTTGGGAGAGTCCAGAACCATGGTCCACAGTCTAAGAATAAAGGGCAGTCCAGCAAACTGAGATGAGAAATACACTTTTTCACCCAGAGAGTTGTGAATTTGTGGAATTCTCTGCCTCGGCAGTGGAGGCAGTGGAGGCCGATTCACTGGATGAATTGAAAAGAGAGTTGGATAGGGCTCCAGGCGAGCAGAATCAAGGGATATGGGAAATAGGGCACGGGTTACTGATTGTGGATGATCATATTGAATGGCGGTGCTGGCCAGACGGACTCTCTCCCCACCCCACCCCCCCCCCCCCTCCCCCCACCCCCCTGGACTGTCCTCTCATCCGGTTTCATCCCCCGTTCCCACACCTGTCCCAGCCATGTTGTGTCTGAATCAGGAGTCACACCGGAGCTTCTTCAGAATTCTATCCCCGTTTCCTGGTAAAATTATTGTAACGGATATTTCTGAATCTCATCATAAACCGAAGAATCGTTGTTCCACGGAGTGCAGGAGACAGACGGATGATGGTGTAGATGTCGACAAAAATGAAGGACTGAGAGGGGAAATGTTTAATCGAAATCTGACGGGCACCTTTTTCACACAGAGGGTGATGGGTGTATGGAACAAGCTGCCAGAGGAGGTAGTTGGGATAGAATCAACAATGCATTTAAATGACATTTGGATAAATACATGGATAGCAGAGGTTCGGATGGATACGGGTCAAAAACGGGCAGGTGGGACGAGTGTAGATGGGCGTCTTGGTGGATGGACGAGTTGGGAAATGTAATCTTGAATGAAGTATGTTGTTGCTGCTTGCTCCTTTACGTTGTGTCGATCACTGCGTCGGTCCCCGCAGCATGTCCAGCCAGCGTGAAGAACTCGGGTTGTTTCTCCAACGCAAGCGAGTTCCATGGCTGCATGAGGCTCATCCACATCGACAATTATCCTGTTGACCTGGAGCTCGTCAAAAGACGCAAACTGGGCCGATATTCCGAGATGCTATTCAACACGTGTGGAGTCACCGACCGGTAAGGAGATGTTTACATAGCTGCCATCCACCACCTTCCCTGAACTATGGCCACACATTACATTGTGGAGCGAGTCCCTCATCCGTAGTTACAGGGGGCAATGCAAACCCAAGTCAGGGTGAAAGCCATTGTAGTTATGACAGTTTACAATGAATGAAGGAGTGGGCTGGAAGATACAAAATCCCACGTTTATAAATAGCGCCGCGGATTCCAGGAACTAAATCAGAATGAACATATAGAACAGTTTTTCGTTGATGTTTTAAGCCCGGGTCTGGCGGTGTGAAAGCCTGTGGCGAGGGGGCAGAGACTGGGCGAATAATTCCGGGTGAAAAACTTTCATTCCACGCGTAGACTGGAGAAGTTGAAGCAATAGGACGGATTCAAAATTATAACTGGTATCGCGAGAGCTGGTGGGGGGGGGGGGGAGGGGGGAGGGGGGGTTAAGGGGAAGGTGAGGGGAGGAAGGGGGAGGAGAGGGGTGGGGAGAAGGGAGGAAGGGGGTGCAGGGGGAGAATTCAATTATGTTCATGGAGAGGGGGTGGGGAGTAGGACGGAGTGGTCCTACAAAGAGCTGGCACAGACGACACACAGCTGGGTGGCAGTGTGAACTGTGAGGAGGATGCTATGAGAATGCAAGGTGACTTGGACAGGTTGGAGGGGGAAGGGGGGGCAGATGCATGGCAGATGAAGTTTAATGCGGATAAATGTGAGGTTATGCACTTCGGTAGCAAAAACAGGAAGGCAGATTACTATCTAAATGGCGTCAAGTTGGGAAAAGAGGAAGTACAACGGGATCTGGGGGTCCTTGTACATCAGTCTAAGAAAGTAAGCATGCAGGTACAGCAGGCAGTGATGAAAGCGAATGGCATGTTGGCCTTTATAACAAGAGGAATCGAATATAGGAGCAAAGAGGTCCTTCTGCAGTTGTACAGAGCCCTAGTGAGACCACACCTGGAGTATTGTGTGCAGTTTTGGTTCCCTAATTTGAGGAAGGACATTCTTGCTATTGAGGGAGTGCAGCGTAGGTTTACAAGGTTAATTCCCGGGATGGCGGGACTGTCAAATGCTGAGAGAATGGAGCAGCTGGGCTTGTACACTCTTGAATTTTGAAGGATAAGAGGGGATCTCATTGAAGCCATACAAGATTGTTCAGGGCTTGGACACGCTAGAGGCAGGAAACATGTTCCCGATGTTGGGGGAGTCCAGAACCGGGGTCCACAGTTTAAGAATAAGGAGTAAGCCATTTAGAACGGAGACGTGGAAACACTTTTTCTCACAGAGAGTGGTGAGTCTATGGAATTCTCTGCCTCAGAGGGCGGTGAAGGCAGGTTCTCTAGATGTTTTCAAGAGAGAGTTAGATAGGGCTCTTAAAAATAGCGCAGTTAGGGGATATGGGGAGCAGGCAGGAACGGGTACTGATTGGGGATGATCAGACATGATCACATTGAATGCGGTGCTGGCTCGAAGGGCCGAATGGCCTACTCCTGCACCTATTTTCTATTGTCTATTGACGCGGAGGGGCGAATGGCCTTCTTGCATGCGGCGATTCTGTGGATGACTTCCCGCAACTTTCGTTAATCAACGCGAGGCATTGGTTGTTGAGGCCGCGTTGACTGTCTGTGTGTTTGACAGGTGTACACCGAACCTGTGCGAACACGGGGGCGTGTGTCTGCAAACCGCCGATAACTTTCTGTGCGACTGCGAGCGGACCGGGTACAAAGGAGTGACCTGTCACAATTGTGAGTGAACTCCAGGAGTGACGCGCGTGGATGGGGCGAGGGGCAGCGCGGACGGAGCGCCGTAACTCGCTCCCGTACGGGCCGTGGGGGGGGGGGGGGAGGTGCGGCCGTGCGGGGTAGGGGGGTGGGGTGCGGGGGCGGGGTAGGGGGGTGGGGGGTGGAGGGGTGCGTGGTGGGGGGTGCGCGGTACGGGGGGGTGGTGGTGCGGCCTGGAGGGGCGGGGTAGGGGGGGTGGGGGTCCGGCCGTGGGGGGTGGGGGTGGCCCAGGGTGCGTGGCTCCAGCTCCCCGGGGCTTTGGGCCGGATGTGTTGAGGGGAGGGCGGGGTGGGGGGGAGAGGGGGCAGGGCAATGCCTGCCTGCGGTGTCGCTAGACGGTGTAAAGAGGCGTTGCTGGGTCTCCCTCACTGCTGGATGTTAGTATTTCTCATGCCGTGCATTCCCCTCCCGTTCCCGTTGCCGTTCCTCGCCGGGTTGCTTCAAGCTCTCTACCCAGAGTCGTGTGACGGCTACAGGAGGTTGGGGGTCAGGACGTCGGGAAACTACACCATCGACCCGGACGGGAGCGGCCCCGCCAGACCATTCACGGTGCATTGCAGCATTTCCGGTACGGTACAGCACAACCACAGGCCGTTCGGCCCGCAATGTCTCTGCGAGTGTCAGTACCGACCTCTGCAGCTGTGTGACGGCACCCCGGAACACCGCGGCCCTGGGGTGGGGTTGTTATATGGGGAGGGGGGAAGTTGTATATGTGTGTGTATGGGGGGGGTGTCTGTGTGTGTGTGTGGGGGGGGGGGGTTGTATGTGTGTGTGTGTGGGGGGGCGGGGGAGGGCGCGGGCGGGGGGGGGGAGCGGGCGGGGGGCGGCTGGCATGGGGAGGGAGCGGGCGGGGGGGGAGCGGGCTGGCGGGGGGGAGGAAGCGGACGGGGGGGGAGCGGGCTGGCGGGGGGGAGGAAGCGGACGGGGGGGGGAGCGGGCTGGCGGGGGGGAGGAAGCGGGCGGGGGGGGGAGCGGGCTGGCACGGGGAGGGAGCGGGCTGGCGGGGGGAAGAAAGCGGACGGGGGGGGAGCGGGCTGGCGGGGGGGAGGGAGCGGGCGGGGGGGGGGAAGCGGGCTGGCACGGGGAGGGAGCGGGCTGGCGGGGGGAAGAAAGCGGACGGGGGGGAGCGGGCTGGCGGGGGGGAGGAAGCGGGGGGGGGGAGCGGGCTGGCGGGGGGGAGGAAGCGAACGGGGGGGGAGCGGGCTGGCGGGGGGGAGGAAGCGGGGGGGGAGCGGGCTGGCGGGGGGGAGGAAGCGGACGGGGGGAGCGGGCTGGCGGGGGGGAGCGGGCTCGCGGGGGGAGGAAGCGGACGGGGGGGAGCGGGCTGGCGGGGGGGTGGGAGCGGGCTTGCGGGGGGAGGAAGCGGACGGGGGGGAGCGGGCTGACGGGGGGGAGGAAGCGGACGGGGGGGGGAGCGGGCTGGCGGGGGGGGAGCGGGCTGGCGGGGGGAGGAAGCGGACGGGGGGGGGAGCGGGCTGGCGGGGGGGAGGAAGCGGACGGAGGGGGAGCGGGCTGGCGGGGGGGGAGCGGGCTGGCGGGGGGAGGAAGCGGACGGGGGGGGAGCGGGCTGGCGGGGGGGAAGAAGCGGACGGGGGGGAGCGGGCTGGCGGGGGGGAGGAAGCGGATGGGGGGGCGGGCTGGCGGGGGGGAGGAAGCGGACGGGGGGGGCGGGCTGGCGGGGGGGAGAAAGCGGACGGGGGGGAGGGAGCGGGCGGGGGGGGAGGAAGCGGGCGGGGGGGAGCGGGCTGGCGGGGGGGAGGAAGCGGACGGGGGGGGGAGCGGGCTGGCGGGGGGAGGAAGCGGACGGGGGGGGCTAGCTGTGTTGGGAGGATGCGCAGAGACGGCCGCTCACTCGCTCCTGCATTGACAGAGGCCAGGGCTTGGACAGTGGTTTACCATCTGCAGCAACAAGACACCAAGGTGACGGGATCGACACTGGAGCGCCCCTACGTGGGGAACATCCAGTATTACAACAACACGGGCGAGGAGATCTCAGCCATCACATTAGCAGCCGAGTATTGTGAACAGAGCATCGCTTTTTCCTGCTACCGCTCCCGGCTGCTCAACAGTCCGTGTGAGTACGCGGCGTGAGTGGGGACAGACTACGGGCAAGGGCGCTGACGGAGGGCACATCGCGCTACGTGCTGTCTCATCTCGGTGGGGCTGTCCCAGCCTGCGCTCTGTTATCTGGTTTTGCTGGGTCGGATCGGCGGCCGAAGCAGCCGCTCTGTCCGTCTCGGGGGAGCCCTAGTATTCGTCGGACCAGGCGCAGTCAGCCAGAGACATCAGAGGATCCACCCTCCTTCAGACCCCGTGCGCACAGACGCACACTTGGTACATAGAAACAAAGAAAACATAGAAAATAGTTGCAGGAGGAGGCCATTCGGCCCTTCGAGCCAGCACCGCCATTCATTGGTCATGGCTGATCGTCCCCTATCAATAACCCGTGTCTGCCTTTTCCCCATATAACCATATAACCATATAACAATTACAGCACGGCAACAGGCCCCCTCGGCCCTTCCAGTCCGTGCCGACCATTTATTTTCCCCTAGTCCCATCTACCTGCACTCAGACCATACCTCTCCATTCCCTTCCCGTCCATATACCTATCCACTTTACTTTTAAATGTTAAAATCGATCCTGCCTCCACCACTTCTGCTGGAAGATCATTCCACACAGCCACCACTCTCTGAGTAAAGAAGTTCCCCCTCATGTTACCCCTAAACTTCTGTCCCTTAATTCTCATGTCATGCACTCTTGTTTGAATCTTCCCTACCCTCAATAAGAAAAGCTTATCCACGTCAACTCTGTCTATCCCTTTCATCATTTTAAAGACCTCAATCAAGTCCCCCCTTAACCATCTGCGCTCCGAAGAATAAAGACCTAACTTGCTCAACCTTTCTCTGTAACTTAGTTGCTGGAACCCAGGAAACATTCTAGTAAATCTCCTCTGTACTCTCTCTATTTTGTTGACATCCTTCCTATAATTAGGCGACCTAAATTGTACACCATACTCCAGAATTGGTCTCACCAATGCCTTGTACAATTTTAACATTACTTCCCTACTCCTATATGCAATGCTCTGATTTATAAAGGCCAGCGCACCAAAAGCTTTCTTTACCACCCTATCTACATGCGATTCCACCTTCAGGGAACTATGCACAGTTATTCCTAGATCCCTCTGTTCCACAGCATTCCTCAATTCCCTACCATTTACCATGGGAATTTACCATATCCCTTGACTTCACTAGCCCCTAGACCCCTATCTAACTCTCTCTTAAATCTATCCAGTGATTTGGCCTTCACTGCCCTCTGTGGCAGGGATTTCCACAAATTCACAACTCTCTGGGTGAAAAAGTTTTTTCTCACGTCAGTCTTAAATGCCCTCCCCTTTATTCTAAGACTGTGGCCCCTGGTTCTGGACTCGCCCCACGTTGGGAACATTTTTCCTGCACCTAGCTTGTCCAGCCCTTTTATAATGTTATATGTTTCTATAAGATCGCTCCTCATCCTTCTAAATTCCAGTGAATACAAGCCTAGTGTTTTCAATCTTTCCTCATATGTCAGTCCCGCCATCCCAGGTCAATCTCGTGAACCTACGCTGCACTGCCTCAATCACAACGATGTCCTTCCTCGAATTAGGAGACCAAAACTGTACGCAATACTCTAGATGTGGTCTCACTAGAGTCCTATACAACTACAGAAGAACCTCTTTATTCCTGTACTGAATCCTCTTGTTATGAAGGCCAACATTCCATTAGCTTTCTTCACTGCCTGCTGTACCCGCACGCCAACCTTCAGTTACTGGTGTACAAGGACACCCAGGTCTCGCTGCACCTCCCCCTTACCTAACCTGACCCCATTGAGATAATAATCTGCCGCCTTGTTTTTGCCACCAAAGTGGATAACCTCACTTTTATCTATATTATACTGCATCTGCCACGCACCTGCCCACTCACTCAACCTGTCCAGGTCACCCTGCAACCTCCTAACATCCTCTTCACAGTTCACACTGCCACCCAGCTTTGTGTCATCCGCAAACTTGCTAGTGTTGTTCCTAATTCCCTCTTCCAAATCATGAATATATATGGTAAACAGTTGCGGCCACAACACTGAGCCTTGTGGCATTCCACTCGCCACTGCCTGCCATTCTGAAAAGGACCAGTTCACTACTACTCTTTGCTTCCTGTCTGCCAACCAATTTTCTATCCACGTCAACACCCTACCCTGAAAAGGACAATTTACAATTCTACCGAAGCCAATTAACCTACAAACCTGTACGCCTTTGGACTGCAGGGGGATACCCGAACACCCGGAGAAACCCCACGTAGTTCACGGGGAGAACGTACAAACTCCGTACAGACAGCACCCGTTGTCAGGATCGAACCCGTGTCTCTGGCCCTGTGAGGCAGCAACTCCACCGCAGCGCCATCGTGCCGCCCATTGTTGCAGAGGCAGCGTTCGCCTGATCGTCGGCTTTGCAGTGATCGCTGCACAAGATCAGGGAACAATTGTTGAAGGGAAATTATTGGACAAGATTCTGAGGGATTTGCTGGCGTTTGGAAAAGGGTGGTCTTAGTCAGGGTGTGTGCTGGGAAAATCCCACCACAAATATACTGCACGGAAATAGACCCAACCTGCCCGAGGCAACGAGTAAGTTCCTGTCTAATATCTTCAAAATTGACCTTGTCCGAATTGAGCATTGTAACTTATGGGCTCGCAGTCTTTATCCATAAAATATAATATCAATGTGATCCAGATTTTCCAGGAAGTGACGAAGATGATTGACGAGGGAGGCCAGTGAGTAGTTGACATGGACTTTGGGAAAACTATTGAAGGCCCAGAGGACTCAGGCACATGGATGATTATTCTGAAAGGAGGTCTGAGACAAGTTATTCCGCAGGGATCAGTGCTGGGGCCTCTGTTTTTTGTGAAGTATATCAACGATTTGGTGAAATGACAGGTGCGCCGATTAGTAGGATTGCAGATGACATAAAGGTTGGAGTTGTGGATAGTGAGGAAGTTGGTCAAAGAATAGAGTAAGATATAGACTAGTTGAGAATGTCGAATTAAAAATAGATGTCGTTCAGTCTAGACAAATGTGAGGTGTTGCACCTTGGGACGGGGGGACGGGGGGGGGGGGGGCGCCTAGTGCAGGAGGTCGTCAATGCTTTGTTTATCATCACGTCTACTAGGTACAGTGAAATGCTTTTTTTTTGCATACAGATCCACAAGTCTATCCCGGTACATAAACACAATGGTCTCTTTCAGTAAAGAATGTATAGAGCAGCACGCCAAGTCCATTTTGGCGCCATGTTGCATTCCCGGCTGCAGTTCGACAGGGGGTGGATCAGCTCGGACCCGCTCCTGTCTGATGTAGACAGTCCACCAGAAGCTCGCAGCTTTTCCTGAGTGTCCGTCTCTGTTTTTTCTCCGTCAGCTGGACTGCCCTTCGCCTGGTGGCTGGGCCGTGACTCCGAGAAACATTTCTACTGGGGAGATGCGAGTCCAGGGATCCAGAGATGTTCGTGTGGGATGGACAGAGGCTGTGCAGATCCCAAGTATTACTGCAACTGCGATGCAGACTATGGGCAGTGGTGAGTAGTGTCGACGCCCCCGGCAGCAGCGCACCCTTTCGGAACTTCCACAGCACACCACTGCTGTTGGAAGCGGCGCCGTGAATGCCCACGGCATGGTCGCCTGCTGGGTGAGGCACGGAGCTCCTCACCGAGCAATGCTTAGGGACGTGTCTCTGCATCTGCATCTGCATCTCTGCCCATCTCACTGTCTCTGCATGTCAGCCTCTCGCTCACCTTATCCCCATTGATGCCCTCTCTCCCTCTCCCTCTCCCCCTCCCCCTCTCCCACTCTCTCCCCCTCTCTCCCTCTCTCTCCCCTCTCACGCTTTCCTTATCTTCCTCTTTCCTCCTCTCTAACAGGAAATATGACCGAGGTTTGCTGAAATTTAAGGAAGATCTTCCGGTTACCAAAGTTGTTGTTGGTGACACAAACCGATCAAATTCTGAGGCCAGGTTTAATGCGGGACCTTTGCGTTGCTATGGGGACGGTGAGTATTATGGTCAAGTGAGTATGGGAGGTGGGAACAATAAGAACTCGGGTCAAAGGGTGGAATAGTTTCCGTTCCCTGAGGGACAGAGGTCACTGTCAGGAACCAGCAAGTATCTGTTGGAGATACTTGGGGGAACACAAAAGGCTGGAGAAACTCAGCGGGTGCAGCAGCATCTAAGGAGCGAAGGAGATAGGCGACGTTTCGGGTCGAGACCCTTCTTCAGTCAAGTTGGGTGAGGAGAGAGGAAGCTGCGTTGTGGGTTCCGATTCTAGGGAATAGGGTTATTGGATCCCGGAGAGTTCAGAGGTTCAAAGGTTTCAAATGTCCTTTATTGTCACGTGTACCAATTAAGGTACAGTGATATTCGAATTACCATACAGCCATACCAATCACAAACATCCACCACAGCGGGCGCCCCACGTTCCCCACTGTGCTGCAAGGCAATACAGTCCAATCTTCCTCCCTCATTCATCTCCCGCCGTCCGTCGGGGCAGCCGAACCATCCGTCGGGGCGATCGAAGCTCCTGCGGCTTGGAGTTCCCGAAGTCGGTCTCTGACCAGACACCGCGGGCTCCACCATGTTAAAGGCAGCAGGCTCCCGCGGTTGGAGCTTCCACGTCGATCTCCAGCAAAGGTCACCAACGCCTCGATTCGGAAAAATCTCCGTCGAGGTAAGATGTTTTCTCCAACTCCATCCCCCACCCCCCACATAAAACAAACTAAATAACACTGAAACACACGTTTAACACGTACTGAAAAAAACAACGAACGAGAGATGACCAGACTGTAGGCGAGGCAGCCGGTGGTTATTGGATCCCATTGGTTTCTCAGTGGATCAAACAGCAGAGAAGATGGACACAAAAAGCTGGAATAACTCAGCCAGTCAGCCAACACCTCTGGAGAGAAGGAAGATATGACTTTCGGATCGAGACCCTTCTTCAGACGCAGACATTGAATGGGTGATCCAGTCTAGTATAGACAGTGAATAAACTATCGACAATTGCAGCTGGATCTTAATTAGCTGGTCTGGTAAGACGTGGAATGGCGAATGGAGATAAAATCAGATTTGTGCAAGGCATTATATTTTAAAGTCATACAAAGAAATGACAGGGCGCTGAGAATGGTTGTGGAGCAGACGGATCGAGGAGTAGACAACAGACAATAGGTGCAGGAGTAGGCCATTCGGCCCTTCGAGCCAGCACCGCCATTCAATGTGATCATGGCTGATCATCCCCAATCAGTACTCCGTCCCTGCTTTCTCTCCTTATCCTTTAACTCCGCTATCCCTAAGATCTTTATCTAACTCTCTTGAAAGCATCCAGAGAACCAGCCTCCACCGCCCTCTCGACACGTGCACAGTCCCTGGATAGCTGCATTACTGATAGATAGGATGTCGAAGAAGGCATTGAACATATTGGCCCTTATCAGCAAGGGCATTAAATACAATATATTATGTCGAGACATGGCTGAGGCCGCACAAAGGCGGCACGGTGGCGCAGCGATGGTGTCCGGGGTTCGATCCTGTCTAGGATGCTGTCTGTACGGAGTTTGCTCGTGTTTTCCCCTTGTCCTGCGTGGGTTTTCTCCGTGATCTTCGGTTTCCTTCCACGCTCAATGAACGTACAGGTTTGATATTAATTGGCTTGGTATAAATGTTTTAAAAAGATGTCCCCAGTGTGTGCAGGATAGTGTTAATATGCGGGGGTCGCTTGTCGGTGCGGTCTCGGTGTGCCGAAGGGCCTGTTTCCGTGCTGTATATCTAAATTAAAGTTCAATTTGGTCACCCTACTATACAAATGATGTAATTAAAGTGTGTGTGCCGGGACATTGCTGTGGGGAGCCCAAGCCTCACCTACAAGGAGAGCTGGGCCAGGTGGATTCATCCACTGACTCTCTGCTTTTGGCCGCAGGAGGGTCGTGGAATGGGGCCACGTTTATGGAGGGGAACTACATGGTGTTCCCGCCCTTCAACTCAGGCCCCAGTGTCGACATCTCCCTCTACTTCAAAACCACGTCGTCCTACGGCGTGTTCCTGGAGAATTCCGGCTACTGGGACTTTATCCGCCTCGAACTGAAGTGTGAGTTTTACACTGACCAAAAGAAGCGGGGGCGGGGCGGGGCGGGGCGGAAAAGGCCGAGTGGTCTATTTCGGGGGGGGGTGGGTGGGAAGCAGGAGTGGAATGTGAAGGTACAGTGGGCAGGGAGGGGAAAGGGATGGTGGGGAGGGAGGGTCACTGTTAGGGGGAGGGGTGGAGAGGGAGGGTGGGGGGTGAAGTGTGTGGATGGAGCGGGCAGGGTGGGATGGTGTGATGGGGTGGAGGTGGGCAGGCAGGGCGGGGAGGGTGTGATGGGGTGGAGGTGGGCAGGCTGGGCGGGCAGGGTGGGATGGTGTGATGGGGTGGAGGTGGGCAGGCAGGGCGGGGAGGGTGTGAGGGGGTGATGGGGTGGAGGTGGGCAGGCAGGCGGGGAGGGTGTGATGGGGTGGAGGTGGGCAGGCTGGGCGGGGAGGGTGTGATGGGGTGATGGGGTGGAGGTTGGCAGGCAGGGTGGGGAGGGTTGTGATGGGGTGATGGGGTGGAGGTGGGCAGGCAGGGCGGGGAGGGTGTGTTGGAAGACAGGTGGGAAGGGGGTTGGTTATGGGGAGGGGAGGGCTGGAACCAGGTGAGGGGGTGGGGCCGGAGGGGCAGTCTGGGCCGGGAGGATTGGGGTAGGGGGGTAGGGGGAGTGGGGGGGAGGG